>CM035153.1:139612041-140212041 GCA_020205615.1 Panax quinquefolius | reverse complement strand
AATAGTTAGGTAAAGATACGCAAATATTTCAAAATAAGCAAGTGGTTATAAAATATTCATTCTTTGTCGGGGAATATTAAATATGAATGGTAGCTTGTGACCAACAAAGGCCCATAATCTGAAAGCGATTGGATGAAGAAAGCGACAAATATAAGTTGTTTAAAAATAAGCAGCAGAAGTTATCATCAAGCATCATTGTTAAAATACTCGGTGGTTAAAACACAAGTGTACACCAGATTGCACCAATTATTGATTCTTACGTAAGAAGGACTTTACTCAATAATGGTTACTGAAGAATTGCAGATTCAAGATATTTTATTGATTTAATAATTGATGCGTTGATATTTTATATCATTGTTGTTCAATAATTGTCATTACGGTATTTTCATTATCGAAGCAATAATTCATATTATCTGAATAATATTATTAGATAACATTATTGGCGAAATGTCTCAGAAAGTTACGTACAGGAGAGGTTTGGTCACCTAATCAATTGCTGGCCAAGAAGAAGAAATTTTATTGGAAAGCCCCTCTCTTTCTTGAACCGCTATGCGGTTGTCAATATTGTGATTACGTAATATTATTTGTGAATAATTAATTATTGATTTATATGATGAGGAAAATATTGATTTTATGTGGATATAGATGGAGAAAAATTTTAAAATGACAATTGTTGAAAATTAATATTTTATCTTTTACGATAAAATAATTCATTTAAATATATTATTTTAATAATATATTAACGGTGATATTTTTACAACGAATGGGGATATATGAGTATAGAGGAGGAAGAGATTTTTAAGGTAATAAATGTTTAAAACATGTTAAACATGTCAATGGACCCCATTTATTGATGAAATTTGATTATAGCACGTAAAATCGTCCGTTTGTGGATTTGGTCGATTTACATTTGGAATTTGGAAAAACTTTCTTCTGCAAAGTTGTAGAGAATTGAATTTCCTATAAAAACTCGCGAGATTCGAATTTTCTGATGAAAGGGCTATTTATTATGAATTATTGAAGCTCGAAGTTCGAAATAATTAATTTTGGAAGTTTTAATTGTTTTATTTAAGAAAAACGTTTTTGCAATCCCACATGTGATACAAATGTGCTGAATTCAGTTGGTCTAAGGTGGGCTTGAATTTGTTTAATTATATTATTATTTTATTAAATTTTTCGCTTTTTGGTGTTACAAAGATTTTCCTATAAATAGGGTGCTTGGGTTAGAATTGAAAATCACATTTAAACTCAAGTTTTTTCTCTCTATATTATCGAGCGTATTCTTGTGAGTATTTTGAGTATACTTTGAGTATTGTTAGGCGGTGCAAGTTCCTTGAGACTTATATCCAGGTGTTTCATTTAAAGTCTTGATCTTCGAGGTAAGGGATATTATTTTTTCAGTAATGATATTATTTCTTCAATATCATATATCTTTGAAATGTTAATCAAGTTTTTATCAAATTTGGAACTTTTTCATGTCGGGGTTACTTATTCATGGGTTACTATTCATGAGTTCTTATTCACGAGTTACTATTTATGAGTTCTTATTCACGAAGTTCTATTCACGCAGTACTATTCATGAAGCGTGAAGATGTTTTTTTGTGGAATTTCTATCTTTTGGTGTCGGAGTTCTTATTCACGTATCTGCTACCTTTATTCACGATATCTGTGACTATTCACGATATCTGGTATTATTCATAGAAAAATAAAATTTCTTCTTTTCGTCTAAAACATCTATTCGGATACTAACTCGATTGTATCCATGTTTTGATCATTCTTGAATTTTACACCACTATGATTATTTTTGAGGTATTTTGGATGTGGATAAAACCAAGTCACGAATCCTTAATCCTTAATCCTTGTCATTTTGTTTCTTTGGATTCGTTTCTTTTTAAAAAAATATTTTTTTCATCATCCTCGATCTTAAATGATGATATTATGGAATATCTTTGGCACAGTAGTGAAAGATGAATGATTTCTTAAGAATATCTTTGCTTTTGTGGCAAAAGATGAATGATTTCGAAGAATATCTTTGGCCAGTAGTGCAAAGATGAGCAGTGTTTAAATGAACATGATTAATGATGAATATCTTTGGCACATAGTGCAAAGATGAATATTTGATTCGGTTGTATATTGATTGATGTTACAGGATAAAAGATAGGCGATGAACTTTTAAATTCATACATAGAAGATAGTAGTTTGCATTCTCTACTTAACTCTTCTAATGAATTATTATTTTCATTGCGAATATTGATTTAAAATTTGTTGTCTATTGTATTCTATTATATTTTTCCTGTTGAAGACTAACGATAATTTGTTGTATATTATCTTAGTCATAATATTCTTTCTTGAGCTAGTTGAGCTCACCCTTTTCTTTTTGTTCCATTTTTCTCGGGAGGCGAGAATATAAGCGAGATGCAGTCGGGGTATGGAATGAAGGTTTTAGAAAGGATTGTTTAGTAGTAGTCCTCACCATTTTTGTAAAATAATGTATCAATAAATGTGATGAGGATTTATTTGAGTATAGATATTATCAGAAGATAATATTTGTATTCAAACTCACGCTTTCTTGTTGTAATAATAAAGTTGTAGTTGTTTACGTACCATGTATTATTTAAACTCGAATAGGTGATGTATATCGTATTTTGGGGGCATCACGGTTGGTATCGAGCTTAGGGATATGATCTCTCTGGCGGAGATCGGGGAATAGAAATAGGAGGGAGAGAGAGTAAATCCTTCGCTAGTAGTGTCCTACCTAAGCTTATTTGTTAGTTGGTCAAGATATAGGGATATTATGTGATATATTGATTTCTTTAATTAACCCTTGTTTTATGATGAGTATTTGAGAATGTTATTTGAGAATATTAACAATGGAAATGAGACCGTGGAGATGCTCTGTACTCACCAACGAGGAGAAGCGTGCAACAATTTGCAATGTTCTCTCCGTGAACAACACCACCGAAAGCGAGATGATGAACGAGGGGATGTTTAGAAGTTTTTGCAGTTCACGCAAAAAATCAGACGAGGAGACTTCGTGTTCAAAATGAGGAGGAAATGATAGCAATTCACGGGTTGTCACAACCAAGCGAGTTCAAAGATTTGGGACCACAGAATTTAAGGGAAAGCCGAGATCCGATCACGGCGGAAACATGGGTCAAGCAAATTACCAAGATATTCGATGTCTTGGGATGCGGAGAACAGAAGGTTCCATTCGCCACCTTTATGTTAAAGTGGCGAAAGGCGGACTACTGGTGGGAGTCTCGTGAAGCGTACACATCCGGCAAGACTCAAGATGTCACGGGAAGCGTTTGAAACTATTTAATGACAAATACTTTCACGAAAGTGTTCGGCTATATAAAGGAAGTGGAGTTCATCGATTAGAGCAAAACAACATGGCGGTGTCTCGATGCGAGGCAAAGTTTGCGAGTTATCGAGTTTGCACCTCATTTGGTGGAGAATGAGGAACGAAGACGCGGATGTTTCTTAGAGGTTTGAAACCGGCGATACGTCGAGATCTCATTTCCATAAATTTTCTCTTTATTCGGATGTTGTAAGCAGGCTCAATTGTTAGAAGCGAGATAACGAGTACGGTGTTGAGGACCATAACGAGGATCGTACTGCAGAGATAGCGATCAATGAATAATGATAACCACGGAGAAAGAAAGCAGACGGACAAAAATGGTTACCACTCTGGTGGTAATCATGGCCGAAAAACGAAGAAGCGAGTCGGGAGGAGATTTTAAAAGAGGAGATTTAACAACGACTATGTGAAGGCAGCGGTCTTGCGTTTAAAGAATCGGTTCTAGGGAGGAGAAACGACCACCGGTCATATGCTACAAATGCGAAAAAGAGGACATATCGATCAAACCGCCCACAGCAGATTCAAGGTATACTATAGTTGTGGAAAAGAAGGACATATCGCTTCGAGATCATACGCAGAGCGAAACCTAGTTCAATGAGGGACGGTGACTCAAAAGATCATCGAGAAAAGTCAAAGTCAGCGATTAGGAAGAGCGTTTGTTGTGGATTTGGTCATAATGCGAGAGAACCCAAACGAGGTGATCACGGGTAAGCTATTTATAAATTCTTGCAAAGTTTATACCTTACTTGATACCTGGGTGCTACCCATTCATTTATCTCTCCTGCATGTGCTCAACGTTTAAACTTGACTCAGGAGAAATTAGACTTTGACCTATCTGTGGAAACTCTCGTTAGGAGAAACTTTCATCACATCCTTTGTTTATAAATCTTGTTTGATTCAAGTTGGCACCATCACCTTACCTGGTTGACCTTATCTCTTTAAAGATACTTGCTTTTGATGTGATTTTAGGGATTGATTGGTTAACTACTCATCATGCCAAAATTGATTGTTTTCGTAAGGTTGTTAGTTTTCATATTCTAACCAACTGTTATGCAATTCAAGCAACTAAACCATTAAAATCAATCACTATCATATCTAATCATAAAGCTATTCGTTTATTGAAAAGCGGATGTCAAGCTTTCTTAGCCCATGTTATGGATTTGAATAAAGACACGTCAAATTTGAATAATATTCTGTTGTTATTGACTTTCCGATGTATTTCTAGAAGAACTTCCGGTCTACCCCGAACGTGAAGTTGAATTCTTTATTGATCTTGAACCTGCACAAAGCCCATTTCTAAAACCCCATATCGAATGGCTCTATTGAACTTCTTGGAGTTAAAGGTCCAACTACGAGGAATTGTTGGACATCGGTTTCATTCGTCTAGTACATCTCCTTGGGGTGCTCTGTTTTATTTGTAAAGAAGAAAGGCGGGAGTATGCGACTTTGTATTGACTATCTGGAATTGAACCATGTCACCATCAAGAATAGGTATCCTCTACCTCGTATTGATGACTTGTTTGACCCGATTGCAAGGGCACAATTCTTTTCAAAAATCGATCTTCGATTCGGATATCATCATGTGAAGATTAGAAGGCGAGGATATTTCAAAGACCGCCTTGAGAACTTCGGTATGGGCATTATGAATTCTTAGTCATGTCTTTCGGACTAACTAATGCTCCTGCGGCTTTCATGGATATGATGAACCAAAGTATTCAAGGAATATTTGGATCGATTCGTTGTTGTTTTTATTGATGACATCCTCATATATTCCAAAAGTCGTGAAGATCATGAGCACCATTTGAAGTTGGTACTCCAAAGGCTTCGTGAAAATAAACTATATGCCAAATTGAAGAAATGCGAGTTACGGCTCGAGGAAGTAGCATTCCTTGGGCACGTGGTGTCGAAACATGGAGTATCTGTTGATCCGGTGAAGATTGAAGCAATACAAAGTTGGGAGCAACCAAGTCGGTGGATCAAGTCACGTAGCTTTTGGGCTTAATTGGTTATTATCGGAGATTCGTGGAAGGGTTTTCTCGAATCGCTACTCCATTAACTTCAATTAACTCGGAAGGATACAAAATTCGTTTGGAGCGAAGAATGCGAGAAAAGTTTCCAAGAGCTTAAGAGGAGACTTATTTCGCACTGTTCTAACAATACCTTACGGTTCGGATGGATTTGTTATCTCTGACGATGCTTGAGCAAAGGGTTAGGATGTGTTCTCATGCAACGTGGGAAAGTCGCCTTTATGCCTCGCGACAACTTAAAGAGTATGAGAGGAATTATCCTACTCATGATCTAGAGTTAGCGTGATCGTTTCGCTACTAAAAATATGGAGGCACTATCTATATGGGGAGAAAGTGGAGATATATTCGGACCATAAAAGCCTTAAATATTTCTTCACTCAAAAAGAACTCAACATGCGGCAAATGACGTTGGCTCGAGCTATTGAAAGACTACGACCACACTATTCAATACCATCCGGTAAAGCGAACGTGGTAGCCGGACGCATTGAGTAGAAGATCATACGCGGAACGAAAGTGCGATGATGTCAAGTATACGATAGAGCCAACTTTAATAGAAAAAGTTAAGGTTGCTTTCGAGCCACCAGGCCGGGCGATGCGTATGAAGAAGAAAAAGTACAAGAAGGAGCTATTAGGGCGAGAATTGATGAAGAAGGAATACTTGAGTCCACTCTAGACTTTGTGTTCCTAATGACTCGATTTGAAGTACAAGATTATGATGGAGGCACACAATACGCCATTTGCAATCCATCTGGAAGTACTAAAATGTATCGTGATCTTGACATACATTTTGGTGGAATAATATGAAGAGAGAGATTGCAAAGTTTATCTCGATGTGTTTAACTTGCTAACGTGTAAAGGCGGAGCATCTTGTACCTAAGGGTCCGTTGCAACCACTTGAGATTAGGGAATGGAAGTGGGAACACATTACTATGGATTAATTACGGGTCTTCCTACGGTTTTCAAGGCATCAATGCTATTTGGGTTATTGTTGATAGATTAACCAAGTCTCGCTCATTTTCTTTGGAATCACGGAGACTTATTCCCTTGAACGTCTTGCTAGTATGTACGTGAATGAGATTATAAGGTTGCATGGCATGCCAATATCCATAGTTTCGGATCGTGACCCAAGATTCACTTCAAGATTTTGGGTTAGCTTGCAAAAAGCTATGGGCACGGATTTGCGATTTAGTTCGGCATACCATCCCCAAACGGACGGACAATCAGAGAGGACTATTCAAACTCTTGAAGATCTATTAAGACTCGTGTCCTAGACTTCAAGGTAGTTGGGATAAGTATTTACCATTGGTGGAATTCTCCTACAACAACAGTTATCAGGCAAGTATAGGTGTGGCTCCATTCGAAGCATTATATGGACGAAAATGTCGTTCTCCAATATGTTGGGATGAGGTGGGTGAAGCAACATTGTTGGGACCCGAGTTAAGATGCGATATGACTCACCGAAAAGATCCAAATGATTCGACAACGATACAAACGGCACAAGATCGACAAAAGAGTTATGCGGATCTTCATCGAAAAGGCGTGGAATTTAGTGTAGGGGATCATGTATTGTTGCGAGAGTTGCTCCGTGGAAGGGAGTTACAAGATTTGGGAAGAGAGGAAAGCTCAATCCACGATTTATTGGTCCATTTCAAATTCTTGACCGAGTAGAAAATGTAGCCTATATAGACTTGCGTTACCTCCAAGTATGTCTCGTGTTTATAATGTGTTTCACATATCGTACTTCGTAAATATATGAAAGACCGAACCACGTTATAGAATTAGAACCTGCACGAAATAGTAGAAGACTTAACGTATGAGGAGGTACTGTCGTCAAGATTTTGGATAGGAAGGAGCATGTCTATGCGCAAAGGTCATACCACAAGTTAAAGTTTTATGGAGGAATCATCTTTATAGAGGAAATGACACGGGAATTGGAAAGCGAAATGAAAGCAAGGTATCCTCACCTTTTTGAAACACCTGTACACGACGTCAATTTCGAGGACGAAATTTCATAAGGAGGGAGGTTGTAAGACCCCAACTTATTATTAATGAAATTTAATTTTTCTATTTATTATTTGGAAATAGTAAGGGTTGATTTGATTAATGTGAATAGTTAGGGGTAAGATACATAAATATTTCAAAATAAGCAAGTGGTTATAAAATATTCATTCTTTGTCGGGGAATATTCGTATTTGACTGCGGTAGCGACCATGTGTGGGCCCCATAACGAAAAAACGATTGGATGAAGAAAACGACAAATATAAGTTGTTTAAAAATAACGACGTAGTTATTACTGATTAATATTGTTAAAATACTCGGTGGTTAAAACACAAAGTGCAGTATTGCACCAATTATTGATTCTTACGTAAGAAGGCACTACTCAATAATGGTTCTGATAATTACCGATCAAATATTTTATTGATTTAATAATTGATGCGTTGATATTTTATATTCATCATTGTTCCAATAATTGTCATTACACAAGTATTTTTCATTATCGAAGCAATAATTCATATTATCTGAATAATATTATTAGATAACATTATTGGCAATGTCTAGAAAGTTCACTCTAAGGAGAGGTTTGGTCACCTAATTGCGGCGCCAAGAAGAAGAAGAAATTCTTATTGGAAAGCCCCTCTTTCCAGGAAGCGCACTGGTTGTCAATATTGTGATTACGTAATATTATTTGTGAATAATTAATTATTGATTTATATGATGAGGAAAATATTAATTTTATGTGGATATAGATGGAGAAAATTTTAAAATGACAATTGTTGAAAATTAATATTTTATCTTTTACGATAAAATAATTCATTTAAATATATTATTTTAATAATATATTAACGGTGATATTTTACAACGAATGGGGGATATATGAGTATACGAGGAGGAAGAGTATTTTTGTTACAATAAATGTTTAAAACATGTTAAACATGTCGGTGGACCCCATTTATCGAATTTGAAATTTGATTATAGCTTTTTGTAAAATCGTCCGTTTGTGGATTTGATTCGATTTTGTTTGGAATTTGGAAAAACTTTCTTCTGCAAAGTTGTAGAGAATTGAATTTCCTATAAAAACTCGCGAGATTCGAATTTTCTGATGAAAGGGCTATTTATTATGAATTATTGAAGCTCTGAAGTTCTGAAATAATTAATTTTTGGAAGTTTTAATTGTTTTATTTAAGAAAAACGTTTTTTGCAATCCCACATGTGATACAAATGTGCTGAATTCAGTTGGTCTAAGGTGGGCTTGAATTTGTTTAATTATATTATTATTTTATTAAATTTTCTGCTTTGGTGTTCTAAGCATTTTCCTATAAATAGGGTGCTTAGGTTAGAATTGAAAATCACACCGTAAAATCGAAGTTTTCTCTCTATATTATCGAGTATTCTTGTGAGTATTTTGAGTATACTTTGAGTATTGTTAGGCGGTGCAAGTTCCCTTGAGACTATATGTCAGGTGTTTCACGACTAAAGTCTTGATCTTTTCGAGGTAAGGGATATTATTTTTTTTCGTAATGATATTATTTCTTCAATATCATTATCTTTGAAATGTTAATCTGAAGTTTTTATCAAATTTAGAACTTTTTCATGTCGGGAGTTACTATTCATGGGTTACTATTCATGAGTTACTATTCACGAGTTCTTATTCATGAGTTCTTATTCACGAGTTACTATTCACAGTAGTACTATTCATGAAGCGTGAAGATGTTTTTGTGGAATTTCTATCTTTTGGTGTCGAGTTACTATTCACGATATCAAGCCTTTATTCACGATATCTGACTTATTCACGATACTGTCATTATTCAATAGAAAAATAAAATTTCTTCTTTTCGTCAAAACATCTATTACGGATACTAACTCGATTGTATCCATGTTTTGATCATTCTTGAATTTTACACCACTATGATTATTTTTGAGGTATTTTGGATGTGGATAAAACCAAGTACGAATCCTTAATCCTTAATCCTTGTCATTTTGTTTCAATTGGATTCGTTTCTTTAAAAAATATTTTTTTCATCATCCTCGATCTTAAATGATGATATTATGGAATATCTTTGGCACGTAGTGCAAAGATGAATGATTTCTTAAGAATATCTTTGGCTCAGTAGTGCAAAGATGAATGATTTTCGAAGAATATCTTTGGCCCGTAGTGCAAAAAGATGAGCAGTGTTTAAATGAACATGATTAATGATGAATATCTTTGGCCTCAGTAGTGCAAAGATGAATATTTGATTCAGTTGTATATTGATTGATGTTACATGGATAAAAGATAGAGCGATGAACTTTTAAATTCATACATAGAAGATAGTAGTTTGCATTCTCTACTTAACTCTTCTAATGAATTATTATTTCATTGCGAATATTGATTTAAAATTTGTTGTCTATTGTATTCTATTATATTTTTCCTCTGTTGAAGACTAACGATAATTTGTTGTATATTATCTTAGTCATAATATTCTTCTTGGCTAGTTGAGCTCACCCTTTTCCTTTTTGTTCCATTTTTCTCGGGAGGCGAGAATATAAAGCGAGTATGCAGTGGGGGTATGGAATGAAGGTTTTAGAAAGGATTGTTTAGTAGTCCTCACCATTTTGTAAAATAATGTATCAATAAATGTGATGAGGATTTATTTGAGTATAGATATTGTCTAGAAGATAATATTTGTATTCAAACTCACAGTTTTACTGTTGTAATAATAAAGTTGTAGTTGTTTCTGTACCATGTATTGACAACTCAGAATAGGTGATGTATACGTATTTTGGGGGCGTCACATTTGTACCCTTGGCCGAAGAAAATCCATAGCCATAATCATACCAAAAACTGTCCATCAATGCACTATGGGTCAATGAGGACTTTTTTCACATTATTTGTAATATTACGATCATGATTATACCGAATAATCCCTGGTCATAATCATACCAAGTCCATCTATGCACTACATGCCACAGATGACTTTATACATAATATAAGCATGAGGATGATGACAATTCAATAAAAAAAGTTCAAGAATAATTTTAAAGATTTATAAATTAATTTATCCAGGAACCAATAACGTCCAAATTATCAACATGATACTGCTTTGTGGAGTAAAATTCAAGAATGCTTAGAAGAATATTTCCATGAAAAGATACTGGATGAAGCGCAAATGTCCAGGATATTCTAATAATTTCATGGAGTATAGAAGCCAAAACTATAACCAACTGAGTATAATAGAATATATGAAACTGCAAATGGATTTTCGCCCGCCATGCGGTAATCCACGTAGACATATCATTTCCACAAGTTAATAAGGAATGAATACAATTGATTATTCACCATACATGCGGTAATCCACATAGACAGGTTATTCTAACAGAGTAATAAAGAATGGAACCAGGTCATGCGTAATCCGCACAGACAGGATATTCTAACATAATAATAAAAATAATGGAACCAGGTTATGCGTAATCCGCATGATGAGGATATTCCAACAGAATAATAAAGAATGGAACTGTGTCATGCGTAATCCAAGACAAACAAGATGTTCCAATGAATAATAAAGAATGGAATAACAATGAAATTCACCAGCATCTGATAGACCGCATGCAGCAAAAGTTATTCCAATGAATAATAAAAAAATAGAACTAGAAGAATTTCACCATGTATCTTTGACTTAAGCATGACAAAAGTTATTCCAACATAATAATAAAGAATGAAATAACAACCCTTACGAGTATTGAAAACAAATAACTCTCTTCATGAATACGAAAGAATAATACCCCTTACCTTAGAAAGAAGAGTATTCCGACTGATAGGGCGAGGATATTCTTGAATTAAACTTATACTGTTTTTTACGCTCAAAGCTTCTTAAAACTCTAAAGAAATACGCTCAAGATTATAGAAGAAGAATTCTCTGAATTTTTGGTGCGTTTTCAATTCTAACTAAGCATCCTACTTATAGGAGAATGGAAAGGATACTATGCAATAAAATATAATATATTCTATTTATAATATATATATATATATACTTATATATTTTATTTAAAATCTAATAAAATAAATAACTTTATAAAAGTATTCTATTTTATAATGTATCTGGTGACTCAAGATGGGTGATGTATACCTGTTTTGGGGGCGTCACATCGAATCCCAAGGTGGCTGAACCTTAGGAGGCCGAATCTCAATTTGGTCGAATCCCAAGGTGACCGAACCCTAGAGGGTTTTCTGTCGTTTGATAATTTTGTTACTTCTTCTTTTCAGGTGTCCTTAATCTCTCCTTTTTCGGGCTAAATCTTCTTATTCGAGTTTAGACTTTTCCGCACCAGACATTATCAAAAGGAGATTGTTTTTAAGGCGACCTCGTTTGTTCGGTATTCATAATTTCTCTTTTACTATGGTAAGTACTATATTTCGAATGCTTTCCACTTCGTTTTCCTGTTTCATAGAATTCTCATATTAAATCGCCCTCGTTGTAGGCTAATTCTGACGAACGTTCTGCGGAGCTGAAAACCACTAAGGAAATCCCCTTCATTAGCGAGTGGGGAAAAACTCCCTTCTTTGGGCCTTTTGACGATTTCTGGGAACGAACGAAGAATTTTGATCGTGCAACTTTTCATCCACCTGACATAGGGGGGTTTATTTCTATATGCTGCAGGTAGCGAAAGTGCGGATAGCTTTCCCTGCTCTGCTCACATTCTCCGCATGTGCATCGAAAAATAGGAGTATCCTTTCAGTCCCATTCGTTTCCTATCCGACTCATCTAGTCGCCTTTAGGGATGGCAACCTTGGACCGACGAGATCCTCAGGAATTTCGATTATGTGAAGTTGTTGTATAAAGCTGGGATTTTGCGTTGTGTTCAACTATGTAGGGATCTTCGTATCCAACAGGACTATGACGCTCTTACTTTATTGATTTCACGTTGGTGCTCTTCTACATGTACATTTGTCACCGCTTGGGGGGAGTTCACCCCTACTCTAGAGGATGTTTATGCCATTTACCAGTAATTCTTTCTTCTGTTTTGTATATTCATCCTCATTTTTCTTGGATTATGTATTTATTTTGAATTATATCTTGTAGCCTTCCTGCTGATGCTTCAGCTTCTTGTGGTTCATCTAGCATGTCCCCTAGGGATACCGAATGTGTCGCGTACTTGATAGAAGCTTTCAAGTGGACTTCTATTTACACCACGAGGTTCCAAGGCAATATAATCCTTTCAGACTTTGAGACCCCCAATAATCCGGAGACTTCCTGGCTATCTTGGGTTCGTTATTTCTTTCGGGATTACAAGCCTGGCTACTGGAATAGTTCTATTTATAGAGAGTCTGTTCTTGCTCTTCATAAGGAACCTTGTCCTTTTCCTTTAGCTACTTATCTGGCTATGTGGTTGTCCAACTTTATCTTCCCTGGGTTACCTATGGCTGATCCCTCGACTCGTATGTTTAGCTTAGCGGCTTTGTTGTCTCGGGGTCTGGAGCTTCCTCTTGCTGCTCTCTTTTTGGGGACCTTGTATCGTCGCTTGGATGAAACTGTCCTCGCCATGAGAGAATCTGTCGGAAGGTACCCCTTTTCAGTTTCACTCATTATATATATATATATATATATATATATTGCTTATTAATATTTCTTTCATTTATTCAGGTATGACGTGAATTGCTTCGTTTCATGTTCCTTTCTTCAGATCTTCCTCTTTGAGCACTTTTGGGGTCATTCTACATCTGTGCACTTGTCCTAGAAGCGAAGGAAATATCCATCCCCTTTTTCATCGCCCAATATTGTTCCCAGCAACACTCGCTGGATTGATCATAGGATTACTTCAGATTTGCGGCTTTATATTGATAACTTTTCTATTTCACTGCCCGTCCGTACACCATTATTCCAGAGGGAGGTTTTATGCCTCGCTTATATAAGAGAGACTTCCGTTATTTTTTGAATGTAAGGGAATTGACTGGTTCTTCACTTTCTTGGTTCATATTCCTCCGAGCTGCGGAACTTGCCTATCTTGTTGAGGACGATGGTTTTGGCACCGTACTTTACTCTCCTCATAGAGTCATGAGGCAGTTTGGATTTGACCAGATCGAATCAACCTTTCGGCCGCTCTTTCCAGAGGGATTACGAGAGTGCTCTCCTCAATTTTGTCCCCACATCATCCTCATTTGTATCGAATTTTCCAAAACCATCTACTGCTCCTTATGACCCTCTTCATTTCGTTATACCAGATGATTCTCGGCAAGGGTGCTATACTACTTTTGAACGCAGCTACTGGCTCATCAACCTTAAAAAATGGCAGAATGATACTATGATTTGTTCGCCTTCAATTTCTCCTCCCGAACGTCTTCAATGGGCCAGAATGTTATGTTCTCCTAGAATTAATACTCGTTCGAAGTGTTGGCCAACTAGTAGTCGGCTTCTTGAGCGTAAGGCTTTAATGTCTGAGTCTCTTCCTCCTCAGTCAGCAGACCCAGACGTTCCTCCCATACAGGTCCCTACTACTTCCTTGAATCTTCCATCATGAGTTTCATCTCGGATACCTCCTCCAGTTCCTCCCCAGGGATCCTTTGCTACCGAGGAAATCAAAGTTACTTCTTCTAAAATAAGGGCATCTGCTATTACTAACTTAGAGGTGATGCCCCCTATAGATTCTACCATGGTTCTTGCTAGTCGTTCTTGAAAGTAGTATGCACACAAGCCAATCATGTTTGATGATAAAGCATATACTTTGTAACAATCTTATTCATTTATTAATAAAAAGTATTAATTTATTAAAGGCTTTTAATTATCTACGTGATCTTTGTTTTATAATATGTGATAAACCCATAGTTTTAAGCAATGCTTTTAGAATAATGATGATGATCATTCTAATGAGATCTAAATTCTTGAAAGCTTAAAACTAAAATAGTTCCCAATCGTTGGATTACTAAATTGGGGATTAGTGAATCCAGGATAGATTAGTACATACGTTAACTTGCTTTCATTGGATGAGGATGATTGATCTCATGATCATTTGTGTGGAGACACTAAAGCAAGTATGTAGGTGCTTATTAGAGAATAAGTTCATTTGAGCATTGGCTCGCTAAAGAATACCTAATGGAGTTTTATTTGCTGTCGATAGGAATTCTATAGTGATAGTAGTCTAGTGATCCTTGGACTTGAGATCATCATAGTATCTTGTGTATGATGAGTTATACTTTGACTTATTCCTTAAGACCCTTAGGGTATATCAAAGGGTATGCTTGGGTATAATAAGTTATACATGGAGATAATGTATGATCGATAAAGAATCTACCACTTCTAATAAAGAAGAGAAATGTCTATGTGATTCGATAAATGACAACCCAATAGTCCTTGGCAGAAGGAATGAAATTAGAAAGGAGTTTTAATTTGCATTATTTGGAGTTGTGCATTTAAGGATCGAAATACATATAATTAAATAAAATAAGACTTAATGATAATTCCAGTGTCTTATATTTAATTGGGACATTGTATGGTGGAAGGATTGAATTGTACGGTAACTATTTACTCGAAAGGTTCTTTTATGATTAATGTTGAAATCTATATTATCCGGAAAGTCGTTGATCATTAGGGAGGCTTATCCTATTGTAGAATAAATATTATTTATTTAAATAAATTAATTATTTAATTTATTTATTTAAATAAGATTAGAATTGTTCTAATTGATTTATTCACAATAGGTTTAATATGGAGAACACAAAATTCACACCATAAAAGGAAGAATAATTATTTAAGAAGTAAATGGCATAATCGTAATAATATGTTATGTATATTTAATTTAATCTATGGTGATAGAATAAATTAAATAGCTTAATATTTATTATTTAATATTTTAGAAATATTAAATATAAATTAATAAGAGAGTCTTATTAATATTATTACAATTATTATTATTTTAATTTCTAAAAGAGTTTAGGAATTAATTTAATATAAATATTCTCATTTATTCCTAATAGGATTAGGAGGAAAAATTAGTTAAAGGAGTTTAATTAATTATCCCTAATAAGATTAGGGGCTTAATTAATTAAAAGAATTTAATTAATTAAATAAAACCCAATTTCTTAATTGTTAAGGTGGGTTGCCCACATCTATAAATAAGAGGAGTGCTTATTATGGGTGATATGGGTTGTTGACTTTTACAAGACGTAATAATTCCAAAGTTGTTGGAAGACACCCTTTCTATAGAGATAGAAAACTAGGGTTTAGCCCAAACACCCATCTTCTTGAATTTTATTCTTTCCTGGTGGATCACCTCTGAGAGCCAAACATTTGGGCCATTAACGTTGATCAAAGGAAGGAACCAAACCCGATGGATTCAAGATTGAAGCGAAAGGATTTGGAGGTGAACTTGTCTTGCGAGGAAGCTCGATCTTGAGGTATGATTTATTCTTTATCTTTTCGTTTAATTAATAATTATCATAAAGGATGATCCAAATTATATGGTTTGTAAATTTTTAAACTCGATTTTTACACACTTTCGCACTTTTATGCTGATTTGATTGCGTTATGAATATTACAAACCTAATAAGCAGATCGTAAGCCAAACCTTTATGCGAATTATTAATTGTTTTAATTTGATATATATATTGATATGTGTTTAGAATAATTTAATGGGGATATTATTGTAATATAAAATCTGTTATTAAAAAAAAAAAAAAAAACGTGAATAAGCACGGAAATTGAGATTCACAAAAACGGCAGAAGCTTAGTTAACAGGTTTCATTTTTTTTTTTTCATGGCAACACGGTAGCTTCAAAAAAAAAAAAAAAAAAAACATGAATTCCGTGCACATGCAAGTCTCCCGAAGTCAGCAACTTGAAATTTTTTTTTTGCAGTACCGTATGATATATTAAAATACCAAGTGGTATTCTTGATTCATTTTGGCAGGTTCTATATATATATATATTATATATATATGACATATACCGTATAATATATATTTTAATATATACGGATATTATATATATATATATATATATATATTATACGGTTAATATAATATATATATATATATATTAATTATTTTATAATTAAAATAAAAATTATTTTAATATTAAAATAAAAGGTTTATTTTAATCTTAAAATAAAAAGTTTATTTTAATTTTAAAATTAAATTTCATGCTAACTAATTAGAGTTGGAATTGGATCCATGATAACTAATTGGAGTTGAAATTGGATTTTATTTTTCCTAAAATAAAGGAGTTTATTTGTGAATAGGAAAGTAAATCCATCTTTCCTTAAATAAAGGAGTTTATTTAGATATGAAATATGATTTCATATTATTCAAAATAAAGGAGTTTATTTGTGAATAGGAAAGAAAATCGTGTTTCCTTAAATAAAGGAGTTTATTTAAATATGAAATAAGATTTCATATTATTCAAAAATAAAGGAGTTTATTTGTGAATAAGAAAAGAATATCCGTGTTTCCTTTAATAAATTTTTTTTTTTTTAACATGGAATTGGATTCCATAATTAATTAAAATAAAAGAGTTTATTTTAATTAAAGATTTTTTTATATGGAATTGGATTCCATAATTAATTAAAATAAAGGAGTTTATTTTGATTAAATTATTTTGATTAAAATAAAATAGTTTATTTTATTCAAAATTGGATAAATTAAAATAAAATAGTTTTATTTTGATTTAAATTTGGATTAAAATAAAGGAGTTTATTTTGATTCAAAAATTAGATTTTATACTAACTAAATTTGCCCATTAAATGATATCAATATATATATTAAATGTTTATTATTCATAGGATGAATGTTATTTATTGATGCATATGATGATGTGTATGATAATAAATGGGAATGATTATGAACTATTGACCAATATGATTGGATTTTATTTTAGTTGGATGCATGAATGTATGGGTTTTATTAAATGGGGTTCACAGTGCCTTCGTCTTCTCTAATTTTTTCTTAATGTAACTTCTATCTCTCTCCTATGTATTTCCCTCGATCACGATCAAGGTTTTATTTATTTTAAATAGTTATGTAATAGGAATATTTAGAATTATTTTGAAAAATTAGAGATCAAGGACAACAAGACTTGAAGACCGTTTGTAATGGAGCAGGGTTTAAATGTAATAGTTATATTTAAATATTATTTCTTGCACCCCTAGGGTTTGACCTTTTGGTTCACTTGGTGGCTCTAGTGAACCAAACTAGAATAAAAGTCCATAATCAATCAGGGTAGAATATAGTATTATATATGTGCATGCTTATACTATATATATATTATATATTATGCAAACATGCTTCGCATGTTCATTAATACGACGCGTATTTTTATATATATATGTAAATGCTTGCGCTAAACAAGATGAGACAAATTAATAACAAACCCCTCAATTTTTATATTAAGTCCTAAGCGTTCAAAGATATTTGGAATATCGAGCGTCACATTCTAGCATGATAAAATTAATAGAGTATTAAATATTTAATATGAGTTTGTTGTGTCACCACAAGGCAAGTATTAAGTATTTAAGATGTTAATTTATCACATTTGATGCTTATAAAGAAAATTGAACAATATTGTTTTGTTGTGTCACCACAAGGATGATATTTTCTTTTTGAATATATGGAGTGCTAGGTCGGACTTAACTTGGATAATTTTGATTCGGATGTGTCACCACTGATCAAAATAATCTAAGAGGCAAAAGAAAAGGAGTTACATAGTTGATGTAATTGACAAAAGTTGTTCACCTATTTATTTATATATAGTTTGTTGTGTCACCACAAGGCTATATACATTTGAAATGGGATCCTTATTCTCACTAGCAAATCTTTAATTAGATTTTCTTTGAACTATATAAGTGAGGTAATATAGTTTGAAGAAAATAGTGGGAGATACCAATTTAAAATAAGACCTAATTTATTTTGGTAATTAATAAAAGAATGTATGTTAAAATGTTGTTAATTACAAATTCATTTTACTGTAATTTTACAATGTCTAAAATTACTATCACTGCGAAACATATTTGATGTAAATTAACCAGACCGAATTAAACGGATTGGTTAAGAAATTTGAGAATAGTTCTCATAGCTGAAAAGCTATCTTATGTCCTTAATACGCTTATCCCTGCAATGGTTGCGAATAATGCCTCGAGGAAGACATTGCTACTTTTAGAAAGTGGCAAGATGATGCACAGTTGGCTCAATGCATCATGCTCGCATCTATGTGTAACGAGCTTCAGCGTCAGCATGAAACTATAGATGCTTCTACTATATTCCTGCACATCAAGTAGTTGATGGTGAAGAAAGTAGGACTGATAGATATAAGATATCTAAGGAGCTCTTCCGATCTAGAATGGCCAATGGCACTATAGTACAGATAAAAGTTCTTAACATGATCAATTTGATTGATCAATTAGGACAACGAGTTTTGTCATGGATGGAGAGTTGAGCCAAGATTTGATCTTGCACTCACTCCCGGACTCCTTTCACAATTGTTGTGAATTTTCATATAAACAAGCTAGATATCACTTTATTTGATTTGCTTAACATATTGAAAAATGTTGAGAGTCACTTTTCAACCAAGAAAGATCAAGTCTTCTTGGTAGGGGCCAAAGGATCTTCGAAAAGAAGAACGATTCAAAGAAGGTAAATAGAAAGGCATAAACAAAGGATAATAAGAACAAAAGCGATACGGATAAGAAAGGAGTTTGCTTCCACCGCAATAAGCCCGACTTTGGAAAGAAAGCTGCAAGAAGCATCTTGCAGAGGCTAACCAAAGAAGCTTAGTGAAGTTTTGATTCATAATACGCTTTTTGTTCATGATTGAAATAAATTTTTCTTTAAGTCGAGGTTCTACTTGGGTATTGGATATCGACTTTGGTTATCATAAATATAGATTTATGAAAGGACCAAATAAGTAGAAAGCTAAACAAATATAAGTAATCTATGTGTGGAAAATGAAGCAAAGGTTGCTTGAACATTAGCCATAGAAACTTATAGTTTAGCAATGTCACGGCAAATCTATTAAGTCAATAAGTTGTTATTGTATTCAGTTCTTGTTAAAATATTATTTCTATTTTATTGTTGGACAATAAAATTTTTTGGTATTATAATTAAGAACAATTGTTGTTCTATTTATAATAATAATGTTTTTTATAGAGCTGGAATATTACTTAATAAATTTTGTATACTTGACTTACATGAAAATAATTTTGCATATTGAACAAATTAGTATAAGAAAAGGAGATGATCATTCAAAGAGTTGAATGTGTGTATTTTTGAAATACAAATGTGAATTATTTGAAAGGTTCAAAGAATTGAAGTGAAACAAATTGGCAATGTATTAAAATTCTTTGATTAGATCGAGGAATAAATACTTGTGCAATAAGTTTCTTGATCATCTCAAATGGTTTTCTCATAATGGACGCCTCCTGATACACAATAATTGATTGATGTATCTGAAAGGAAAAATCGCACCTTGTTGGACATGGTGCGGTCCATAATGATTTTACCGACATTCCAGTATCCTTCTGGGATAATGTCCTAGAAATGGGCTGATATCTACGAAAAGGTAACCTCAAAATTCAAATTTCAAGACTCCATAAAAGTTATGGATGGGGAGGATTCCTAATCTTAAGTATGTTAAGATAAGGGGTTGTCCAACTTATGTGAAAAGGTTTCAAAGGATAAGCTTGGGACAAGATTTGACAAGTACAATTTGTGGGACATCCTAAAGTAAGTTTAGGGTATATGTTCTATAATCCTACTTAACAAAAGGTGTTTGTTACGAAACACGCTACCTTCTAAGATAAAGGTGTTTATCATTGAAGGGGCTAGTGGGAGGATAATAGATCTTGAAGGGTTCAAGAACCACAAAAACACTATAAGTCAAATAAGAGAACACGTAGATAGAACTTATTGTACCCACCAACCAATCAGTAAATCGGAATAGCACAGAAGATACCTAGAGGTATGGATTCATCATGGATGATGATGATGAGGCACGATCATAGAAGATGATGATCTAGAGTTACATACGATGAGGTAAAGAGTTCTAGTGTGTACAAAAGGGTCGATGGGAGCGTCGTGAAATTTCTAGTATTATATGTTGATATACTACGGATGAGGAATAACATACCAATGCTACAATCAATAATGATAAAGTTGTCTAAACATTCCTCCATGAATGGTTTGGAAGAGTATCTTAATTGGGGATATAAATCTATATAGATAGATTTAAGAGGATGCTCGGCGTAACCCGAGGAACGTATATTCATTTGATGCTAAAGTCGTTTAGCATGGCAAACTCAAGAGATGTCTCATGTCGATGAGCTATGGAGTGTATCTCTCTTAATAGTCCCCATAGACTCCAAAGAAGAGAGATTGCATGAGTGACAATCATGTATGCAATGAAATGTACGAGACACGATGTTGATCGGTCATATTCTAGAGAAGATCACTGTAAGACAGTGAAAAACATCTTAAAGTTCTTAACCGGCACTAAGGATGTGAGCATACATGGTGGGTCTGAATTAGAACTAGAGGGCTTTATAGACTCAAGTTTTTTGAGATGGATCAAGATTTAATCGAAAATTCACTTTAAGGTAAAATGTTACCTTGAATAAGTGGTGTAGTGAATTGGAAAGGTTCCAAACAAAGAAAGAGTTCTTTGGTTTAGTAATAAAGACAAAGTATATAGCTATAAATGAAGCTACAAGTTGATTGTTTGGATTAAAAGTTCATTACGTAACTAGGAATAGTTCCTAAGTCTCATCTTGGATCTAAAACGTGTGTTGTGGCACTTTCATTTGATTATTAGAATCATTGAAAGATGGGAAATCACTATAGAGATAGTGGACTCTCATGAACAACATTACATATCCATTAACTAAAGCTTATCCAACAAAGCAGGATAGTCGTCACTTAGTAGAAGAAGAGTATGAGTTACCATGACGATTGGCTTTAGTGCAAGTGGGAGATTGAAAGTAGTATGCACACAAGCCAATCATGTTTGATGATAAAGCATATACTTTGTAACAATCTTATTCATTTATTAATAAAAAGTATTAATTTATTAAAGGCTTTTAATTATCTACGTGATGTTTGTTTTATAATATGTGATAAACCCATAGTTTTAAGCAATGCTTTTAGAATAATGATGATGATCATTCTAATGAGATCTAAATTCTTAGAAAGCTTAAAACTAAAATAGTTCCCAATCATTGGATTACTAAATTGGGGATTAGTGAATCCGGATAGATTGGTACATACGTTGTCACTTTCATTGGATGAGGATGATTGATCTCATGATCATTTGTGTGGAGACACTAAAAGCAAGTATGTAGGTGCTTATTAGAGAATAAGTTCTTTGAGCGTGGCTCGCTAAGGAATACCTAATGGAGTTTTATTTGCCTGTCACTAGGAATGTCCTATAGTGATAGTAGTACAAGTGATCCTTGGACTTGAGATCATCATAGTATCTTGTGTATGATGAGTTATACTTTGACTTATTCCTTAAGACCCTTAGGGTATATCAAAGGGTATGCTTGGGTATAATAAGTTGTACATGGAGATAATGTATGATCAATAAAGAATCTACCACTTCTAATAAAGAAGAGAAATGTCTATGTGATTCGATAAATGACAACCCCGAGAGTCCTGGGCATAAGGCGAGAATGAAATTAGAAAGGAGTTTCTAATTTGCATTATTTGAGTTGTGCATTTAAGGATCGAAATACATATAATTAAATAAAATAAGACTTAACAAATAATTCCATGTCTTATATTTAATTGGGACATTGTATGGTGGAAGGATTGAATTGTGCGGTAACTATTTACTCAAAGGTTCTTTTATGATTAATGTTGAAATCTATATTATCCGGAAAGTCGTTGATCGCTAGGAGGCTTATCCTATTGTAGAATAAATATTATTTATTTAAATAAATTAATTATTTAATTTATTTATTTAAATAAGATTAGAATTGTTCTAATTGATTTATTCACAAATAGGTTTAATATGGAGAACCTAAAGGGTCACACCATAAAAGGAAGAATAATTATTTAAGAAGTAAATGGCATAATCGTAATAATATGTTATGTATATTTAATTTAATCTATGGTGATAGAATAAATTAAATAGCTTAATATTTATTATTTAATATTTTAGAAATATTAAATATAAATTAATAAGAGGAGTCTTATTAATATTATTACAATTATTATTATTTTAATTTCTAAAAGAGTTTAGGAATTAATTTAATATAAGTACTCTCATTTATTCCTAATAGGATTAAGAGGAAAAATTAGTTAAAGGAGTTTAATTAATTATCCCTAATAAGATTAGGGAGCTTAATTAATTAAAAGAATTTAATTAATTAAATAAAACCCAATTCCTTAATTGTTAAGGTGGGTTGCCCACATCTATAAATAAGAGGAGTCTTATTATGGGTGATATGGGTTGTTGACTTTTACAAGTACGTAATAATTCCAAGTTGTTGGGAGTACACCCTTTCTATAGAGATAGAAAACTAGGGTTTAGCCAAACACCCATCTTCTTGAATTTTATTCTTCCTTGGTGGATAACCTCTAGAGGCCAAACATTTGGGTGGCTAACGTTGATCAAAGGAAGGAACCAAACCCGGTGGATTCAAGATTGAACGCGAAAGGATTTGGAGGTGAACTTGTACCTGAGGAAGCTCGATCTTCAAGGGTATGATTTATTCTTTATCTTTTCGTTTAATTAATAATTATGCATAAAGGATGATCCGGGTATATGGTTTGTAAATTTTTTAAACTCTGATTTTTACACGCTTTCGCACTTTTTATGCAATTTGATTGCGTTATGAATATTACAAACCTAACAGTTCTATCACTAGACGAATGCCAAATGGGCAAACACTTATCTTAAAGCCTTTGGCAAAGCGCCCTCTTGATAACGCTAGCTCTAGTATGTCGGCAGCTGAGGATCCGGTCAAGAAACTCTTCCTATAGTTCTCCCACTTCGAGTCGTGGGCATACCCTTCACGAATTCTCCACCTCCCTAGCAGAGTCGCCAAATAAATGTAGGTAAGGAAACCGTACCTTACTAGGTTTAGGGTTTTGTGTTGATTGAGGAGGAGAGAAATCCACAAAGATTACGGTCTTGATTGAGTGGTTGAAAAGGGGAGAAGAACAGGTAAGCAATTGCTCGAGTAACACATGACAGAACTCTTAGGATTCAAGAGCCTTCTTCAAAGTCTTCAGTTCAGAGAGAATCCAAAAGTCCCTTCTATTGAAATGAAAGGGGGTATTTATAGAGTTTCCTAAACAATGGTCACGTGCCTTGCACATGTCTGGGTCTTGTGATTGGCATGTTATTTCAGAGGAAATTCCAAAAATACCCTTAATTACTTAAGTAATGCTTAAATCATCCTGTCCTTCTAGCCACCAATCCAATCCCTCAATCAATTCCCAAAATGAGTTGTCTCCACGATCCTTCTGCCTCGGGACACGTGGAGACTTCTCCCGGTTCATTTAATTCTTTAGATCACACGTGAGCCCTAATTTTGTACTCAGACTCACAAAGTGACATTTTTTCTGTGATGCCCCCAAGATAGGCCCACACAACCTATTTTGGGTTGCCAAATACACACTACTAAATTCAAATACAAATCTTTCTATTTACAACTATTAAACTGTATTACAAAATACGACAACACATAAGCTGTAAATTTTAATACAAATAACAATACTCACACCCCAAACCAATGATACTTTACATAAAGTTACAGTCGATAACTGTTTTAGAAATTAAAATATTTGGAAAATGCTCAAGGAATTAACCTTCATATGTGGGAGGCCATACATCTAAGTTAAAATGGATATCATAAGACTTGAGAATTAACCTTGGTTGACCCAATAGACCCCAAAGAAGAACGCGAAGATTACTATCCTGTTCATTCCAATAGTGTGTATCTTCTTGCCATATAATTATCTTCATTATCTCAAACTGAGGATTATATTCCAACCATACTTCAAGATTATATAGATAATGCTCATAGATATAGTTAGCAAGTGGATGCGCACAACCATATCTTATGATAACACAAATTTGTATGTGGTTAGACATCATGTATGATAGTGGCAACACACCCTTTAAGCTCCCAGTACAATTATGTCCTCCTCATTCTAATGGGATGCATTTTTGACGCTTCCAAAGTCGGGTTCTCATCACCCTATTGTTGTTCACCAAAATTAACTATTAAATGACGTATAAAATACGACAAACACATTTTAAGTTCTTAATACAATTATATATTGTCATGCTATTTTATAATGTATTGAGAAATTTCAACAGTCACAAACCATCACTCTATTCTCCTATTATCCCCGCTCGATCCAGCTTCACTCTTATAATGTGAAAGGAATTGTGAAACAAAAAGGTGAGCACAAATAGCTCAGTAAAGAGTATTATGACTAAAGATAATTAAATTATCAATAGCCATCATTAGTAATAAATCAGATATTTAGAACATATGGTAGATGATAAAAGTGTTCAACCATAATTGCATCGAAATCAACAATCCATTAAAAGAGTCAAGTAGAACATAATGTCTACTATCTCCTCCAAATTAAAAGTCCATCATTAATATTTTATTCATGTATTACCCATCAACAGTTCTTTGTTGTACCCAAGACAAAAAGAACTTTCATCACATGTCTTTACCTGAAACACCAAAGATCATGGTTATACCAATTCATAGTTCATGTCTATAATTATGCCATTAAATTCATCTTTGCACTCCGGGCCAAAGATATTCAATTGTAACACCAATAGTCATGCCAATTAACAGTCTATCTTTGCACTACGGGTCAAAGACATACAACTATAAAACCAATAATCAACAGTACATCTTTGTAGTATGGGCCAAAGACATACAACTGGAAAACCAATAATCAACCATCCATATTTGCACTACGGGCTAAAGATATACAACTGTAACACCAATGCTTATGATTATATCAATACACAATTCCGATATGATTATACCAATACACAATTTCTGGTCATAATCATACCAATCAACAATTCATCTTTGCACTACGGGCCAAAGATAACTTTCCAACACAAATATAAGTTTGAGGATTATGACAATGATATAAAGAATGAATCAAGTGAGATCAATGATAAATATTAGAAATTTATAATTCAATTTATCCAGAGTTAAAGAATGTCCAAATGGTCAACATAATGATCAAAACATAGATTCAATTTTAAGAATAAGATTCATATATCAAAGATAATTTGGACAAAAAAAGAAACTAATTTTATCATGAATAGTACTCCGACATGAATAGTACCCTGACATGAATAGTACCCGAATGAATAGTATCCCGTCATGCAAAGTACCCCGACATGAATAGGACCCTGACATGAATAGGTTAGAATTATAGAAGCAATACTTACCACAGTAAGTTTAGATTTAGATTTAATATACAAAACTGCAAATGATTTTTCACTCGTCATGCGGTAATCCGCGTAGACAAATCATTTCCACAATTTAATAAAGAATGAATACGAAGGGTTATTCACCAGGCATACGGTAATCCGTGTAGACATGTTATTCCCACAAATTAATAAGGAATTGAATGAAAAACCCTTATGAGTATGAAGAAAATGACATTCTTTACGAATATAAAATAAATAATACCCCTTACCTTAGTAGGAGATTGGATACTACAATAGTGTAGTAGCAGAATACTCTTCTTCTTTATCTCTTACTCTCTCTTTATAGTTTTTCTCTCTATAGTTTTAGTGAATTGGTGAAGAACTAATGAAGTTAGTTATCTATTTATAAGAAAACATAGTTTTAATAATTGCACGTTAAGGGCTCAACTTATTATAGTTTGGTACCTAGGTTAATTACACTTTTATACCTCGTTAATTGCACTTTAGTGCCTTAATGACATCATCACGATGACATCATCTTTGTGTTTCTTTAAGGATGATGTCATGCTTGCATCATGCTTGAATCATCTCTTCTCTGATCGGTTGATTCAAGTTCACATGGATTGGTCGACTTATGACACTTTGGTACCCCTAAAGTTTTCCAAGTTCGCATTATTCCTCCTTAACTTTTGTAATTCACTTATCGCTTTAATCAACAAAATCTTTAATCTTTTCAATAATTATTCACCATTAATATTATAACTCACAATATTGACAATCAGATCGTTCTCAGGAAAGATGGGGCTTTCCGATAAGGATTTCTCCTTAGTGGCGCACAATTAAATAACCTAACTCCTTTCCTCGGCAGAACTTTTTAGACATTGCCAATAATGTTAATAATAATATGAGTAACTGTGTCGTATCAATTATTGATTTAATAATATAAAGTATTGTGCAGATGATACTGATAATAATTGAATCAATAATATGAGATACTATGCAGCAACTACTGCGGCAACTATTGAATGAAATACTGAGTGACTTCTTATGTAAGCATCAATAATCGAGAGATATCAGGTAATCGTAAAGTGCTCTTCGTCAACAACGCGTATTATTGTACTTTTATCACCGGGTATTTTAACAGTTTAACGGTAAAAGTTTTGTCGTTATTTTTATAAAAAGGCCTATTTTTGTTGCTTTCTATATCTGACAATTATTTCGTTATGGGGTTCACCAATGATTGCGTTGTTGTACGAATATTCTCCGACACAACAAATATTTTATGATAACTGGCTTACTTTATAAAATTTGCACACATCACCCATAACTATAACATTTATTAAATTATCACCTTACTATTTAGAATAATATTTATAAGAAAAATTAAGTAATTTTATTTCATAAAATTCAGGGTCTTACATTTTCGATGTTTCCGTTCCTCCTACCCGATTTGACTCCAACCCCGACCTAGTTTGACCCAACCCCAATTTTAAATATTTTAAAACCTAATAATTATTTTAAAACAATTATTTTAATATTTTAAAAGAAAATATTATTTTAAAATAATATTTATATTTAATATTTAAAAACAAAATATTTTTAATGATTATTATTTTTAATATTCCAAAAGAAAATATTATTCAAAAATTTTAAATAATAATTAAATTTCATATTTTAAAATAAAATTTATTTTAAAATACAAATTTTTTAAAATTTTTTTTTTAAAATAATTAATATTTTTATATTTAAAATAAAATATTATTTTAAAAGGTTTTAAAATAGTTATTATTTTTAGGAAAAATATTAAAAACTTTTATTTTTTCAAAAATGAGTAAAGTTACATAAAATATATTCAAAAAACTAAATTTACATTTTTTAAATCTTAATTATTTTTATGAAAATTTACACATCTTTAAAAAATTATTTTTGATTTATAATAACAAAGTTTTATTTTTTTGAATATATATTTTATAAAACTTTACATATTTTTAAAAAAATGAAAAATCTTCCAAATTTTTATCCTAAAAATGATAGATATTTTTAAAAGTTTTTAATTTTTTTAAAAAATTGAATCAGCTTTTTTTTATTTATCTTTTACAATTTTTTATTTTAATTTCTATTTTTAGTTTGTGTTTTTAGAAATTCTACTATTAAGAATGCATACAATAATGGTAAAGATATTAAAAAAATTCTCAAAATAAATTTTTACATAAAAATGAAAAAATTACTTTTTTTAAAATAAAATTTTATTTTCTTATTTAATTTTTTTTGAATCTATATTTTATAAAACTTAACTCATTATTGAAAAAAAAAAAGAAAATTTCTAATATTTTTTCCTTAGAATAATAATTATTTTTTTAACTTTTTAAAATAATATGTTATTTTAATATAACAAATAATTATTATTTTAAAATAATATTTTATTTTAAAATATCGTAAATATATATATATATATATATATATTTAAATTTTTTAAAAAATATTATATTTTAAATATTAAATATAATTATTTATTTTACAATATTAAAGATAATAATTATTTTAAAATATTAAATATAATTATTTTTTTAATTTTTTTTAAAAATAATATATCTTAAAATATAAAAAATAATTATTTTATTTTAAAATATTAAAAATTATTATTATTTTAAAAATATTAAAAATTGGGGTTGGGTCGAATTGGATCGGGTTGGGTAAAAATGGGTATTGTTGGGGTCAAATCGGGTAAGAGAAACAGAAATGCCAAAAAAATACCACTTTAAAGATCTAACTAACGAAAAATAAATTTTTAAGATGATTTTAAAAGTAAATGACAACTTAGAGGAACATAAATACCATTCAACCGTTACTTTTTTATATTCTTCCATTCCATCTCATATATTCATTCATCTACGTAGTATAATATCGACATAAATTAATCATATGTACACTCTTTCCTCTCATTAGGAGGTAAAATTATGTAAGTAGGTTTTTATTGTGTTCATACTATAACCATACACACTCACTTGTTATACAAGAATTCTATTTGATTTTATTTTCTTCTCTTATACATTTTAAAATGTTCGTAATTATACTTTTTAAAAAACTTTTATAATGTCTAATATATTTGCTTGAAAATATCTTAATATTGTCTAAACTTTATTACCCAAAAAAAAAAAATGAAAATGAAAAATAATCCATACGTACAAAAATATAATAAGACAAGTATCAAGTTGTTTTGATCTGTTCTGAGTCGACTCAGTCAATTAAGTTTGGTGACTCTTGATAGCCCAAAAATCTTTTTATTTTATTTTCATACCTTCTTATCATAATTTTTTATATTCCCAAAATTGAATTTTTCACAAAATTTTAGAACACTAAATGAGAGGGAGAAGTAATACTTCCTCCGTTCTTTAATATAAGTCCTTTTAGAGTTGTGCACATGTATTAAAGAAATGATCGTATAGTATTAAAGATAATTTTAATTGTCTATATTGTCCTTGTATTAAAAAAAGAGTGTTATTTATTGGGTTAAAAATAATGAGAAAACCAAAGTTATATTTAATACTTGAGATAATATTGAAAACTAAACAATTAATGCTTACTTGAATTTTCCAAACGATTTATACTACAGGGGGTGTATTCAATTAAGATTTTTAAAGACTTTTTTTAAGTGACATACTTTTGTAGAATTTATGGGATTTTAATAACTTTCAAAGACTTAAAAGACTTTTTTAAAATGACTTTTATAGACTCTATGAAATAAGTAACAGACTTTTATAAACTTTTTATCAAGATTGTGATAGACTTTTGTATAATTTTAATATATCTTGCAACTTATATTAATTGTTAATTAACCCATGTGTACAACATCTCCCTCTTTTTTCATGAACTAGAGCAAATCTCATTATTTGTGGCATGAGATTTTATATATGTTGAAAGCGTTCATATTATTCTAATCATTTCATAATACATTTGGATACTCGGATACCAATAAAACTTTTTAAACTAACGATTTAATATAAAAAATTAAGCTCACTTTTCATCGAAAGCTATATATACTTTATGCATATGTACGCTTATTTGGAATTATTATTTTCATTCCAAATCTATAAAAGTTGTCATCAATACTTATTTACGTTAACTATGAATTAAAAATTAATATAAACATTTGCAATATATATCGATTTCCATTCAAATATTTGAATATTATCTCGCCTTAGTATCAAAATTTGCAAATAAAAATAATATATACTTGTTTTCATGTATATTTTAAAATAGTAAGTTATTTTTAAATAAAAAAATATTTTTTATTTATATTCTTTTTAATAAATTTTAGTTTAGTAATGTAACATATAATAAAATTATGATAAAAAGCTTGAAGAACTTATATATTTTATACAATTATATATCACTATAAAGTACATACTCCTATATAAATTACTTTCCTTCTCTCTCACTTTTTTTTTTTTCTTCATTTAACTATGATTCTAAGTTAATTTATTTAAATTATAAAATTTTAAAATATTGTGTATTTATTTTATTTTTGAAATAATAACGTGTGTTTATTATTAAATAACAAATAAATTCAAATTTTTAAAATTTTGAATTTTGTACGTTGACTACAAAACAAAATAAATGTTTTATTTTTGTGGGTATAGTAGAAGTATTAATTATTCTAGATTATAAAAGTAATTAGAAATATTGGATTCATGTGAAGTAATTAGAAATATTGGATTCATGTGAATTATATTTTAAATTTATTTAGTTTATTAAGATGAGATATGAAGTCTTTAGAAATCTTTAGAGATGAGGGTAGGACTTTTGATATGGGTTGATAGTTATAATTCTTCTTCTAAAGTCTCACAAACTCTACCATTTAATAGAAATCTGAAAAGTCATGATTTTTTGAATACCAAAATACTTTATATGACTTTTGTAAAATTTTAATTCAATACCACCTAACTTTTAAAGACATTAAAAAAGTTGTAATTGAATACCACTAAACTTTTATAAACTCTTTAAATGTCTTGATTGAATACAACCAAAATTTTAAAATCTTTAAAAGTCTTTAAAAATCTTAATTGAATACACCTCCTTAAGAAACAAAAACACTCATCTAAAAAGATTTACTCCCTCCGTTCCTTAATATAAGTTATTTTAGAGAAATATTTTTATTCCTAAATATAAGTCGTTTGTGTTATAAAAGATAACTAAAATCAAGAATAAATATTTGAGAAAAAAGAGTATTCTCATAATATTTTCTATATCTCACCTTCTCTATTACAATGCTCTTATTTATAGATATATGGACTTGGAAGTTTCAAAACTCAAAAGTCATGAGTTTAAAACTTAATGAACATGGGAGTTTCATAATACCAAAGATCATTACAATTAAATATAAATCTAGACATCCATAAATATATGTTATAATTTTATAACACTCCCCTTTGAATGTCTATTGTATAACCATACGCATAAAAAATTGCCTCATTAAAAACCTTACCAGGAAAAACTCAATGGGAAAAAACCTTGGTTAAGGGAAAAAGAGTGCAGCGCGTATTAGCTCCCCCTCATGAATGTATCATTAAGTCTTTCAGCTGTCACATTCCAATACTGAGACGCAATCCTTATTGTAGTTGGTAATGCTTTACTAAACAATTCTGCTAGATTATCTTTTGATCAAATTTGTTGAACATCAATGTCACCAAACTTATCAATGTCACGTGTGAAATTTTTTTTTAATGAGATATGTTTTCTTCTATCTTCTTTGATGTATCCTCCCTTTAATTGAGTTATACATGCAGCATTGTCTTCATACAGAATGGATTGAGTCCTTTTTGTAGCAATTTTCTAAGAACATGCCTCGTTAAAAACCTTACCAAATAAAAACTCAGTGGGAAAAATTTTGGCTAAGAAAAAATGTACAATATTCTTGTATAACTTCTAGTGCCTTGGGATTGCCTCATTAAAACCTTGCAAAGGAAAACCCAGTGGGAAAAAAAACCTTAGCGAAGGAAAAAGAGTACAATCAACACATATCCTTTTTACTCCCCTTCATAAGTACATAGAATTTTCATTATTCATGGTAAAAATATCATTATGTCGAAGCATGCCAATATTGTGCACCATCTTCTTTAAAAACATAGTTGGTAATGACTTAATGAATCCATCAACCAAATAATCACATGATCATATATGCTTGATATCAATATCGCCATTCTTCTGGGTCTCATGTGTATAATATAATTTTGATGCAATATGCTTGGTTCGGTCACCCATGATATAGCATCCTCTAATATGAATGACACAAGCGACATTATCTTCATATAATATTGTTGGACTATTTATGATTGATGATAATCCACAGTTCACACAAATATGTTAAATTACTGATCTCAACCAAATACATTCACAACTTACTTCATAAATTGTGATAATCTCTACATCAGAAGATCCAACTAATTGCGATTTTGATCCATATTGCTTGTAAGTTAACTGCAAATGTTATATCAGGTCATGAGAAATTTTGTAATATATATCAAAGCACCAATTGTACAAAGATATGGTACTTCAGGACCAAGAGTTTCTTCATTATTTTCTTGTGGTCAAAACAATTCTTTCTTGACATCAAGTGACCAATCTATCATTGAAGTACTTAAAGGATTAACATTATCCATGTAAAGTTACTTCAGGACTTTTTCTGTGTATGTTGATTGATGAACAAGAATTTCATAGTTCAATTTGTAGGTCAAGACAAAAATTTGTCTTACCAATATCTTTCATCTCAAATTTGTTTTTTTTTGTCGACTCTTCTGGAGCAAGATCTTTCATGAATAAATACAGCAATAATAGCAAATCCATATTATGATTTTTTGATAAAAATGCATGCACAAATTGGATTATTCTGAAATCCTTCTTTCAAAAGATATCTACTCAGGCGATTATATCACAATATGCATCTGGATTGCTTTAACCCATATAAAGATCTTTGTAACTTAATAGAATACATACTTCAAGATGTAGAATTATATGCTTCAGGCATTTGATATCCTTCAGGGATTTTCATATATATATATATGATCATTATCTAATGATCCATACAAATATGTTGTAACAACATACATTAATCGCATATCCAAAATTTTCTTTTGCTACCAAGCTAATTAAAAATCTAAATATAATCGCGTCCATTACAGGAGTATATGTTTCTCCATAATTAATACCAGGTCTCTGCGAGAAACCTTGTGCTACAAGTCGCGCTTTGTACCATATAATTTCATTTTTCTTATTTCATACAAATACTCATTTGTATCTAATAGGCGTTCAACCTTCAGGTGTTTGAACTACAGGTCCAAAAATTTCACGTTTACTTTGTGAATTTAGTTCTACTTGAATCGCCTCTTTTCATATTGGCCAAATATTTCTACATTCATCAACAATTTGTGGTTCATATTCATGATCATTACTTCTGGTAATATCAAGAACAACTTAATATAAAAATATGTTGTCGACAATAATTTTATTTCTATCCAATATATTCGTCTCCTGTATATACATAATGTATCGAGATCTCGTTATTTTCAGGTACCTGATCATCTTCAGGGGATAACTCATCCTCTTCAGGGGATAACTCTTCAGGAGTTTTATTTACAGGAGATTTTTGTTCATTAGTTTTGGATAGATCAATAAATTTTGTAACCTGTTTCATGGGTATAGCCTCTTTATAGGTTGCAACTTGTTTTTCTTGTACTTTCTTCTTTTGAGAAATTTTATCTTTAACACCGATCATTCTTCCATGTTTCAAGTGTGACTTTGATTCAATTTGTTAATGTATTAACTGATTGTCCTACAGGGACTTCAATCTCTGCTAGAGTATTAGCAACTAAAATGTGAGATATCACTCTTTTCTTATTATCGGTGAATAATTCTGGTAATTGATTTGCAATTTATTGCAAATGAATAATCCTTTAAACTTCTAGTTCATATTGATTTGTATGAGAATCAGGATTAAATAACGTTGAAACATTCCAATTAATCTCCCATCGTGCTTCAGGCAACGATCTCATGTCGTGCTTTAGGCAAAGAAACATTCCAATTAATCTCCCATCGTGCTTTAGGCAACGATCTCACGTTGTACTTTAAGCAACAAAACATTCAAATTAATCTCCCGTCGTGCTTCAGGCAACGACTTTTCTCCCCCTAATGGTGGGAAGACTGTTTCATTAAAATAAAAATCCTCAAAATATACCTTAAAAATATAACTTATTGAGGTTATGAATGACCCCAAGCATATATTGGTAATTAATTTACTTTGATATAATCAACAAGTAAAGGAATCTTCTGTTTTTTACGGGATGTTCATGGGAGTTTTTAATAATTCAACGCAACATTATTGATCTTGGATGATCAATATGATCATGCCAAATCATAAAAACCTTTAGATCCGAACACTTCTGGTGTATTACAACATTTGTTTCAACTATTCTCATTTTAGTATAATATATCCCAAAAGAGAAAATATACAGTTTTTCTAATATAAGCTTTTGGTCCGATACTATTGAAGTTATATAAAGAAATTCTTCACTGCCTTCAATATTAGTTTTAATATGATAATCATTATAACGTATATTCTTAAAACTGAGCGAATTTATGCCTGCCTTAGAAGATTATAAAAAATTATCAATACAAAGTTTTGTGCCCTTTTGAAAACATTATAATCGCTCTTCCAGACACTTTAATTAAGTTTGATGAATAATCACTATTCTAGAGCCTTCAATTATGTTTGATGAATAATCGTTCTTCTAGAGCCTTTAATTAAGTTTGATGAGCTTATGGCCCATACAACTTCATATATGCAAAACATAAATTTAACTTTATTACTTAGAATATAAATAAAACATATAATAAAAATACTTATTATAATGTCATAATATAATGAAATAAAAATAATTAATTGGTATGAACATCTCTATCAACATATCATCAAGGAAACCATAGATATCAAAATTAGTTATATCCACTCCATTTGAAAAGTCAAAATAATTCATGGGATCTTCAGGATCATTATGAACAATAAAGTTTATTTCAATTCCATTTTTTTTCTTTTATGGAGTCTTGGTACAAATCTACCAAATGTTTAGAAGTACGACATGTACATTCCCTTTTTTATATTGATTGTTCCGTTCACGTCCACTATCACAATCATAATTTCCTCTATGATTATCAAATGAGGTTCCATTCACTTCAGGGAATGTAATAGAATCGGTCAAGCGAGAAAGTTGATTTTTTATAGCAAAAACTCATTATTTTGTACAACCATTAGAAGACATAATATCACTTCTAGGAACATAGTTTCCTTTATCGCTTCAAGGAATATTTTGTAAACTTACGCTCTCGATATTGCTACTACAGGAGAATATTCGAGGCATAAAATATAATAAATATTTTCTCTAATATGTCTTCATCAGTGTTTTTCACTCAACACTTTTAAAATCTTGCAACGTCAGGTGCAACTTGTAAGACCCCAACTTATTATTAATGAAATTTAATTTTCTCTATTTATTATTTTGAAATAGTAAGGGTTGATGTGATTAATGTGGATAGTTAGGGGAAAAATACGCAAATATTTCAAAATAAGCAAGTGGTTATAAAATATTCATTGTTGTCGGGGAATATTCGTTTTGGTCGTGGAATATTCAGACATCGGGGGGAATATTAAATGCGACCACAATGTAAAAATGTGGGCCCATAACTCCAAAAGCGATTGGATGAAGAAAACGACAAATATAAGTGGTTTAAAAAATAACAGAAGTAGTTATTCAATTATCATTGTTAAAATACCCGGTGGTTAAAACACAAAGAACATGTACGGTATTGCACCAATTATTGATTCTTACGTGAAGAAGGCACTACTCAATAATGGTTACGGTAATTCTTGCTCAAAGATTTTATTGAGTTAATAATTGTTTGCGTTGATATTTTATATTGGTGTTGTTTCAATAATTGTCATTACACAAGATTTTTTCATTATGAAGCAATAATTCATATTATCTGAATAATATTATTAGATAACATTATTGGCAATGTCTAGAAAGTTCTATCTAAGGAGAGGTTTGGTCACCTAATTGCTTGGCCAAAGAAGAAGAAATTCTTATTGGAAAGCCCTCTTCCTGCAGTGAATCACGGGTCATTCAATATTGTGATTCGTAATATTATTTGTGAATAACTAATTATTGATTCATATGATGAGAAAAATATTGATTTTATGTGGATATAGATGGAGAAAATTTTAATGTGACAATTGTTGAAAATTAAAATTTTATCTTTTTCTGATAAAATAATTCTTTTAAATATATTATTATATTTTAATAATATAATAATGGTGATATTTTTACAACGAATGTGGGATATATGAGTATACGAGGAGGAAGAGTATTTTTGTTGCAATAAATGTTTAAAACATGTTAAACATGTCAGAGGACCCCATTTATTGACTGAAATTTGATTATAACTTTGTAAAATCCCCGCTTATGGATTTCGGTCAATTTCTGTTTGGAATTTGGAAAAACTTTCTTCTGTAAAGTTGTAGAGAATTGAATTTCCTATAAAAACTCACGAGATTCGAATTTTCTGATAGAAGGGCTATTTATTATGAATTATTGAAGTTCCGAAGCTCCGAAATAATTGATTTTTGAAAGTTTAAAATATTTTAAATAATAAAAACGTTTTTGTTTGTTTTGTGGGCTACAACATGTGCATAATGAGCTGAGATCAGATCTAGGAAGGTGGGCGTAGAAATCTTAATATATATATATTAATATTATATTAAATTTTAACTTTTTGGTGTTAAGCATTTTCCTATAAATAAGGTGCTTGGAAGTTAGAATTGAAAATCACACCGTAAACTCAAGTTTTCTCTCTATATTATCGAGCGTATTCTTGTGAGTATTTTGAGTATACTTTGAGTATTGTTAGATAAGTGTAAGTTCCCTTCAAAGACTATACCCTAGATTCCAAATTAAAGTACTAATCTTTCGAGGTAAGGGATATTATTTTTTTTTCAGAATGATATTATTTCTTCAATATCATTATCTTCAAATATTGATCTGAAGTTTTATCAAATTTGGAACTTTTGGTGTCTGAGTTACTTATTCACGATATCAGACTATTCACGATATATGACACTATTCATCGAAAAAATAAAAATTTTCCTTTTCGTCTAAAAATATCTATTCTAGATACTAGCTTTGATTCAGATCCATGTTTTGATCATTCTTGAATTTTACACCACTATGATTATTTTTGAGGTTTTGTTGGACATGGATAAAACAAAGTACTAATCCTTAATCCTTAATCCTGTCATTTTGTTTCACTTTGGATTCGGTTCTTTAAAATATTTTTCATCATCCTCGCCTTAAATGATGATATTATTGAATATCTTTGGCTTTGAGTGCAAAGATGAATGATTTTGATGAATATCTTTGGCCAGAGTGCAAAGATGAGCAGTGTTTAGATGAACATGATTAAGTGATGAATATCTTTATTCAGTAGTAAAAAAGATGAATATTTGATTCGAGATGTATATTGATTGATGTTATGGGGGATAAAAGATAGAGCGATGAACTTTTAAATTCATACATGAAGATAGTAGTTTGCATTCTCTATTTAACTCTTCTAATGAATTATTATTCATTGCGAATATTGATTTAAAAACTTGTTGTCTATCAGATTCTATTAGATTTTTCCCGTTGAAGACTAACGATAATTTGTTGTATATTATCTTAGTCATAATATTCTTTCTTGGGCTAGTTGAGCTCACCCTTTTCCTTTTGTTCCATTTTTTCTGGAGGCAAGAATATACGAATACGTATTTCTGGTATGGAATGAAGGTTCTAGAGAGAGTTGTTTAGTAGTCCTCACTATTTTGTAAAATAATGTATCAATAAATGTGATGAGGATTTATTTGAGTATAGATATTATTTGTAAGATAATATTTGTATTTAAACTCACGCTTTTCTTGTTGTAATAATAAAGTTTGTAGTTGTTTCGCATCATACGATTGACAACTCAGAATGGGTGATGTATACCTATTTTGGGGGCGTCACACAACTAATTATAATGAGCTTTTAAAATCTTTCCTTTAAATCATTTCATAAGACAAATGAGTCTTTTACTGTAATGTACTCAACTTTTAATTTTTCATGGAGATGATAGCGAATAAAAATCATTAATTTTGCACGATCCTGCAGGGATGTATGATTGTCAACTATAATTGTATCTCCAAAGTTCTTTGCCTTTATATGATTCTCAGCATCAAGATTCCATTACAAATAATTATTGCTCGATATAAATCAAGGGCAACAAATTCAAATTTATAAGATTTAAATATTAAATAACTAAAAATATTCCCCATCAAATTAAATAATTATATATGTTCAGTTTTAATTGTAATAAAATAATTTATAGAAATGCAGTAAAACACAAAACTAAATTTGTCCACTAAAAATAACAAACCAATACTACTAAGCATATTTGTCATTGTAACTTCATATAAAAATTTATCAAAAGGTCATTAGAAATATATCAAATATGCTACCATGCATGCCAAAAGGAAATATATCAAAAATCATTAGAAATATATCAAATATGCTATCATGCATGCCAAAAGGAAATATATCAAAAATCATTAGAAATATATCAATTTTTTTTAAAGATTGTTTTAGTACGGAAACTAGAAAGTGCCCTTTTTGAAGATTATATCTTCTAGTTGTTATCTGTTGAGATATGAAAATATCTAAAAATGTAATCATCATGTATTTTATCGGATCCCTTTTGATTTATTTAGATTGGAAGGAATGCAAAATTACAATACACTTTTATAAAAATAAACACTGCACAATAATTGAGGTTAAATATTACACCGTATAACAACAAAACAATTTGAGGGTGGTGTGATGATGACTTACATATGAGTATGACAGTCATTAGCATACTAGAACCAAGAACAACAAACTCTAATAATATATTATGAATGGAATAACATGCAGTATGTTATAATAAAAAAAATTTGCGTATCCATATATATATATATATAATAGATAAATATACTTTCTCCTTCAAATCAAATATGATTATCTTCAAGACGAATGTGAGAAGCAATTCATGCTGATAACGTGTTATAAAAGATTACTAAAATCAAGAACAAAGATTTGAGAAAAAAGAGTTCTCATAATATTTTCTATATCTCACCTTCTCTATTACAATACTCTTATTTATAGATATATGGACTTGAAAGTTTGAAACTCAACGAGTTTAAAACTTAATGAACATGAGAGTTTCATAATACCAAAGATCATTACAATTTAATATAAATCTTGACATTCATAAATATATGTTATAATTTTATAATAAAATATTTTTAAATTTAAAACTAATAAAATTCATTAAGCATTATGAAACATTAAAACTTATAAGTAATTTTACTTTTTAAATAATTTAACAAATTCATCAATGTATTAACTTAAATTAAGTAAATTTATATCAATTTGAGTTTAAAATATCTCAAAATATTTTTAAAAATTAGTAATGATATTAGATTTTAGAACAAAAAGAGGGAGTATTACTTAACGGTCTAAACTGCAATATATACCCTCTCTGTAATACTACAAATACCAATACACAAATATCAAGTTATTTTGCAACTCAATATGTATCAAGTTTGATGACTAAGTATTCCAAGTCTTATTTTATTTTATTTTATTTTCATGTCGTCTTCTTAGTCATAAATTTAGTATTCTCAAAAGTCAAGTTTTTTACAAAATTTACATTTATTATTAAAGCTATAATATATCTTTTGTTACTCAGAATTAAGTATATAAATAAATAAATTTAAACTAATAAATTAATTCGAAATTAACTAAAATATCGTTCAAATATATCATATTTTATAATAAGTTGTTTATAAATTTAACCGTGCAAACCGGTAATTGCTTGTGTTACAAATCAATAAACATGCAAAAATAGTTGGGAGCATAATTAGAGACTATTTTCAATACGTATCTATTAACTCAAGTTACGTGAAAGTTTAAGCCAAGCTCTTGGACTAATCTTATTACAAGTTTGTTAAACCATCAATTTCACACAAGAGTACACATGTTGGAGTCGCAACTGCATATATATATATATATATATATATATATATATATATATATATATATATATATATATATTATCTTAACAAAGTTAAACAAAGTGATATGATTGTTAAATCTTAATGATCTTTAATAAATTATTTAAGAATTATTCACTCAACATGTATTTCTAAAATAATATTACAGCTGTCACCATCGAATTCTGATAAACACTAGTACATTTAATTACAAATTTTGTTTGCCATTTATTTCTTTAAAGAATGATGCATACAAATTATTTAAGCTTACACAATATATTAAGAACTAACTAGTGACATATTTTTATCATAATATATACTAAAATAACTCATTTTGAAATCCATTATGGAGTCATAAGGGTACGTCGCATTACACATTTAGTTTATGCTAAAAAAAAAGACCAAACGAGATACTAGTACTATAATTTAATACTTACAAATCATCAAAAAATATATATATATACTCTATCCCTTTTAAAGTAAATTTGTATTTTGCATATTATTTTTGTTCTTATATTCTTGAAATGGAGGGAGTATATAGTTATGCGGTGGATGGAGGTAAAAATAGTCACAATTGACCACAAATGGTTTTCACCATAATAAAAATAGATTTACACACATATAGTAGATTCCATGGTCTCTAACATTGTAAAAGAAAATTTGTTCAAATCAAACCTTGTTGATGAGAACTTAACCGAGTCGATCGACTTCAGAACTCGTTCTCCAAAACGAGCTGACTCAGTTGCCCTCTCCATATCTCCCATAGTCAACAATTTACCACCCTCTCTCTCCACTTTTACCATCCTAACCTTACTTTTTAACTCTTCAACCAAACCCCATAACATCTCTATTGAAGGCTTTCTTACGGTAAACAGCAGTAATAATTTTTCCTTACAATTATCTAGTCTATTCAAATTGCATGCCAAGTCAACCGATTCACCAAAACTCAGATGACCGAGTCTCTCCTTGAACTCAGTGAGTCGGAGTACAATCTCATTTACTGCTAGTAAAAAATCATTCCCCAATAAAACCATGACCTCGTACAATAATTTGTTACCTTGAACTAGGAGGGAATCTGGTACTTTGCATAATTCTTCAATCACTCCAACAAAGGAACCAACTGTCCTGATTAAATCTACGCTCGTCGACGATATAATACTCTCTAGTTGTTTTTCTCTCTCTATACTGCATGATGACGAGCATACGAAGAATCCTAAAACCCTAGAAGTTGAAAGTAGGGTTTCTAGGTACCGGGCGTACCACCGGACCCATGCAGAGAGGACCCACGTGGTGGCGGTGGCCCCATCGCGGAAGGCGGAGAGTTTTAGGTAGTTGTGGCCACCGGTAGCCGGAAAGACGGAGAGCTGGTCTTGGAGGATGAAAGGCCCCCGCTTGATGATATGGTGGATGGTGAGGAGACACTTGAGTGTCACGGAGGCGTCGCTTGTGCGGTGGAGGCGGTCCATGAGGGACTCGATAATGGTGGAGGCGGTGGCGCGTGAACTGTCACCGAGGGAGAGGAGAGTGGAGAGGTGGTGGTGATCGTCGGGAGTGGTGGAGGGGGAGTGGGTGGTGGCGCGGAGGACAGCTATGTGGAGAGAGAGGGTGTTTGGTTTGGAGAGTAAAGCTGCCTTGGATAAGGATGCCTTGTCCTTGATTACTCCAATTAGATCTCTGAGTTTTGTTATCCGTCCCATGGATAGATTCAATGGAGATGAAAGAGGAGTTCAATTTAGAGAGATCAGAGGGAGAGAGAGAAGACGTTTTATAAATTAAAGTTTATGGGGAGATGACATGGATGCGTAAAGAAATTATAATTCGAAGATATTTTAGTATATTATGATTACAAGTTGATTTTTGGTAGACACCTCATATTTTGGAAACAAAATTCAACTTTCCTTATTTTTTTCTGACGTATTCAAGGTTTAAGGGACTATATATATTGTGTGATATTGTTGCCTAAAACAATTAGAAATGTTTTTAATATTTTGGTATTGCTTTGCGCGATAGGAATTTTATACTGGTCAATGATTGTATAATTAATGTTAATAATGGTAAATATATATGTCTCAAATCGTTGGATGTATCACGTACTAATTACTACTTCGGGTAAAATATGATTATAAGTTGATTTTGTTTTATAAAATTTAGTTATGATTCTATTTAAAAATTAAAATCATATTATTATTTTTAATATGAGTTATGGGGTTGGGTCTAAATGATTATGAGTCTAATTCAGGTCGACCCATATTTTAAATTTTAAATTTCAAATTTCAAATTTATCACCAAATAATTGCATATTTTTACTAAATTATTACTTCCTCTGTTCTAAAATTAAAGATACAATTTAACTTTTGAGATTAAACGTATTTATATATTAAATTTTAAATTCATCAAAGTTTAGAATAAAATTAATAAATTTTGTAATTAATAGCTTTTTTTTATATACTATACAGTTATAATAATCAGATCAACTAAAATTAAATAAATTCACATTAATTTTAAATTTAATATACAATCGTTTAATTTTTAAAGTCAATTATATCTCTCCTTTAGAAACCAAAAGAGTATCGAAGGAGTATATCAATCGATCTCATGGTCCTTCAAATGTTTCTGGACAGTATTTGTGGTTTAAAAAACTTATTGGTAAACTACCGTGGGTAACTCGTGCATGCATAGCCTTTGTTTTTAGACTCTGGTATTCAGATGTGAGTATATAAACATGTTTTACCATAATTTTTTGACCAAGACTTTAAGATTTTAATATTGAAAATTATGAATGGGAGAAAAATAACTGTCGAGATGGAGTATGCAGGCCTTAATATTAAAAACAAATAAATAAAACTATCACTTAATTGGCACCAGCACTAGAAAATTGGATAGCATATAAATTAGAGAAGAGTAAGAAATGGTATTTGTAATCGTTATGCACCGTAATTACATAAAATCGTACAATTTATAGAAACCGCACACTGTGGTTGTAGTTGGGGGTATACAAATAGTATCGCGCTTTATAATAAATTATATATACTTTATATATACTAAATACTATCAAGTTGTAGACTACAATTTGTAGTGCATCTAATAAAGTTGTAAGCACTGTTTTGAAACTTGGCCCAGACAAGCTGGTTGAATCGGGAACCAATCTATGTCCGATCTAGTTTGGCCCTGTTAAATTAGTTTGGTCAAAATTTAGATTGAATCGGTTGACTAGTGGTCGAACCGGTGGTTCAATCGATAAAATTAGTTAAGTTGACCCTGTAAATAAATTTTTTTTATTTTTTTTATACCAATTTTTTTTAATATTAAAATTAACTACTTTTAATAACATTGTAATAATATATTTATATATTCATGACGTCACTGGTTCAATAACAGTTTAACCAGTAGTTGAACTAGTAACTCATCCACCCGATAATTTTTTTGATAACCGGTCTGAGTCTAAAAACACTGGTTGTAAGTGAATAATGTAATTTGACTTGTTTAATATTTCTTATCATGAGTTTTAATCACGTGTACCGTGTAATATTACATTTAATGTATATCAATTTAGCTTCCTAAAAATTCATTAGTTCCCTTAGAATTTATGCAAATTAATATGAAAAAACAAGATAATCCATGATAATCACTGCTAGTATAAGAAACATAAATGAGGGGATAGAACTTTATTTCTATTGAGTTATTAAAATATCTTTAATTGATATAATTAAGTCCACGACCTTTTTTTTTAGTTTAACATATATAATAGTATTTCTTTACATATTATCATTCATGCATGTATAGTTGCAATTTGTATTTGAATATTTTATTATTTATGTTATATACAAGATTTTTAAATATGTATGTGTGAAGTGAAAATAATTTTTATAATGTGAATTAGTATTATAAAAATTATATATTATAATTTTTTTAAACATATATGTAAGTAATTATGCAATTACAACAGCACCGCAATCGCATGTAACCGAAATCACAAGTAACCACATGGTCGTGGTTGTTTATATTAATAATTAATCGCATATTGTGATAGCGATTAGTGCTTATAAGTTATAAACGCACCACTGCGCTCTCCTACACTCTCCCCTAGTATATATAGTGCGTCTGGCACAATTTTTCTATAGAGTAATATATATTTTTAAATTTAAATTAATTTTTTTTAGTTACTATTCAAAAGAACTTTTCAACGACTACGATTTTGTAGTATTTTGGCTGATGCAAAAGATTTTTGCTTAGATGATCGATGCAATTTGGCAGAAATGCACAAAGTACAAATCTATTCTTAAATTGTTCACAAAAATAAGTTTTCATACAACACTTATAATTTTGTCATTATAATTCTTAAAGAACTTTTACAGTTATGTTATTAAACACAATTGTATATTTCACATGAAGTTATATTAATCAAAAAGTCTAAATTTAGAAGTATTTCATTCATTAACGAAACTTGCAAGTCCTTATCATTTTGATAAGTAAATTAAATGAAAATATGACAAAAATATCATTAATGAAATTAGTAAATTGATAAAATTACCCTTATAATATAAAGAGATCATATTGAAATAATTGTGGTGAATATAACCATCCAATATATATATATATATATATATATATATTCGGTTCGGATCTTTTCACTTTCTTATCTAACATACCTTGCTCACATTTTTTAGCGATTTTAATAATGACGATTTGGTATGTCGCTATATGTTCAAATCCGTCGTTATATGTTGTCATCGTCGCTAAAAGTTAAGACGACGGTTATATATATATGACAGATCGAATCGTCGTCCCGTCAAATCTAAAGAGGGTGAACAAGGTATGTTAGATAAGCATAGAATTTTAAGATTCTGATCACAGATATATATATATATATATATATATATATATATATATATATATATATATTCATTAAAAGTACTTTAATATTTTAATTAATTCAAACTATATCTGAATACGGTAAAAATGTATTAAACCAAATGAGTTATTACCGGCAAATTGGGTATTTCAGTCAATTTTGGTTGAAAATTGATTTTGGGGGTCCATATTGTAAGCAATGCAAAACTTTATGTATCGATTTGTTAGCCAAATTATTTTAAAAGCTAAATTAAGAATTTGATGATATTTCATGCAACGATGGTGTATTTAGCCCTGGAAATGATCAGTCACTCCCTATAAAATCCACTTAATTGCTTCTGAATTCGTGAATGCATTAATTAAAAGTTAATGGATTTAGTAATTCCTCATAAGTCATAATTAACATGAACTAATTATGGAATGCAATTTGATCTACTCTATTCGTTCCTTAATAGAGAATTATTTTTGTTTCTTAATATGTTTCGTTTGAAAAATTTGAAAGAAAGATTAATTACTTGGCTTTTAATATTATCCCAAGTAATAAATATAATTTTGGTTCTTAGTAGATTTTTGTTCAATAAATAACTCTCTTTTTTTTTAGTATAAAAATATATATGCAATAATCGATATTATATTTAATATTATATAATTATTTATTTAATACTTATACATAACTCTAAAACGATTTATATTAAAGAACGAATTTGAGTATTTGACAGCCGCTAATAAAGTTATTCAAGGACTGAAAATCATGGGTCGGTCGGTCAACAAAAATCAACTGGACATTGTTGATCATAATTTATTAAATTCCACCGAACGAATTCTTTTGTGATTGGGATAATATATTCAGCCATCTGTGTTCAGACTAGAAAAGAGGTATGTCCTAAAACAAACTGAATGAATTAATGGAGAAGAATTAATTTCTAAATATTCGATTGAATGGCTACTGAAGATATTTAAGCTGCATGTTGCATTCATGTACACATGCAAAATACAGGGGAATTATTAAAAAGTAAATAATAATAAGGTTTAAATATAAATTATTATCTTAAACTCTTGACTTTATTTTGCTTCCGCGATTCATCTTTTAATTTTGTCAATTAAATAATTAATTTTTTTCATTTTCATTCAACTTAACCTGCTATGTTAGAAATTGATGATGTGACTCCCATACCTCAGCTTATGTGTAACTAAAAAAGATTATTTTAATGTCTATTTGCAAATTTATTATATATTAAAAGACAAATTCATCAAACCTTTGCTTTCATCCCCTTCCAACCCAATCTCATTGTTCCAAAGAACTTTCAACGTATGACCGACGGAGCTGTCCGACACTGGTTAAAACTATTTTAGTAGTGTATACTTTTTTATTCATGAAAGTCAACTAAGAAAACTAATATGGTACGTTAATAGATCGGTTAAATTAAAATGATTTGTAAATTGTTTATTTGGCACATATACCGACTTGATTAGAAGTTTACTGGTAGAATGTTTTTTGCTTACTTGACTAATTTATGCTTCTAATTATGTATTTAGCCAAGAATTTGAGCAACTTAGAACAAGAGTTCATAAATAAACTGGAGTCTTAATGGGCGGAAAACGTACATTCCCAACCACCGTCACCTCTACATGAATTAGTCTCATCTTAGGCACCAAATTGAACCAAATTAAAAAAATATATAATAATAGAAATAATAATTAAAACAAAATAAAAAATATTAACTAATTATCCTAATTTTATTCGAGTGTGTATCGAGTCACAATCAAAATCAAGAATTCGAGTAGTTTGAATCTTACACGAGAAGTATAAGTTTATTCAAATTTTACTTATTTTTTTATTAGAACTATTTTTTGTGCTCATATTTGAATTATATTATTAACGAATTCGAGTCTCGATCGCATTTTTCAAATATTGCTCGAATCGAGTTCGAACCGTTTGGTTCTTTACTCAGTCCTAATTAATTTTAAGATCTTAAACGGGTCAAATTAAATACGCATGTCACAATAATAATAATATATAATAACACATGTATTCAAGAATATATATATATATATTAGTAATTACTCCGCTTCAAGGCAGAATGACGTAATAAAAATTTAATTAAAATTTAAAAATATTATATTACCTAAAGACTATTTTCAACTTAAAATAACTTACAATCAGACGTAATAATTATCATAATTTACCACACTACCAAAATAATTAATTTTTCTTTAAAAATAGATATCCGTAAAAATCTAAATTTGTCTACAAAACTTATAATAATCAATAACAATTATCATAATTCACCACACCACCACAATAATTATTATTTTTTATTCTTATTATTGTTATTGTTATTGTTATTGTTATTGTTATTATTATTATTATTACTAATATTATTATTATTTTTATTATAATAATAATAATAATTATTATTGTTATTATTAGTATTATTATTATTATTACTATTATAATAATTATAATAATAATAATTATTATTATTAATTTATTACTATTATTATTATTATAATTATTATTGTTATTGTTATTATAATTATAATAATTATTATTTTTGTTATTATTATGTTTATTATTATTATTATTATATTATTATTATAATAATTATTACTCTAATTATTATTATTACTACTATTAATATTACTATTAGTATTATTATAATTATAATTATAATTATTATTGTTAATATTGTTATTGTTATTATAATTATTATTATAATTACTATTATTATTAGTAGTAGTACTATTATAATTATTATTATTATTATTATTATTATTATTATTATTATTTATTTGTGTGTGTGAAGAAGAGAGGATTGAGAAAGATTTTGTGTGAACATGATAGAGAGTAGGGTGTAGGGGTGAATTTGATTTAGGCGGGAAGAAATATGAGCCTTTAGATTAAGTTGAAAGAGTTAAGTTATAATGAATTTGAACCGTTCTTATGCTTTGTAAAATAAAAGATTCAAAATGAGTTCTGTTTTATTATATAGATTATTATTATTATTATTATTGTTATTATTAGCAGTAGTAGTATTATAATTATAATAATAATTATTATATTATAGTTATTTTGAATTAAAATTAGAATGAATCTGAACCGTACTTGTGCTTTCCCACCCAAATCAATTAGAATGATTCTGAATCTTTATTATTATTATTATTATTATTATTATTATTATTATTATTATTACTACTATTAATATTACTATTACTATTATTATAATTATTTTTATTATTGTTATTATTATTATTATTATAATTATTATTATAATTACTATTATTATTATTATTAGTAGTACTATTATAATTATTATTATTATTATTATTATTATTTATTTGTGTGTGTGAAGAAGAGAGAATTGAGAAAGATTTTGTGTGAACATGAGAGAGAGTATGGTGTATGGGTAAATTTGATTTAGGCAGAAAAAAATATGAGCCTTTAGATTAAATTAAAAGAGTTAAGTTAGAATAAATTTGAATCTTTCTTGTGCTTTGTAAAATAAAAAATTCAAAATGAGTTCTCGGTGTTGAATTTGTTGATTGAAAGGAAGGTCCCCTTTCAAAATTAAATATACTTGCCCACTCCGTCTAATAACTTTATTTTTATTTTTTTAATAACGAGTGAGAAGATTTTTGAAATAAATGATGTTGTTGTGTTATTTAATTTGGTAGGTTAACAACACTTTTCTTTCATTTAATGACACATCATCATGTCAAACTACTTTTATATATATCTTTAGTAATTATTCGTATACTCAATGCGCACATCATTTAATAAAAAATTGATTAAAATTCAAAAATACTATATTACCTGTTAACCATTTTAACTTAAAATAACTTACAATCGATTTATAATTATCATAATTTATCACACTACCAAAATAATTAATTTTCCTTTAAAAATAGATATCCGGTAAAATCTAAATTTATTCTACAAAACTTACAATCATCAATAACAATTATCATAATTCACCACACCACCACAATAATTATTATTATTGTTATTCTTATTATTGTTATTATTATTGTTATTGTTATTATTATTATTATTATTATTATTATTATTATTATTATTACTAATATTATTATTTTTTATTATAATAATAATAATTATTATTATTATTGTCATTATTAGTATTATTATTATTATTACTATTATAATTAGTATTATTATTATTATTTTTGTTATTATTATGTTTATTATTATTATTATTAATAGTATTATTATTATTATTATTATTATTATTATTATTATTATTGTTGTTGTTGTTGTTGTTGTTTTTTTTTATTATTATTATTATTATTATTATTATTATTATTATTATTATTATTATTATTATTATTATTGTTATTATATTTTTTATTATTATTATTATTATTATTATTATTATTATTATTATTATTAGTAGTAGTAGTATTATAATTATAATAATTATTATTATATTATAGTTATTTTGAATTAAAATTAGAATGAATCGAACTGCATTTCGCTTTCCCTACCAAATCAATTTAGAATTAATCAATCTTTATTATATAGATTATTATTATTATTATTATTATTATTATTATTATTATTATTATTATTATTATTACTACTATTAATATTACTATTACTATTATTATAATTATTTTATTATTGTTATTATTATTATTGTTATTATAATTATTATTATAATTACTATTATTATTATTAGTAGTACTATTATAATTATTATTAGTATTATTATTATTATTATTATTTATTTGTGTGTGAAGAAGAGAGGATTGAGAAAGATTTTGTGTGAACAATGAGAGAGTAGAGAGTGTGAAAAATGAATTTAATTTAGGCGGAAGAAATATGTAGGCTTTAGATTAAGTTGAAAGGGTTAAGTTAGAATGAATTTGAGCCAGTTAACTCGCTTTTGTGAAATAAAAAATTCAAAAATTGGTTTCTTTATTTTTTATATATATATATATATATATATATATATATATATATATATATATATTTGGTCTATAGTCTACGAAATCACATACTCAATCTCCGAGAGATGTGTGGCATGCGGCTGAAATTAATTAGAGTCCATTATAAATAATGCTTAATTCTATTCTAGCATAACATCCATCCGATCGACTCATTTTAACTTTGTAGAAACTCATCTAAAAAGTCAAGGTAATAATATTTTTGATCGATATCTTTATTTTTTATGTATTTTCATGAATAAAAACGGAAAGGCAATTTTTTAAAATTCACCTCAACGTTCAAATTAAACCGGAGGCCGGTTTGTTTTCTTCAGTAACGTCACTCTTAACTGACGCCAAAAAAAACATACTATTCCCCACCACCGTCACGTCTCCGTCATCTCCCACCTCATGGACCAATTTCAACCGGTATTAATATCCACTGCTCCACATGTCCGACCGCCAGAAAACCGGGTCCGGATTACTCCTCTATCAAGTCTTAACTACTAGTACTACCATCTTCACCTCCCAAAACGACGACGCAGCTCATCGATCTTTTCAATATTACAATATGCTTTCGTACCTCCTCCGGTAATCTTAACGTAAACCTTTCCCAATTTTCTCCTGATTGAACAACTGAGTGACCCGTCGAGTGCGACCTCCAATACTTCTGAGCCGTAACTCGTGCGTTTCTCGCTCTATCATCTTCCACGTTGATGGAAACTTGATTTTGAGCTTCACTGAGTTCAGGTCTTAGAGAGCTTTGCTCACTCGGCAACCTGATTGATTCAGCATCTCGCTCCGAGTCACCACCGCGTTCATTTACACTGAGATTTGCTCCGCAAACCGGACACGTGGAATGAGAAGCTAACCAAGCGTCAATACATTGGGGATGAAACACGTGATCGCACCTCGGCAGCAACCGGAGAGTTTCAATTTCTTCAAACTCCAATATGCACACGGCGCATTCTAGCGCTCCTTTGCTGATTTTCAGCTGCTTTATATCGGAATAGATAAAGTTTGGAAACGTATCTATCACCGACAAATCAAGTCCCTTGGAAGTCCGCAGTGAACGACTTTCTACGGCGGCGGTGCCGGAGGGGCGAGGATTTGGTCCATTGGAATTCTCACCGCATTGGCGGACGTAAACGGAGAAGAAGCCGATGAAGAAGAAAGCAACCACCACGACGACGACTATTACTGTTAATTCGTAATTATAATGAGGCGCTACGCCTCTACTCTGCGCGGCGGAGAGTGGTGTCGCCACCTCAAGATAGAGTACATTTATATGTGATGACGGCGCGTGAAAGTTTGATGGACGATTTTGATTGGTCATTGGTTTTCTGAAATTGTAAAATATGGTTATGAGAGGAGAAGGATGATAGTAAAATAAAGGAAGGGATATTTTCGTGGCGGGAAGTAAGAGATTGTATGTGGGGATAAAGTAGTGACACGTGGAAAATTGACGACCGCTTGATGTAGTAAGAATTGTTTGACTGGTGAGCTGTTGGACGGTCAGTTAGTAAAAATGTTTGTTCGGGAAGAATCTGAAATTGGGTGAGATGAGATTATAGAGGTGGGACCGGGGACGTGGGGTCTTATCGTTTGCGTCTAGGTTTAGAAAGCTTGCAGAATATTGTTGTTGGATGAAAGGTTGTTAATAAAGTCCGCAGGATTTTTTTTTTGGTATATGATGGATCGTAAAATCTTAAAATTTTATTTTAAAAAAATATAAATTATTTTAATACGTAACATTTATCATAATGATATTTTGTATTTATACCAACTTATTTTTAAACCGTTAAAAAAGATTAAAGTTTAAATTATTATATTACATATTAGATTTTAGCAAAATTCTAACCTTCACATAAAATAAATTTTTTATTACATTTACAAAGATATATCCTCAATTAACTCAATACTTATAAAAGTCAAGTACTTATTTCACATATATTAAGTGATAAATATCAACCAAACAATTTGAATATCAAATTTTTACTGAAAATTTATTAAACTAATGAAAGAAGTATAATCAAATATATTTCATCCACAGTTTAAACATATTAATTTAAAGTTTAGAGTTGTATTTGAGTTTTAAAGATTTAGAAAGTAAGAGTTTAAAAGTTTTTGATTTAATTAAGCCACATATATAAATTAAAAAAGTCAAATACATATTTTTAGTTCACTTTGATAAGATTGTAGTACGATCCCACACAATGATCCTACAATCTTATAATTTTATTCGATCATATATATGCGTTGTTGGGCCATGATATATCGGATCCGATTTATATGGTGGACTGCAGTTCACATGAGGTTTGAATCTATGTGGGATTTTATTTTAGTAGTTGAAGTATTTTAAGGAATTAAGAATTCCTGATTATATTTGGTTTCTAAATCTAGAAGTATTGGAATTTGAACTAACTTCCTTATTTCTAGGAGATATTATACAATCCTATTAAAGAATTATACCTAATAAGGAACCCTAATCCAATATGGGGAATGTCTCTAAGAAGGTGGTGATATCACTATAAATACAAGATTTTGTACTGATTCTAAGGTACACACATAACATATTATTATTTTTCAGCACTAGAGCTTTTTGCCTCCATTGTTAAACCTTATTCAGCCTGTACTTATTCTCACACCGGAGCTATCCCCCGGCGGCACAAGCTGTCAAGCTTTTGATGTGCTTACCATTTCTGTGCAGGATTGGACGCGTTTTTGGTGATTGAGGTGCGTGGACGAATCTTGGCGTTAACATTGGCGCTAGAAAGAGGGTCTGCTAGCTCACTACAAGAAAAAGGCCTAATAAATGATTGAAGACTATTAATGATCAGATATCCGGTCAGCGAGATAATACTTATAGCGACTAACATCAAACGATTATAAATTAATCTAATATTATGATACTATCAACCAAGACGCGGTCGTCGACATTAATTTCCCTCCCAAAAATTGGTGCAAAAAGTTGGCACGTTTATTTTTTGCGACCGCAGTGTAGTCGTTAAATCGTCCACGTCATAAAAAATCAATGACCGCATCGCGGTTCTTTGTCAAGATCACGATCAACTAAAACTTATTCAGACTTCAGCGCTCGCTCTCTCAAGAGATTTAGAGAAAGAAAACGAGGGAAAGCAGTATAGGGAGAAGAGGGAGAAGGGGGAGAAGAGAAGAGGGAGGGAGACCGTTGCCACTCGGGCCACACATCGTCCCACCGCCATCGCCACCGCCACAGGTAACCCTATTTCTCTTTATTTCTGATTTGGATATAGATTGGGTGTTATTCTATTGATAGAATCCACTGCATTTTTCTTCTAGTTTGGGTATTCTACCTTATTGGTAGTATGTAATTTATTTCATATACACGCCACATCGACATAATTGCTAACTCATGCCATTATGCCCCCATTACAAAAAGTCACGCAAAAATTGGGGAAAAATTACAAGAAGATCTTTGAGTGATTATTTTAAATTTACTACTATTTTAAATTTAAAATCAACAAGGAAAAGTGAGCACATTTACTTGTATACACCATCTATTCTTTGAAAGTAAAGCATTCTACTTCTCCATTATTTGGGTATTCACCTTCACTTCATTATTATTGTCTTTGTGATTGCTTAAGTGCCTACAACTTGTACATTTCTGGTGTGGCTTATGTCCTGGTTTTGTCATAAGAAATTGGTTAAATGCTTGGAGGATAATGACTCAATTCCGAGGGTGAAATTCTATCTGTTAAATGCTTAGGTCAAAATTATTTGATGCCGCTAATAGTGGTCGATGATGCATCAATCCAATGAGCGAATTTGTCTAACGACTATTAATGATCCGTGTCGCGGTCGCCGATAAAGGTCATTGATAAACCTTTTTCTTGTAATGTAGTGTTGATTTTCAATCATCATTGAGAATTTTCCAGGTGGAACCATGGTGAACAACAAAATAGTTTCAAGAGTTGTAAAATCTACAGTTGATGGATCCATTCGGCAAAGAGGATCGACTGAGACCGACCAAGAACATCCATGATAGATTGGGGTCCCAAGGTCGTTTGGTGGGACACGATGACTTGGACAGAGGTGACGTTAGGCGGAGACTGTTCTAAACTGCCAGCAGAAACACTGGCCATGGGGCTCCTATTAAGGATGCGTCGTCCAAAACATGACCCCACGATGATGGTTATGATGAAAGGAGTTTGATCTTGTCTAAAAAAGCCCAGGAGACCAATGATGCTTTGAGGGCTCCGCTCGCCCAACGAAAGGAGATCGATCAGTAGATAGACCTTTTGATAACTGAAATGAGGATGTTTCCTCCAATCACAGCTAAAGGCGGGGTCGGTCACCGGATGTTCAGTTTAGGAGTCATCGTCCAGAAAATGTCAGATAAACTGAGGGTAAGCTTCAGAGTTGCTCTCGGGATAGGAGCAGTTGGAGGAGTCGATCGAGAGGTTATTCGTCCGGGGACCACTCTAGGACTCATCTTTCGGATGGCCCTCAGCACATTGGAAGCAGGAGACGGAGCCGATCCAGGGCAACGAGTTCTGATAGTAGGCGACAGGTGGCTCGTTCGAGGCGAGAAATGGAATAACAGAAGTTCTCTTCATGAATATGAAAAAAATAATACCCCTTACGGTACAACAAATAATATCCCTTACCTTTGAAAGAAGAGTACTCCGACTGGTAGGGCGAGGATATACTCGAAGAAAACTTGCACTACGCTCAAAGGTTTCTTAAACTCCAAAGAAATACCCTCAAGATTATAGAAGAAGAATCCTCTCTATAGTTTCTCTCTCTAGAGTTTCAGTGAATTATTAAGAAATAATGAAGGAATGAGCTTTTACTTATAGAAGAATGGACTGCATAGTAACTAATTCATGAACGGTCCAAATTAATTTACTTTTAATCGGACGGTCCATATTTAAAGCAAAATCTTTTAAATAAAATATAATATATTCTATTTATAATCTAATAAAACGAATAACTTTATAAAAGTATTCTGTTTTATATAAAAAGATTTTACTATACAAAACACTATGCAGGCACTATGCAACACTATGCATAATAAAAATATATTATATTCTATTTATAGTAATAACTTTATAAAAGTATTCATTTTATATAAAAAGATTACTATGCAAAATACTATGCATAATAGAATATAATATATTCTATTTATAGAATAACTTTATAAAAGTATTCTGTTTTATATAAAAAGCTTTTCTGTTTTATTACATTAATAATATCAATAAAACAAAACTGAGTGACTTATCACGTAAGCATCAATAATCACGCGTATTACTATGTAACCACGCGTATTACTGTACTTTTAACACCGAGTGTTTCAATAGTATTAACGGTAAAATTTCCGCCGTTATTTTCATAAAAATATTTTTATCGTTTTCTCAATCCGACAATAATTCCGTTGTGGGGTCCACTAATGATTGTGCCGTCGTACGAATATTTCCCGACACAAAGAATATTCTCCGACCAATCGAATATAAATAAAAACTTGCATACTTTGCAAAATTTTTAAATATTACCCACAACTATAACATTATATTAAATCCACACCATAATATTCAAAAATTTTTTTGAGAAATTTAAATCTTTATTCGTAAAAGTTGGGATTTTACAATCTCCCCTCCTTATGAAATTTCGCCCTTGAAATTTACGTACGTACCTAGTATGCCGAACAGATGAGGACACTTCGTCCAATTCTAACTCTTGAGGTATAACCTTTGAGTGTTGAATACATTCCAGGATTTTAATAGGTACATCTTCATACGTTAAATTATCCGTTATCTCGTCCGGTTCTAAATCAATAATGTGGTTCGGGTCGTCCACATATTTACGTAACATCGATACGTGAAAAATGTTATGAACACTTGACATACTTGGCGGTAAACGAAGTCTATAGGCCACGGTTTCTACTCGATCGAGGATTTCAAATGGGCCAAATAAATCGAGGGTTGAGATTTCTTCTCTTCATCGATTCTTCGCTTCTAGAATAACTCCCTTTTGAACCTTCTTCTTCACATTCATCATTTCGAGTATGTAGCTTGAAAGCGACTTTAACTTTATCGATTAAAGTCGATTCTAATCGTATATTCGTTATCTTCACGTAGGTTCGTATATTCACACTCATAAACGCATACGATTTTCTACTCAACGCGTCAGCTACCACGTTCGTTTTTCGCACGATGGTATTGAATGGAACGATCGTAATCTTCAATAGCTCGAGTCAACGTCTTTGGCGCATGTTACGTTCGTTTTATTTGAAGAAATATTTAAGGATTTTAGAAATGGGGTTTTTCAGATCGGGTCGCATAAAATTCGATTTCACACGCTAGGGTAGGCCAAGAAGTCTTCAGAAATACGTCAAGAAATTTATTAACGATAGAAATATCATTCAAAACTGTGACCCTCATCCAAAACTTGGATAGCACGTCACATTGATACATATCAACTTGCCACCATTATTCACGACGTCCCCTATGGATAGTCTGGCTTCGGTGCATTTCACACAAAGAAGTCAACAACGAAAGGATCGGGGCTCTTTACTTATGGTTTGATATAATAGTGATTGACTTTAGTGGTTTGGTTGCTTGAATTCACATAACAGGTTGGTTAGGAATATGAAAGCTAACAACCTTACAAAAAGCATGATGAGTAGTTAACCAATCGATTCCTATAATCACATCAAATGCAAGTATTTTCAAAGAGATAAGATCGACAGGTAACGTGAAAGTGTTGATTTGAATCAAACAAGATTTATAAATAGTGGAGGTAACGAAGGTTTCTCCCAATAGAGTTTCATCACATAAATCAAAGTCTAGTTTCTCCGGAGTCAAATTTAAACATTGAGCGCAAGTAGGAGAAATAAAAGAGTGGGTAGAACTGGTATCTAATAAGGTATAAACTTCACAAGAGTTTATCATTAACTTAACCGTAATAACTTCGTTTGGGTTCCTCGAGAAACGCTCTCACTTAAACTACCGGATTTGACTTTGCTATAGGGTACATTCCACCCTTAAGTGCTTCTTCACATTCCTGGTCCATGATTTGAATCATTATTCTCCGATCCATATCGAATTGGGGTTGACCGCTCTGCACAGGGTAATTTCAAATTCGATGTTGGATTCTCCCAATTGTTGTCTAAAAAGCAAAATTTATTTCATCTATTTTGGCCTTATTGGATTGGACGTCTTTTTCTACAATATCTACGCGTCGTGCGGCTTTTACCCATGCATCATCTATTCTTCTTCGCTCAGTTGTTTCTTCTTTCATCAGAACTTTGATCATAGCATTCTCAGATTCCAGCTCTAATATCTTATACTCTGCCAAAGAGTGCTTCATTCAAGCATCGCATACGGGAAAACACAATTTTGAATTGTTACATCTCTTTGCTCCACGAATCAGCTTGTCGATCTTCAAACTTCTTCTTAAACTCATGAATACAAATTTGTAATTCTAAATTTTGATCATAAATTTTTTCTAATAAATTATCCTCAGTTCTCTTCTTCTCACTCACTCTCATTTGCTACCGCAGCGAACTAGCTCTGGTGCAACTATTAGCTCTTCACTCACCACGTAGATATCTCTAATTTCTTCTTTGTCTGACACCACATTAACTTGATTAGTGATTAAAGGTGTCTCAACGGTCTCATTCACTCCATTGTGAACATTTTCAAAGCTGCCATTTTCAAACACTGCCACAAAACAAGGGTTAATTAACATGTCACATATTATCAATATACTCTAACCGACCAATTAAATACCAAATAAACTTAGGTAGGACATACTAATGAAGAAATTCCCTGCTCTCCCTCCTAGTTCTTGTCTCACATCTCACCCGTGATCATATCCCTAAGCTTTGATATTAAATGTGACGCCCCCAAAATAGGTATACATCACCTATTCGAGTCGCCAAATACATGGTATGTAATACAAATACAATCTTTAATATACAACAAGAGAGTCAGAGTTTTAATACAAATATTGTCATCTAGACAATATCCACTCTCGTAATAAGTCCTCATTACATTTATTGTCACACTATTTAATGTAATAATAGTGAGGACTACTAATACTATCATCCGGACCATCACCCGCTCCCCGACTAGTCCCGACCTATATTCTCATTTCCTCAAGAGAATAAAGTGAAAGAAAGGTGAGCTCAACTAGCCCAAGAAGAAATATTATGACTAAGATAATGCGTAATAAATTATCATTAGTCTTCAACAATGTTAAACCGATAAAATACAATAGACATCAAGTTTAATCGCAATGAACATGCAATCCATTAAAAGAGTCAAGTAGAGAATAAAATCTACTATCTTTTATGATTTAAAAGGTTTTTCATCACTTTTATCATTGAGACTCAAATTTTAATAAATAATCCACATCATCATCATCCCCGCACTACTACGGCCAAGGATATTATTTAGTATCACGACCACAAATTATCCATGCACCACGGGCCAAAGATAATGGTGTTTTCATCAACCATCCCGATCATGCCATAAAACAATTCATCTTTGCACCCTGGTCAAGAGAATCCATAGCCATAATCATACCAAAAACCGCCCATCAATGCACTACGCCAACGAGGACTTTTTCCACATCATTTGTAACATTACTACCATGATTATACCGAATAATCCCTCGGTCATAATCATACCAAGTCCATCTATGCACTACAAAAGCCATGATGACTTTCAACAAAATATAAACATGAGGATGATGACAATGATATAAGAATTCAATAAAACAAGTTCAAGAATTAAATTATCCAGAACTAATAACGCCCAAATTGTCAACACGATACTTTTTTGAGAGTAAAATTCAAGAATGCTCGTAAGTATATTTCCATGAAAAGATATTGGATGAAGCGCAAATATCAAGGATATTCCACTAATTTCATGGAGTATAGAAGTCAAAACTTTAACCAACCGAGTATAATAAAGAATGGAATAACAAAAGAAATCACCATGCATGAAGGTATTGCAGATGTACAAAGTTATTCCAATGAATAATAAATAACGGAACTGTGTCGTGTAATACACCGACCGCATGATATTCCAATGTAATAATAAAGAATGGAATAACAATGTAAATCACCATACATGCAGACGTATCATGTCGCATGACAAAGTTATTCAATAGAATAATAAATAACGGAAATGTGTCAAAGTAAATTGCACACCAACAGGATGTTCCAATGTAATAATAAAGAATGGAATAATAAAATAAATCACCATGCATGCGCTTCAGATGATAGACATGTGTTATTCCAATGTAATAATAAATAACGGAACCAAGTCCGGCACGAAACGCATGCATGTGATATTCCAATGTAATAATAAAAACGGAACCAGTCCCACAGAAAACGCTGCATGCATGTGATATTCCAATGTAATAATAAAGAATGGAATAACAAATGTAATTTCACCATGTATGCAGATTACTTCACATAGACAAAGTTATTCCAATGTAATAATAAATAATGGAATAATGTAAGAATTTCACCAAGTATAGGGTAGATCAGTATATAAAAGTTATTCCAATGTAATAATAAAGAATGGAATAATGTAAGTTCTCTTCATGAATATGAAAAAAAATAATACCCCTTACGAGTACAACAAATAATATCCCTTACCTTTGAAAGAAGAGTACTTCTCACGGTAGGCGAGGATATATCAAGAAGAAAACTTGCAGACTACGCCAAAGCTTTCTTAAACTCCAAAGAAATACGCTCAAGATTATAGAAGAAGAATTCTCTCTATAGTTTCTCTCTCAGAGTTTCAAAGTGAATTATTAAGAAATAATGAAGGAATGAGCTTTTATTTATGTAAGAGATGGATCGCATAGTAACTAATTCATGAACGGTCCAAATTGATTTACTTTTTAATCGGACTCATCCATATTTAAAGCAAAATCTTTTAAATAAAATATAATATATTCTATTTATAATCTAATAAAACTAATAACTTTATAAAAGTATATTCTTTTTATATAAAAAGATTTTACTATGCAAAAAACACTACGCAGCACTATGCAACACTATGCATAATAAAATATAATATATTCTATTTATGTAATAACTTTATAAAAGTATTCTCATTTTATATAAAAGATTTTACTATGCAAAATACTATGCATAATGTAATATAATATATTATATATATTTATAGAATAACTTTATAAAAGTATTATATTTTTTATATAAAAGCTTTTCTATTTTATTACATTAATAATATCAATAAAACAAAACCGAGTGACTTATCACGTAAAGATCAATAATCAATACCGCGTGTGCTACTATGCAACCACGCCAGACATCGCATTTCTTTTAACTACCGAAAGTGTTTCAACAAAGATAATGTAAAACTTCCGCCGTTATTTTCATAAAAATATTTTTATCGTTTTTCTCAATCCGACAATAATTCCGTTGTGGGGTCCACTAATGATTGTGCCATCGCATTTAATATTTTCCCGACACAAAGAATATTCCCCACCAATCGAATATAATATAACAACTTGCATACTTTTGCAAAAATTTATAAATATTACCCACAACTATAACATTATATTAAATCCACACCATAATATTCAAAAAATTTTTTTGAGAAATTTAAATCTTTATTCATAAAATTTGGGATTTTACAATCTCCCTCCTTATGAAATTTCGCCTTGAAATTTTACGACGCATTTGGTATGCCAACAGATGAGGACACTTCGTTCGATTCTAACTCTCGAGGTATAACCTTTGAGTGTTGAATACATTCCGTGATTTTAACAGTACACATCTTCATACGTTAAATTATCCGCTATCTCGTCTGGGTTCTAAATCAATAATGTGGTTCGTCGTCCACATATATTTACGTAACATCGATACGTGAAAAATGTTATGAACACGCCGACATACTTGGCGGTAAAACGAAGTCTATAGGCCACGCTTCCTACCGATCGAGGATTTCAAATGGGCCAAATAAATCGAGGGTTGAGATTTTCTCTTCATCGATTCTTCGCTTCTAGAATAACGCCTTTGAACCTTCTTCTTCACATTCATCATCGCCCGAGTATGTAGCTTGAGCGACTTTTAACTTTATCGATTAAAGTCGATTCTAATCGTATATTCGTTATCTTCACGTAGGTTCGTGATATTCACACTCATAAAACGCATAACGATTTTCTACTCAACGCGCTACCACTACCACATTCGCTTTTTCCCACGATGGTATTGAATGGTACGATCGTAATCTTCAATAATTTCGAGTCAACGCTTCGGGCGCATGTTACATTCGCTTTTAGTTGAAGAAATATTTAAGGGTTTTAGAAATGGGGTTTTGTATTCGGGTCAATACAAAATTCGATTTCACGCCTAGGGGTAGGCCAAGAAGTCTTCGTAAATACGCCAAGAAATTTATTAACGATAGAAATATCATTCAAAATCGTGACCTCATCCAAGACTTGGATAGCACGTCACATTGATACCTATCAACTTGCCACCATTATTCACGACGCCCCCCATGGATAGTCCGCTTTTGCATTCCACACAAGGAAGTCAACAACGAAAGGATCGGGCTCTTTACTTATGGTTTGATATAACAAGTGATTGACTTTTAGTGGTTTGGTTGCTTGAATTCGCATAACAAAGTTGGTTAGAATATGAAAGCTAACAACCTTACTAAAAGCATGATGAGTAGTTAACCAATCGATTCCTAAAATCACATCAAATGCAAGTATTTTCAAAGAGATAAGATCGACAGTAACGTGAAAGTGTTGATTTGAATCAAACAAGATTTATAAATAGTGGAGGTAACGAAGGTTTCTCCCAATAGAAGTTTCAACACATAAATCAAAGTCTAGTTTCTCCGAGTCAAATTTAAACATTGAGCGCAAAGTAGAGAGAAATAAAAGAGTGGGTAGAATCGGTATCTAATAAGGTATAAACTTCACAAGAGTTTATCATTAACTTAACCGTATAATAACTTCGCTCGGGTTCCTCGACAAAACGCCTCACTTAAACTACCGGATTTGACTTTTTGCTATAGGTACATTCCACCCTTAAGTGCTTCTTCACATTCCGGTCCATGATTTGAATCATTATTCTCCGATCCATATCGAATTGGGGTCGACCGCTTGCGCATGTGGTAAATTCAAATTCGATGTTGGATTCTCCCAATTGTTGTCTAAAAAGCAAAATCCATTTCATCTATTTTGGCCTTATTGGATTGGACGCCTTTTTCTACAATATATCTACGCTACGCAAGCGCTTTTTTACCCACGCATCATCTATTCTTCTTCGTCATTGTTTCTTCTTTCATCGTAACTTTGATCATAGCATTCTCGATTCCAACTTCTAATATCTTATACTCGCCAAAGAGTGCTTTCGCTCAAGCATCGCACATCTGCAAACACAATTTTGAATTGTTACATCTCTTTGCTCCACGATCGTTGTCGATCTTCAAACCGCTTCTTCTAACTCATGAATACAAATTTGTAATTCTAAATTTTGATCATAAAATTTTTCTAATAAATTATCCTCAAGTTGTTTCTTCTTCTTCTTCTCACTCTCACCGCTACCTCAAGCAACTAGCTCGTGCAACTATTAGCTCTTCACTCACCACGTAGATATCTCTAATTTCTTCTTCGTCCGACACCACATTAACTCGATTAGTGATTAAAGGTGTCTCAATCTGGTCTCATTCACTCCATTGTGAACATTTTCACCGCCATTTTCAAACACCGCCACAAAACAAGGGTTAATTAACATGTCACATATTATCAATATACTCTAACCGACCAATTAAATACCAAATAAACTTAGGTAGGTAGGTCATACTAGCTAAGGAATTTCTGCTCTCTCCCTCCTAGTTCTTGTCTCACATCTCACCAGGATCATATCCCTAAGCTTTGATACCAATCATGACGACGCCCCAAAATAGGTATACATCACCCATTCTCGAGTCGCCAAATACATGGTACGTAATACAAATACAATCTTTAATATACAACAAGAGAGTCTGTGAGTTTTAATACAAATATTGTCATCTAGACAATATCCACTCTCGTAATAAGTCCTCATTACATTTATTATCACACTATTTAATGTAATAGTGAGGACTACTAATACTATCATCCGGACCATCACTCCGCTCCCCGACTAGTCCCTACTATATTCTCATTTCTCAAGAGAACAAAGGAAAGAAAGGGTGAGCTCAACTAGCCCAAAGAAGAAATATTATGACTAAGATAATGCGTAATAAATTATCATTAGTCTTCAAAAAATGTTAAACCGATAAAATATAATAGACATCAAGTTTAACTGCAATGAACATGCAATCCATTAAAAGAGTCAAGTAGAGAATAAAATCTACTATCTTTTATGATTTAAAAGGTTTTTCATCACTTTTATCATTGGGACTCAAATTTTAATAAATAATCCACATCATCAAATCATCCCGCACTACTAGCCAAGGATATTATTTAAGTATCATTACCACACTTAATTATCCATGCACCACGCCAAAGATAATTGTGTTTTCATCAACTATCCCGATCATGCCATAAAACAATTCATCTTTGCACCTTGGTCAAGAGAATCCATAGCCATAATCATACCAAAAACCGTCCATCAATGCACTACGGCCAATGAGGACTTTTTCCACATCATTTGTAACATTATTACCATGATTATACCGAATAATCCTCGGTCATAATCATACCAAGTCCATCTATGCACTACAAAGCCATGTAGATGACTTTCAACAAAATATAAACATGAGGATGATGACAATGATATAAGAATTCAATAAAACAAGTTCAAGAATTAAATTATCCAGAACTAATAACGCCCAAATTGTCAACATGATACTTCTTTGTAGAGTAAAATTCAAGAATGCTCGTAAGAATATTTCCATGAAAAGATATCGGATGAAGCGCAAATATCAAGGATATTCCACTAATTTCATGGAGTATAGAAGTCAAAACTTTAACCAACCGAGTATAATAAAGAATGGAATAACAAAAGAAATCACCACGCATGCAGATTCAGATGATGACAAAGTTATTCCAATGTAATAATAAATAACGGAACCAGTCAAAGTAATAATACGCACCGATGTGATATTCCAATGTAATAATAAAGAATGGAATAACAAATGTAAATCACCACGCATGTGTAGACGTCAGATGTAAAAGTTATTCAATATAATAATAAATGGAACTGTGTCAAAGTAAATTGCATACCGACATGTGATGTTCCAATGTAATAATAAAGAATGGAATAACAAAATAAATCACCATACATGCAGTTTTGATGATGTAAAAGTTATTCCAATGTAATAATAAATAACGGAACCAGTCCCACAGAAACGCATGCATGTGATATTCCAATGTAATAATAAAAAATGGAACCGTGTCCAGAAAAATGCGATGCATGTGATATTCCAATGTAATAATAAAGAATGGAATAAACAATGTAATTTCACCATGTATGCAGTATTCACATGTACAAAGTTATTCCAATGTAATAATAAATAATGGAATAATGTAAGAATTTCACCAAGTATAGGGTAAATTCCAGGTGTATACAAAAGTTATTCCAACAATAATAATAAAGAATGGAATAATGTAAGTTCTCTTCATGAATAAAAAAAATAATACCCTTACTACTTATACAACAAATAATATCCCTTACCTTTGAAAGAAGAGTATTCAATTGGTAGGGCGAGGATATACTCGAAGAAAACTCAGACTACGCTCAAAGCTTTCTTAAACTCCAAAGAAATACGCTCAAGATTATAGAAGAAGAAGAATCTCTCTATAGTTTTCTCTCTAGAGTTTCAAAGTGAATTGTAAGAAATAATGAAGGAATGAGCTTCTATTTATAGAAGAATGGATCGCATAGTAACTAATTCATGAACTATCCAAATTGATTTACTTTTTTTAATGGACTATCCATATTTAAAGCAAAATCTTTTAAATAAAATATAATATATTCTATTTATAATCTAATAAAACTAATAACTTTATAAAAGTATATTCGCTTTTATATAAAAAGATTTTACTATGCAAAACACTACGCAGTGCACTATGCAACACTATGCATAATAAAATATAATATATTCTATTTATGTAATAACTTTATAAAAGTATTCTCGCTTTTATATATAAAAGATTTTACTATGCAAAATACTACGCATAATGTAATATAATATATTCTATTTATATAATAACTTTATAAAAGTATTCATTTTATATAAAAAGCTTTTCTGCATTTTATTACATTAATAATATCAATAAAACAAAACCGAGTGACTTATCACGTAAAGCATCAATAATCAATACCGTGCTACTACGCAACCACGCCAGACATCGCATTTTTTTAACAACCGAGTAGTTCAACAAAGATAATCAGTAAAACTTCCACCGTTATTTTCATAAAAATATTTTTATCATTTTCTCAATCCGACAATAATTCCGTTAGGGGTCCACTAATGATGTGTGTCGTCGCATTTAATATTTTCCCGACACAAAGAATATTCCCCACCAATCGAATATAATATAACAACTTGTATACTTTTGCAAAATTTATAAATATTACCCACAACTATAACATTATATTAAATCCACACCATAATATTCAAAAAATTTTTTGAGAAATTTAAATCTTTATTCGTAAAATTTGGGATTTTACAATCTCCCTCCTTATGAAATTTCGCCCTGAAATTTACGTGACGCATTACTAGTATGCCGAATGATGAGGACACTTCGTCCGATTCTAACTCTTGAGGTATAACCTTTGAGTGTTGAATACATTCCAAGATTTTAACAGGTACATCTTCATACGTTAAATTATCCGCTATCTCGTCCGGTTCTAAATCAATAATGTGGTTCGGGTCGTCCACATATTTACGTAACATCGATACGTGAAAATGTTATGAACACGCCGACATACTTGGGGGTAAAACGAAGTCTATAAGCCTACGCCCTACTCGATCGAGGATTTCAAATGGGCCAAATAAATCGAGGGTTGAGATTTTTCTCTTCATCGATTTCGCTTCTAGAATAACTCCCTTTGAACCTTCTTCTTCACATTCATCGCCTCGAGTATGTAGCTTGAAGCGGCTTTAACTTTATCGATTAAAGTCGATTCTAATCGATATTCGATATTCGTTATCTTCACGTAGGTTCAGATATTCACACTCATAAACGCATACGATTTTCTACTCACTCAACGCGCCTACCACATTCATTTTTCCCACGATGGTATTGAATGGTACGATCGTAATCTTCAACAGCTCGAGTCAACGTCTTTGGCGCATGTTACATTCGTTTTAGTTGAAGAAATATTTAAGGGTTTTAGAAATGGGGTTTTGTACTGGGGTCAGTACAAAATTCGATTTCACGCTCTGGGGTAGGCCAAGAAGTCTTCAGAAATACGTCAAGAAATTTATTAACGATAGAAATATCATTCAAAACTGTGACCCTCATCCAAGACTTGGATAGCACGTCACATTGATACCTATCAACTTGCCACCATTATTCACGACGCCCCTATGGATGGATAGTCCGGCTTTGGTGCATTCACACAAGGAAGTCAACAACGAAAAGGATCGGGGCTCTTTACTTATGGTTTGATATAATAAAGTGATTCGACTTTAGTGGTTTGGTTGCTTGAATTCGCATAACAAAGTTGGTTAGAATATGAAAGCTAACAACCTTACAAAAAGCATGATGAGTAGTTAACCAATCGATTCCTAAAATCACATCAAATGCAAGTATTTTCAAAGAGATAAGATCGACAGGTAACGTGAAAGTGTTGATTTGAATCAAACAAGATTTATAAATAGTGGAGGTAACGAAGGTTTCTCCCAATCGAAGTTTCAACACATAAATCAAAGTCTAGTTTCTCCGAGTCAAATTTAAACATCGAAGCGCAAGTAGGAGAAATAAAAGAGTGGGTAGAATCGGTATCTAATAAGGTATAAACTTCACAAGAGTTTATCATTAACTTAACCGTAATAACTTCGTTTGGGTTCCTCGACAAACGCCTCACTTAAACTACCGGATTTGACTTTGCTATAGGTACATTCCACCCTTAAGTGCTTCTTCACATTCCCGGTCCATGATTTGAATCATTATTCTCCGATCCATATCGAATGGGGTGGACCGCTTCGCATTGTGGTAATTTCAAATTCGATGTTGGATTCTCCCAATTGTTGTCTAAAAAGCAAAATTTATTTCATCTATTTTGGCCTTATTGGATTGGACGCCTTTTTCTACAATATCTACGTTGTCATGCGCTTTTACCCACGCATCATCTATTCTTCTTCGCTCATTTTCTTCTTCTTTCATCGTAACTTTGATCATAGCATTCTCGATTCCAAATTCTAATATCTTATACTCGCCAAAGAGTGCTTCGCTCAAGCATCGCACATCTGTAATACAATTTTGAATTGTTACATCTCTTTGCTCCACAATCGCTTGTCGATCTTCAAACCGCTTCTTTTAACTCATGAATACAAATTTGTAATTCTAAATTTTGATCATAAAATTTTTCTAATAAATTATCCTCGTGGTTCTTCTTCTTCTTCTTCCTCACTCTCACCGCCTACCTCGTGCAACTAGCTCGTGCAACTATTAGCTCTTCACTCACCACGTAGATATATTCTAATTTCTTCTTCGTCCGACACCACATTAACTTGATTAGTGATTAAAGGTGTCTCAACTGGCCTCATTCACTCCATTGTGAACATTTTCAAATTGCCATTTTCAAACACCGCCACAAAACAAGGGTTAATTAACATGTCACATATTATCAATATACTCTAATCGACCAATTAAATACCAAATAAACTTAGGTAGGTCATACTAGCGAAGGAATTCCCATCTCCCTCCTAGTTCTTGTCTCACATCTCACCCTGTGGATCATATCCCTAAGCTTTGATACCAATCATGACGCCCCAAAAAATAGGTATACATCACCCATCTCGAGTCGCCAAATACATGGGTATGTAATACAAATACAATCTTTAATATACAACAAGAGAGTATGTGAGTTTTAATACAAATATTGTCATCTAGACAATATCCACACTCGTAATAAGTCCTCATTACATTTATTATCACACTATTTAATGTAATAGTGAGGACTACTAATACTATCATGACGGACCACTCACCCGCTCCCCGACTAGTCCGACCTACGTTCTCATTTCTCAAGAGAACAAATGAAAGAAAGGGTGAGCTCAACTAGCCCAAAGAAGAAATATTATGACTAAGATAATGCGTAATAAATTATCATTAGTCTTCAACAAATGTTAAACAAATAAAATACAATAGACATCAAGTTTAACTGCAGCGGAACATGCAATTCATTAAAAGAGTCAAGTAGAGAATAAAATCTACTATCTTTTATGATTTAAAAGGTTTTTCATCACTTTTATCGCTGGGACTCAGCTTAATAAATAATCCACATCATCCCTGCACTACGGCCAAGGATATTATTTAGTATCACGACCACGAATTATCCATGCACTACGGGCCAAAGATAATGGTGTTTTCATCAACGGTCCTGATCATGCCATAAAACAATTCATCTTTGCACCCTTGGCCGAAGAGAATCCACAACTATAATCATACCAAAAACCGTCCATCAATGCACTACGCCAACGAGGACTTTTTCCACATCATTTGTAATATTACGGCCATGATTATACCGAATAATCCTCGGTCATAATCATACCAAGTCCATCTATGCACTACAAGCCACGTATGATGACTTTCAACAAAATATAAACATGAGGATGATGACAATGATATAAGAATTCAATAAAACAAGTTCAAGAATTAAATTATCCAGAACTAATAACGCCCAAATTGTCAACATGATACTTCTTTGTAGAGTAAAATTCAAGAATGCTCGTAAGTATATTTCCATGAAAAGATATGGATGAAGCGCAAATATCAAGGATATTCCACTAATTTCATGGAGTATAGAAGTCAAAACTTTAACCAACCGAGTATAATAAAGAATGGAATAACAAAAGAAATCACCATGCACGCAGATTCAAGATGTACAAAGTTATTCCAATGTAATAATAAATAATCGAAACATTAAAGTCAAAGCGTAATACGCGACCGGTATGTGATATTCCAATGTAATAATAAAGAATGGAATAACAATGTAAATCACCATGCATGTGGTACGTCGTGAGACAAAGTTATTCAATAGAATAATAAATAACGGAACCAGTCAAAGTAAATTCGCACCGATGTGATGTTCCAATGTAATAATAAAGAATGGAATAACAAAATAAATCACCATGCATGCGCAGATTCAGATGCAGATATAAGTTATTCCAATGTAATAATAAATAACTGAAACCAGTCCGGCACAGAAACGCATGCATGTGATATTCCAATGTAATAATAAAAAACGGAACCAAGTCCCAAAGTGTAAAACGAATAATGTATGTGATATTCCAATGTAATAATAAAGAATGGAATAACAACAAAATTTCACCATGTATGCGAGTACTTACATAGACAAAGTTATTCCAACAGTAATAATAAATAATGGAATAATGTAAGAATTTCACCAAGTATAGGTAGACAGGTAGTATACAAAAGTTATTCCAATGTAATAATAAAGAATGGAATAATGTAAGTTCTCTTCATGAATATGAAAAAAATAATACCCCTTACTAAGACAACAAATAATATCCCTTACCTTTGAAAGAAGAGTATCTCCAATTGGTAGGCGAGGATATATACTCAAGAAAACTCAGACTACGCTCAAAGGTTTCTTAAACTCCAAAGAAATACGCCCAAGATTATAGAAGAAGAATCTCTCTATAGTTTTCTCTCTAGAGTTTCAATTGAATTGTAAGAAATAATGAAGGAATGAGCTTTTATTTATGTAAGAATGGGATCAGATAGTAACTAATTCATGAACGGTCCAAATTGATTTACTTTTAATCGGATATCCATATTTAAAGTAAAATCTTTTAAATAAAATATAATATATTCTATTTATAATCTAATAAAACTAATAACTTTATAAAAGTATTCTATTTTATATAAAAAGATTTTACTATGCAAAAAACACTATGCAGCACTATGCAACACTATGCATAATAAAATATAATATATTCTATTTATAGAATAACTTTATAAAAGTATTCTGTTTTATATAAAAAGATTTTACTATGCAAAAATACTATGCATAATGTAATATAATATATTCTATTTATGTAATATATTTTTATAAAAGTATTCTGCTTTTTATATAAAAGCTTTTCGCTTTTATTACATTAATAATATCAATAAAAACAAAACCGAGTGACTTATCACGTAAGCATCAATAATCAATACGCGCGTATTACTATGTAACCACGCCAGACATCGCATTTCTTTACTACCGAAAGTGTTTCAACAAAGATAACAGTAAAACTTCCGCCGTTATTTTCATAAAATATTTTTATCGCTTTTCTCAATTTGATAATAATTCCGTTGTGGGGTCCACTAAATGATTGTGAATATTCAACCAATCGCATATAAATAATATTTCAAAAATTTTAAAAAAGAATATTCATTATACCAATCTAATATAATATAACAACTTGCATACTTTTGCAAAATTTATAAATATTACCCACAACTATAACATTATATTAAATCCACACCATAATATTTGAAAAAATTTTCGAGAAATTTAAATCTTTATTCATAAAATTTGAGATTTTACAGGCTTTTAATTATCTACATGATCTTTGTTTTTTACAATATGTGATAAACCCATAGTTTTAAGCAATGCTTTTAGAATAATGATGATGATCATTCTAATGAGATCTAAATTCTTAGAAAGCTTAAAACTAAAATAGTTCCCAATCATTGGATTACTAAATTGGGGATTAGTGAATCCGGATAGATTGAGTACATACGTTGCTTTGCTTCATTGGATGAGGATGATTGATCTCATGATCATTTGTGTGAGACACTAAAGCAATTATGTAGGTGCTTATTAGAGAATAAGTTCATCGAACGTGGCTCGCTAAGGAATACCTAATGGAGTTTTATTTGCTGTCAATAGAATTCTATAGTGATAGTAGTACAAGTAATCCTTGGACTTGAGATCATCATAGTATCTTGTGTATGATGAGTTATACTTTGACTTATTCCTTAAGACCCTTAGGGTATATCAAAGGTATGCTTGGGTATAATAAGTTATACATGGAGATAATGTTTGATCAATAAAAAATCTACCACTTCTAATAAAAGAAGAGAAATGTCCTATGTGATTCGATAAATGACAACCCAAGAGTCATGGTTGTGGCGCAAGTAATGAAATTAGAAAGGAGTTTCTAATTTGCATTATTTGGAGTTGTGCATTTAAGGATCGAAATACATATAATTAAATAAAATAAGACTTGACAAGAATTCCATGTCTTATATTTAATTGGGACATTGTATGGTAGTAAGGATTGAATTGCATTTCTGATGAACTATTTACTCAAAGGTTCTTTAATGATTAATGTTGCCTTCTAGCATGATAAAATTAATAGAGTAATAAATATTTAATATGAGTTTGTTGTGTCACCACAAGGCAAGTATTAAGTATTTAAGATGTTAATTTATCACATTTGATGCTTATAAAGAAAATTGAACAATATTGTTTTGTTGTGTCACCACAAGGATGATATTTTTCTTTTTTGAATATATGGAGTGCTAGGTCGGACTTAACTTGGATAATTTTGATTCGGATGTGCCACCACTTGATCAAAATAATCTAAGAGGCAAAATACAAGGAGTTGCATAGTTGATGTAATTGACAAAAGTTGTCTACCTATTTATTTATATATAGTTTGTTGTGTCACCACAAGGCTATATACATTTGAAATGGGATCCTTATTCTCACTAAAGCAAATCTTTAATTAGATTTTGCCGAACTATATAAGTGAGGTAATATAGTTTGAAGAAAAAATAGTGGAGATACCAATTTAAAACAAGACCCAAATTATTTTGGTAATTAATAAAAGAATGTATGTTAAAATGTTGTTAATTACAAATTCATTTCTGAATTTTTACAATGTCTAAATTACTATCATCGCAAAGCATATTAGATGCTAAATTAATCGTAATCAAATTAAACGGATTGGTTAAGGAATTTGAGAATAGTTTCTCATATTTGAAAAGCCATCTTATGTCCTTAATACGCCTATCCTCGAATGGTTGCGTATAATGCCTCCGAGGAAGACATTGCTACTTTTAGAAAGTGGCAAGATGATGCACGATTGGCTCAATGCATCATGCTCGCATCCACGAGTAACGAGGTTCAAACACAAGATGAAACTATGGATGCTCCTCTTATATTCTTGCACATCAAGTAGTTGATGGTGAAGAAAGTAGGACTGATAGATATCGAGATATCTAAGGAGCTCTTCCGATCTAGAATGGCCAATGGCACTATAAGATGCATAAAAGTTCTTAACATAATCAATTTGATTGATCAATTAGGACAACAAGTTTTGTCATGGATGGAGAGTTGAGCCAAGATTTGATCTTGCACTCACTCTAGGACTCCTTTCACAATTGTTGTGAATTTTTCATATGAACAAGCTTGAAGATATCACCTCATTGATTTGCTTAACGTGTTGAAAAATGTTGAGAGTCACTTTCCAAACAAGAAAAACCAAGTCTTCTTGGTAGGGGGCCAAAGGATCTTTCGAAAAAGAAGAAACGATTCAAAGAAGGTAAATAGAAAGGCATAAACAAAGGATAATAAGAACAAAAGCGACACGGATAGCAAAAGAGTTTGCTTCCAACCGCAATAAGCATGGACACCGGAAAGAAAGCGTGAGAAGCATCTTGCAGAGGCTAACCAAAGAAGCTTAGTGAAGTTTGGTTACATAATACGATTTTTGTTCATGATTGAAATAAATTTTCTTTAAGTCAAGGTTCTACTTGGGTATTGGATACTGGCTTTGGTTATCATAAATATAGATTTATGAAGGACCAAATGTAAGTAGAAAGTTAAACAAAGATAAGTAATCCTATATGTGGAAAATGAAGCAAAGGTTCTTTGCATTAGCTATAAAAACTTATAGTTTAAGACCGCTTACACGGCAAATCTATTAAGTCGATAAGTTGTTATTGTATTCGATTCTTGTTAAAAATATTATTTCCATTTTATTGTTGGACAATGAAAACTTTGGTATTATAATTAAGAACAATTGTTGTTCTATTTATAATAATAATGTTTTGTATAGAATCGAATATTACTTAATAAATTTTGTATACTTGACTTACATGAAAATAATTTTGCATATTGAACAAATTAGTATTAGAAAAGGAGATGATCATTCAAAGAGTTGAATGTGTGTATTTCTTTGAAATACAAGTGTGAATTATTTGGAAGGTTCAAAGAATTGAAGTGAAACAAATTGGCAAAGTATTAAGATTCTTTGATTAGATCGAGGATAAATACTTGTGCAATAAGTTTCTAGATCATCTCAAATAGTTTTCTCATAATGGACACATCCCGATATGCAATAATTGATTGATGTATCCGAATGAAAAATCGCACCTTGTTGGACATGGTGCGGTCCATAATGATTTTCTTGACATTCCAGGTATCCTTCAGGTCATGTCCTAGAAATGGTGACATATCTACGTAAAATGGTAACCTCTAAATCCGCCCCAAGACTCCATAAAAGTTATAGAGGGAGGATTCCTAATCTTAAGTATGTTAAGATAAGGGTTGTCCAACTTATGTGAAAAGGTTTCAAAGGATAAGCTTGGGACAAGATTTTATAAGTGTCGATTTGTGGGACATCCTAAAGTAAGTTTAGGGTATATGTTCTATAATCCTACTTTAGCAAAAGGTGTTTGTTGCGAAACACGCCTTCTAAGATAAAGGTGTTTATCATTGAAAGGGCTAGTGGGAGGATAATAGATCTTGAAGAGTTCAAGAACCACAAAACACTATAAATCAAATAAGAGAACCTATAGATATACCTATTGTATCACAAACAGAATCAGAATCGAATTGTACTTAGAAGATACCTAGGAGGTATGGATTCATCATGGATGATGATGATGAGGTACGATCATAGAAGATGATGATCTAGAGTTACATACGATGAGGTAAGAGTTCTAGTGTGTACAAAAGGGTCGATGGGAGCGTCGTGAAATTTCTAGTATTATATGTTGATATAATACGGATGAGGAATTACATACTAATGCTACAATCAAGAATGATAAAGTTGTCTAAACATTCCTCCATGAATGGTTTGGGAAGAGTATCTCAATTGGGGATAAAATCTATACGAGATAGATTTAAGAGGATGCTCGACTTAACCCAAGGAACGATATTCATTTGATGCTAAAGTCGTTTAGCATGGCAAACTCCAAGAGATGTCTCGTATGTCGATGAGCTATGGAGTGTATCTCTCTTAATAGTCCCCACGACTCTCGAAAAAAGAGAGGTCGCATGAGTGACTATCATGTATGCAATGAAATATACGAGACCTGATGTTGATCAGCCATATTCTGGAGAAGTTCACTATGAGTCAGTGAAAAACATTTTAAAGTTCTTAACCAGCACTAAGGATGTAATCATACATGATGGGTCTGAATTAAAACTAGAGGGCTTAACAGACTCAAGTTTTTTCGCATGCACTCAAGACGACGAAAATCCACTTTAAGGTAAAGTGTTACCATGAACGGTGGTGCGTTGAATTGGAAAGGTTCCAAACAAAGAAAAGAGTTCTTTGGTTTAGTGATAAAGACAAAGTATATAGCTATAAATGAAGTCGCAAGTTGATTGTTTGGATTAAAAGTTCATTCTGTAACTAGGAATAGTTCCTAAGTCTCATCTTGGATCTAAACATGTGTTGTGGCATTTTCATTTGATTATAAGAATCATTGAAAGATGGGAAATCACTATAGAGATAGTGGACTCTCATAAACAACATTACATATCCATTAACTAAAGCTTATCCAACAAAGCAGGATAATCGTCACTTAGAGAAGAAGAGTATGAGTTACCATGACGATTGGCTTTAGTGCAAGTGGGAGATTGTAAGTAGTATGCATACAAGCCAATCATGTTTGATGATAAAGCATATACTTTGTAACAATCTTATTCATTTATTAATAAAAGTATTAATTTATTAAAGGCTTTTAATTATCTACATGATCTTTGATTTTTACAATATGTGATAAACCCATAGTTTTAAGCAATGCTTTTAGAATAATGATGATGATCATTCTAATGAGATCTAAATTCTTAGAAAGCTTAAAACTAAAATAGTTCCCAATCATTGGATTACTAAATTGGGGATTAGTGAATCCAGGATAGATTGGTACATCGTTCTTTTTCATTGGATGAGGATGATTGATCTCATGATCATTTTGTGTGGAGACACTAAAGCAAGTATGTAGGTGCTTATTAGAGAATAAGTTCCTTTGAGCATTGGCTCGCTAAGGAATACCTAATGGAGTTTTATTTGCTTTCGTCAATAGAATTCCTATAGTGATAGTAGTATAAGTAATCCTTGGACTTGAGATCATCATAGTATCTTGTGTATGATGAGTTATACTTTGACTTATTCCTTAAGACCCTTAGGGTATATCAAAGGGTATGCTTGGGTATAATAAGTTGTACATGGAGATAATGTATGATCAATAAAGAATCTACCACTTCTAATAAAAGAAGAGAAATGTCTTATGTGATTCGATAAATGACAACCCAAGTAGTCCTTGGTTAAAGCGAATGAAATTAGAAAGGAGTTTCTAATTTGCATTATTTGGAGTTATACATTTAAGGATCGAAATCATATAATTAAATAAAATAAGACTCGATGAGTAATTCCATGCCTTATATTTAATTGGGACATTGTATGGTAGAAGGATTGAATTGTCACGGTAACTATTTACTCAAAGGTTCTTTTATGATTAATGTTGAAATCTATATTATCCTGGAAAGTCGTTGATCGCTAGGAGAGACTTATCCCTATTGTAGAATAAATATTATTTAAATAAATTAATTGTTTAATTTATTTATTTAAATAAGATTAGAATTGTTTCTAATTGATTTATTCACAACCTAGGTTTAATATGGAGAACCCTAAATGGTCTCACCATAAAAGGAAGAATAATTATTTAAGAAGTTAATGGCATAATCGTAATAATATGTTAAGTATATTTAATTTAATCTATGGTGATAGAATAAATTAAATAGCTTAATATTTATTATTTAATATTTTAGAAATATTAAATATAAATTAATAAGAGGAGTCTTATTAATATTATTACAATTATTATTATTTTAATTTCTAAAAGAGTTTAGGAATTAATTTAATATAAGTACTCTCATTTATTCCTAATAGGATTAGGAGGAAAATTAGTTAAAGGAGTTTAATTAATTATCCCTAATAAGATTAGGAGCTTAATTAATTAAAAGAATTTAATTAATTAAATAAAACCCAATTCCTTAATTGTTAAGGTGGGTTGCCCACATCTATAAATAAGAGGAGTCTTATTATGGGTGATGGGGGTTGTTGACTTTTTCAACATCGACATATTTCCAATAGTTGGGAGAGTACCCTTTTCTATGTAGAGATATAAAACTAGGGTTTGAGCCAAAATACCCTTCTTCTTGAATTTTTTCTTCTTCCTTGGTGGATCACCTCAGAGGCCAAACATTTGGGTGGCTAACGTTGATCAAAGGAAGGAACCAAACCCGTGGATTCAAGATTGAACGCGAAAGGATTTGGAGGTGAACTTGTACACGAGGAAGCTCGATCTTCAAGGGTATGATTTTATTCTTTATCTTTTTCGCTTAATTAATAATTGTGCATAAAGGGTGATCCGAGTATATGGTTTGTAAAATTTTTAAACTCTGATTTTTACACGCTTCCGCATTATTTTTGCAATTTGATTGCGCCCATGAATATTACAAACCTAACAGTGGCATCAGAGCCAAACCTTTATGCGAATTATTAATTGTTTTAATTTGGTATGTATATTGATATGTGTTTAGAACAATTTAATTGGGCATAATTTTATTGTATAAAATTTATTAAAAAAAAAAAACCGAAAACTGTTTTCGGAAACAGTTTATTTTATATATATATATATATATATATAATAACTCACGGAAATTGAGGAAGCTGCACACACGTGAAAACCAAAAAGGCGTGCCACGAAATTTAAAAAAAAAAAAAATGCATGATCATTTGGTCAAAATTTCAAGGCAAAGAAGTCACATGAGTTAATGAAACTCAAATCAATGAACAAACTAAGCGTACATATGATTCAAGGTTTATTTATTAAAATTTTCGTAAGCTTTAGCAAGTGAATAAGACGGATCACAAGAAGCGGTGAATAGGAATCAAGAACCACGGTTTATATATTATATATATATTACGGTTTATATATATATATATAATATATTATTCTAATTATTTTAATTAAAATAAAAGTTTATTTTAATCTTAAAATAAAAGTTTATTTTAATTTTAAAATAAAAGATTTATTTTAATTTTAAAATTAAATTTCATGCTTAACTAATTAGAGTTGGAATTGGATTCCATGATAACTAATTGGAGTTGAAATTGTATTTCATCTTTCCTTAAATAAAGGAGTTTATTTAGATATGAAATTAGATTTCATATTATTCAAAATAAAAGAGTTTATTTGTGAATAGGAAAGAGAATCCATGTTTCCTTAAATAAAGGAGTTTATTTAGATATGAAATAAGATTTCATATTATTCAAAATAAAGGAGTTTATTTGTGAATAGGAAAGATAATCCGTGTTTCCTTAATAAAGATTTTTTTTTTACATGAAATTGGATTCATAATTAATTAAAATAAAAGAGTTTATTTTAATTAAAGATTTTTTTATATGGAATTGGATTCCATAATTAATTAAAATAAAGGAGTTTATTTTGATTAAAGATTTTGATTAAAATAAAATAGTTTATTTTATTCAAAATTGGATAAATTAAAATAAAATAGTTTTATTTTATTTAAATTTGGATTAAAATAAAGGAGTTTATTTTGATTCAAAAATAGATTTTATACTAAGTAAATTTGCCCATTAAATGATATCAATATATATATTAAATGTTTATTATTCATAAGATGAATGTTATTTATTGATGCGTATGGTGATGTGTATGATAATAAATGGGATTGATTAAGGACTATTGACCGATGTGATTGGATTTTATTTTAGTTGGATGCATGAATGTATGGGTTTTTTATTAAATGGGGTCCTGCACTCGCCTTCTCTAATTTTTCTTAATGTAAATTCTAACTCCTCCTATGTACTTTCCTCGATCACGATCAAGGTTTCTATTTATTTTAAATAGTTTTGTAATAGGAATAGTTAGAATTATTTTGAAGAATTGGAGATCAACGCAAGCAAGGGCGCTTGAAGACCCGTTTGTAATGGCTTGGGGTTTAAATATAATAGTTATATTTAAATATAATTTCTTGCACCCTAAGGTTTTGACCTTTTGGTTCACTTGGTGGCTCTAGTGAACCTAACTAGAATAAAAGTCCATAATCAATCCGAGTAGAATATAGTATTCTATATGTGCATGCTTATACTATATATATTATATATTATGCAAACATGCTTAGCGTATTAATTAATATACGACGCGTATTTTATATATATATGTAAATGCGCCGCTAAACAAGATGAGACAAATTTAATAACAAACCCCTCAATTTTTATATTAAGTCCTAAGCGTTCAAAGATATTTGGAATATCGAAGCATTCGCCTTCTAATATGATAAAATTAATAGAGTATTAAATATTTAATATGAGTTTGTTGTGTCACCACAAGGCAAGTATTAAGTATTTAAGATGTTAATTTATCACATTTGATGCTTATAAAGAAAATTGAACAATATTGTTTTGTTGTGTCACCACAAGGATGATATTTTCTTTTTGAATATATGGAGTGCTAGGTGGGACTTAACTTGGATAATTTTGATTCGGATGTGCCACCACTTGATTAAAATAATCTAAGAGGCAAAATACAAGGAGTTGCATAGTTGATGTAATTGACAAAAGTTGTCTACACCTATTTATTTATATATAGTTTGTTGTGTCACCACAAGGCTATATACATTTGAAATGGGATCCTTATTCTCACTGCAAAGCAAATCTTTAATTATTTTTTCTTGCGAACTATATAAGTGAGGGTAATATAGTTTGAAGAAAATAGTGGGAGATACCAATTTAAAACAAGACCTAAATTATTTTGGTAATTAATAAAAGAATGTATGTTAAAATGTTGTTAATTACAAATTCATTCTGAAATTTTACAATGTCTAAATTACTATCAACTGCAAAGCATATTAGATGCTAAATTAATCGAATCAATTAAGCGGATTGGTTAAGGAATTTGAGAATAGTTCTCATGGTGAAAAGCCATCTTATGTCCTTAATACGCCTATCCTCTGAATGGTTGCGCATAATGCCTCCGAGGAAAACATTGCTACTTTTAGAAAGTGGCAAGATGATGCACATTGGCTCGATGCATCATGCTCGCATCCATGAGTAACGAGGTTTCGACAAGATGAAACTATGGATGCTCCTACTATATTCTCGCACATCAAGTAGTTGATGGTGAAGAAAGTGGGACTGATAGATATCGAGATATCTAAGGAGCTCTTCCGATCTAGAATGGCCAATGGCACTATAAAGATGATAAAAGTTCTTAACATAATCAATTTGATTGATCAATTAGGACAACAAGTTTTGTCATGGATGGAGAGTTGAGCCAAGATTTGATCTTGCACTCACTCCCAGGACTCCTTTCACAATTGTTGTGAATTTTTCATATGAACAAGCTAGATATCACCTCATTGATTTGCTTAACGTGTTGAAAAATGTTGAGAGTCACTTTCCAAACAAGAAAAACCAAGTCTTCTTGGTAGGGCCAAAGGATCTTACGAAAAAGAAGAACGATTCAAAGAAGGTAAATAGAAAGGCATAAACAAAGGATAATAAGAACAAAAGCGACACGGATAGCAAAAGAGTTTGCTTCCAATCGCAATAAGCATGGACTTTGGAAAGAAAGCGTGAGAAGCATCTTGGAGAGGCTAACCAAAGAAGCTTAGTGAAGTTTGATTCTACAATACGATTTTTGTTCATGATTGAAATAAATTTTCTTTAAGTCAAGGTTCTACTTGGGTATTGGATACCGGCTTTGGTTATCATAAATATAGATTTATGAAGGGACCAAATGTAAGTAGAAAGTTAAACAAAGATAAGTAATCCTATATGTGGAAAATGAAGCAAAGGTTCTTCGCATTAGCTATAAAAACTTATAGTTTAAGATCGCCTACGGGCAAATCTATTAAGTCAATAAGTTGTTATTGTATTCGAGTTCTTGTTAAAATATTATTTCCATTTTATTGTTGGACAATGAAAACTTTGGTATTATAATTAAGAACAATTGTTGTTCTATTTATAATAATAATGTTTTGTATAGAATGGAATATTACTTAATAAATTTTGTATACTTGACTTACATGAAAATAATTTTGCATATTGAACAAATTAGTATTAGAAAAGGAGATGATCATTCAAAGAGTTGAATGTGTGTATTTCTTTGAAATACAAGTGTGAATTATTTGAAAGGTTCAAAGAATTGAAGTGAAACAAATTGGCAAAGTATTAAGATTCTTTGATTAGATCAAGGGATAAATACTTGTGCAATAAGTTTCTAGATCATCTCAAATAGTTTTTTCTCATAATGGACACATCCCGATATGCAATAATTAATTGATGTATCCGAATGAAAAAATGTACCTTGTTGGACGTGGTGCGGTCCATAATGATTTTATCGACATTCCAAAGATCCTTCAGGGTCATGTCCTAGAAATGGCTGCATATCTACGAAAATGGTAACCTCTAAATCCGGCCCCAAGACTCCATAAAAGTTATAGACAGGGAGAATTCCTAATCTTAAGTATGTTAAGATAAGGGGTTGTCCAGCTTATGTGAAAAGGTTTCAAAGGATAAGCTTGGGACAAGATTTTATAAGTGTCGATTTGTGGGACATCCTAAAGTAAGTTTAGGGTATATGTTCTATAATCCTACTTAGCAAAAGGTGTTTGTTGCGAAACACGCTGCCTTCTAAGATAAAGGTGTTTATCATTGAAAGGGCTAGTGGGAGGATAATAGATCTTGAAGAGTTCAAGAGCCACAAAACACTATAAATCAAATAAGAGGAACCTATAGATATACCTATTGTATCACAACCGAATCGTAAATCTAGAATAGTACCGAAGATACCTAGGAGGTATGGATTCATCATGGATGATGATGATGAGGTACGCATCATAGAAGATGATGATCTAGAGTTACATACGATGAGGTAAGAGTTCTAGTGTGTACAAAAGGGTCAGTGGGAGCGTCGTGAAATTTCTAGTATTATATGTTGATATAATACGGATGAGGAATTACATACTAATGCTACAATCAGTAATGATAAAGTTGTCTAAACATTCCTCCATGAATGGTTTGGGAAGAGTATTTCAATTGGGGATAAAATCTATACAGATAGATTTAAGAGGATGCTCGACTTAACCCAAGGAACGTATATTCATTTGATGCTAAAGTCGTTTAGCATGGCAAACTCCAAGAGATGTCTCATGTCGATGAGCTATGGAGTGTATCTCTTAATAGTCCCCATGACTCACGAAAAGAGAGGTCGCATGAGTGACTATCATGTATGCAATGAAATATACGAGACTGATGTTGATCGATCACCATATTCGGAGAAGTTCACTATGAGTCGGTGAAAACATTTTAAAGTTCTTAACCAAAGACTAAGGATGTGATCATACATGATGGGTGCGAATTAAAACTAGAGGGCTTAACAGACTCAAGTTTTTCGAGACGCACTGAAGACGACAGAAAATCCACTTTAAGGTAAAGTGTTACCATGAACGGTGGTGCGTTGAATTGGAAAGGTTCCAAACAAAGAAAGAGTTCTTTGGTTTAGTGATAAAGACAAAGTATATAGCTATAAATGAAGTCTGCAAGTTGATTGTTTGGATTAAAAGTTCATTCTGTAACTAGGAATAGTTCCTAAGTCTCATCTTGGATCTAAACATGTGTTGTGGCACTTTCATTTGATTATAAGAATCATTGAAAGATGGGAAATCACTATAGAGATAGTGGACTCTCATAAACAACATTACATATCCATTAACTAAAGCTTATCCAACAATGCAGGATAATCGTCACTTAGAGAAGAAGAGTATGAGTTACCATGACGATTGATTGGCTTTAGTGCAAGTGGGAGATTGTAAGTAGTATGCATACAAGCCAATCATGTTTGATGATAAAGCATATACTTTGTAACAATCTTATTCATTTATTAATAAAAAGTATTAATTTATTAAAGGCTTTTAATTATCTACGTGATCTTTATTTTACAATATGTGATAAACCCATAGTTTTAAGCAATGCTTTTAGAATAATGATGATGATCATTCTAATGAGATCTAAATTCTTAGAAAGCTTAAAACTAAAATAGTTCCCAATCATTGGATTACTAAATTGGGGATTAGTGAATCCAGGATAGATTGGTACATACGCCTTCTTTCGTTGGATGAGGATGATTGATCTCGTGATCATTTGTGTGGAGACACTAAAAGCAAGTACGTAGGTGCTTATTAGAGAATAAGTTCATCGAAGCGTGGCTCGCTAAGGAATACCTAATGGAGTTTTATTTGCTGTCGATAGAATTCCTATAGTGATAGTAAGTACAAGTAATCCTTGGACTTGAGATCATCATAGTATCTTGTGTATGATGAGTTATACTTTGACTTTTTCCTTAAGACCCTTAGGGTATATCAAAGGTATGCTTGGGTATAATAAGTTTATACATGGAGATAATGTATGATCAATAAAGAATCTACCACTTCTAATAAAAGAAGAGAAATGTCCTATGTGATTCGATAAATGACAACCCAAGAGTCCTTGGCAAGGCGAATGAAATTAGAAAGGAGTTTCTAATTTGCATTATTTGAGTTGTGCATTTAAGGATCGAAATACATATAATTAAATAAAATAAGACTTGATGAAGAATTCCATGTCTTATATTTAATTGGGACATTGTATGGTAGAAGGATTGAATTGTATTTGAACTATTTACTCAAAGGTTCTTTTATGATTAATGTTGAAATCTATATTATCCGGAAAGTCGATTTGATCATTTAGGAGACTTATCCCTATTGTAGAATAAATATTATTTAAATAAATTAATTGTTTAATTTATTTATTTAAATAAGATTAGAATTGTTCTAATTGATTTATTCACAACCTAGGTTTAATATGGAGAACCTAAATGGTCTCACCATAAAAGGAAGAATAATTATTTAAGAAGTTAATGGCATAATCGTAATAATATGTTAAGTATATTTAATTTAATCTATGGTGATAGAATAAATTAAATAGCTTAATATTTATTATTTAATATTTTAGAAATATTAAATATAAATTAATAAGAGGAGTCTTATTAATATTATTACAATTATTATTATTTTAATTTCTAAAAGAGTTTAGGAATTAATTTAATATAAGTACTCTCATTTATTCCTAATAGGATTAGGAGGGAAAATTAGTTAAAGGAGTTTAATTAATTATCCCTAATAAGATTAGGGAGCTTAATTAATTAAAAGAATTTAATTAATTAAATAAAACCCAATTCCTTAATTGTTAAGGTGGGTTGCCCACATCTATAAATAAGAGGAGTCTTATTATGGGTGATAGGGGGTTGTTGACTTTTTCAACATACGACATATTTCCAATAGTTGGGAGAGTACCCTTTTCTATAGAGATATAAAACTAGGGTTTGAGCCAAATACCCCTTCTTCTTGAATTTTTTTCTTCCTTGGTGGATCACCCCAGAGGCCAAACATTTGGGTGGCTAACGTTGATCAAAGGAAGGAACCAAACCCGGTGGATTCAAGATTGAACGCGAAAGGATTTGGAGGTGAACTTGTACCTGAGGAAGCTCGATCTTCAAGGGTATGATTTTATTCTTTATCTTTTCGTTTAATTAATAATTGTGCATAAAGGGTGATCCGGGTATATGGTTTGTAAATTTTTAAACTCTGATTTTTACACGCTTCCGCATTATTTTTGCAATTTGATTGCGCCCATGAATATTACAAACCTAACACATACTTGGCGGTAAAACGAGTCTATAGGCCACAGTTTCTACTCGATCGAGGATTTCAAATGGGCCAAATAAATCGAGGGTTGAGATTTCATCTCTTCGTCGATTCTTACTTCTAGAATAACTCCCTTTTGAACCTTCTTCTTCACATTCATCAGCTCTGAGTAGGTAGCTTGAGCAGCTTTAACTTTATCGATTAAAGTCAATTCTAATCGTATATTCGTTATCTTCACGTAGGTTCGTATATTCACACTCATAAACGCATACGATTTTCTACTCAACGCGTCAACCTACCACGTTGCTTTTTTTTATGCGATGTTATTGAATGAATACGATCGTAATAATCTTATTTCGAGTCAACGTCTTTGGCGCATATTACGTTCATTTTAGTTGAAGAAATATTTAAGGATTTTAGAAATGGGGTTTTGTACTGGGGTCAATACAAAATTCGATTTCACGCCTACGGGTAGGCCAAGAAGTCTTGAAATACGTCAAGAAATTTATTAACGATAGAAATATCATTCAAAAAGCGTGACCCTCATCCAAGACTTGGATAGACGTCACATTGATACTATCAACTTGCCACCATTATTCAAGCGTCCCTACGGATAGTAAAGCGGTGCATTTCACACAAGGAAGTCAACAATGAAATGATCGGGGCTCTTTACTTATGGTTTAATATAATAGTGATTGACTTTAGTGGTTTGGTTGCTTAAATTCACATAACAGGTTGGTTAGGAATATGAAAGCTAACAACCTTACAAAAAACATGATGAGTAGTTAACCAATCGATTCCTATAATCACATCAAATGCAAGTATTTTCAAAGAGATAAGATCGACAGGTAACGTGAAAGTGTTGATTTGAATCAAACAAGATTTATAAATAGTGGAGGTAACGAAGGTTTCTCCCAATAGAGTTTCATCATATAAATCAAAGTCTAGTTTCTCCGGAGTCAAATTTAAACATTGAGCGCAAGTAGGAGAAATAAAAAGATGGGTAGGTAGGCGGTATCTAATAAGGTATAAACTTCACAAGAGTTTATCATTAACTTAACCGTAATAACCCGTTTGGGTTCCTCGAGAAAGCGCTCTCACTTAAACTACCAGATTTGACTTTGCTATAGGGTACATTCCACCCTTAAGTGCTTCTTCACATTCCTGGTCCATGATTTGAATCATTATTCTCCGATCCACATCGAAATGGGGTTGACCGCTCTGCACAGGGTAATTTCAAATTCGATGTTGGATTCTCCCAATTGTTGTCTCAAAATCAAAATTTATTTCATCTATTTTGGCCTTATTGGATTGGACGTCTTTTTCTACAATATCTACGCGTCGTGCGGCTTTTACCCATGCATCATCTATTCTTCTTCGCTCAGTTGTTTCTTCTTTCATCAGAACTTTGATCATAGCATTCTCAGATTCCAGCTCTAATATCTTATACTCTGCCAAAGAGTGCTTCTGTTCAAGCATCGCACATCGGGTAACACAATTTTGAATTGTTACATCTCTTTGCTCCACGACCGCTTGTCGATCTTCAGCTTGCTCTTCTAACTCATGAATACAAATTTGTAATTCTAAATTTTGATCATAAATTTTTTCTAATAAATTATCCTCAGGTTCCTCTTCTTCCTCACTCTCAGCTGCTACCTCTGCAACTAGCTCTGGTGCAACTATTAGCTCTTCACTCACCACGTAGATATCTCTAATTTCTTCTTTGTCTGACACCACATTAACTTGATTAGTGATTAAAGGTGTCTCAACGGTCTCATTCACTCCATTGTGAACATTTTCAGCTGCCATTTTCAAACACTGCCACAAAACAAGGGTTAATTAACATGTCACATATTATCAATATACTCTAACCGACCAATTAAATACCAAATAAACTTAGGTAGGACATACTAGCGAAGGAATTCCCCGTCTCTCCCCTCCTAGTTCTTGTCTCACATCTCAGCCAGGGATCATATCCCTAAGCTTTGATACCAACTGTGACGTCCCCAAAATAGGTATACATCACCTATTACGAGTCGCCAAATACATGGCATGAATACAAATACAATCTTTAATATACAACAAGAGAGAGGCATGAGTTTTAATACAAATATTGTCATCTAGACAATATCCACTCTCGAATAAGTCCTCATTACATTTATTGTCACACTATTTAACGAGAATAGTGAGGACTACTAATACTATCATCCGGACCATCACTCCGTTCCCGACTAGTCCCGACTACGTTCTCATTTCTCAAGAGAACAAAGTGAAAGAAAGGGTGAGCTCAACTAGCCCAAGAAGAAATATTATGACTAAGATAATGCAGAATAAATTATCATTAGCCTTTAACAGTGTTAAACTGATAAAATACAATAGACATCAAGTTTAACTGCAGTGGAACATGCAATTCATTAAAAGAGTCAAGTAGAGAATAGAATCTACTATCTTTTATGATTTAAAAGGTTTTTTTTATCACTTTTATAGCTGTGACTCAGCTTAATAAATAATCCACATCATCCCTGCACTACGGCCAAGGATATTATTTAGTATCACGACCACGAATTATCCATGCACTACGGGCCAAAGATAATGGTGTTTTCATCAACGGTCCTGATCATGCCATAAAACAATTCATTTTTGCACCCTTGGCCGAAGAGAATCCATAGCCATAATCATACCAAAAACCGTCCATCAATGCACTACGGGCCAATGAGGACTTTTTCCACATCATTTGTAACATTACGGTCATGATTATACCGAATAATCCCTGGTCATAATCATACCAAGTCCATCCATGCACTACAGGCCACAGATGACTTTCAACAAAATATAAACATGAGGATGATGACAATGATATAAGAATTCAATAAAACAAGTTCAAGAATTAAATTATCCAGGAACTAATAACGTCCAAATTGTCAACATGATACTTCTTTGTAGAGTAAAATTCAAGAATGCTCAGAAGTATATTTCCATTAAAGATACTGGATGAAGCGCAAATATCAAGGATATTCCACTAATTTCATGGAGTATAGAAGTTAAAACTTTAACCAACTGAGTATAATAAAGAATGGAATAACAAAAGATATCACCATGCATGCGGTGCCCAGTATGAGACAAAGTTATTCTAACATAATAATAAATAACGTAACTGTGTCAAAGCGTAATACGACAAGCGGGATATTCCAAATGTAATTATAAAGAATGGAATAACAACGAAATCACCATGCACGCGGTACATCATCGATAGGCGAGTTATTCAAACAGAATAATAAATAACGGAACCGGTCGGTAAATTGCACTTGCAAGCGAGGATGTTCCAAATGAGAATAATAAAGAATGGAATAACAACAAAAATCACCGTGCATGCGGTATTTGCAGCATAGACAAAGTTATTCTAATAGAATAATAAATAGCGGAACCGTGTCCCGGCAGAAACGCATGCACACGGGATATTCCAACAGAATAATTAATAACGGAACCAGTCGTAAAAAAACTAATGACGAGGATATTCCAACGAGAATAATAAAGAATGGAATAACAATGAGAATTTCACCATGTATGCGGTACTTGCAGATAGACAATGAGTTATTCAATGAGAATAATAAATAATGGAATAATGGAAGAATTTCACTAAGTATAGGGTAGACCGTGTATACAGGTTATTCCAACAGAATAATAAAGAATGGAATAACAGAAGTTCTCTTAATGAATATGAAAAAAATAATACCCCTTACGGTACAACAAATAATATCCCTTACCTTTGAAAGAAGAGTACTCCGACTGGTAGGGCGAGGATATACTCGAAGAAAACTTGCACTACGCTCAAAGGTTTCTTAAACTCCAAAGAAATACGCTTAAGATTATAGAAGAAGAATCCTCTATAGTTTCTCTCTAGAGTTTCGATTGAATTCGTAAGAAATAATGAAGGAATGAGCTTCTACTTATAGAAGAATGGATTGATAGTAACTAATTCATGAAGCGGTCCAAATTAATTTACTTTTAATCGGACTATCCATATTTAAAGCAAAATCTTTTAAATAAAATATAATATATTCAATTTATAATCTAATAAAACGAATAACTTTATAAAAAGTATTACATTTTATATAAAAGATTTTACTATGCAAAATACTACGCAGCACTACGCAACACTACGCATAATAAAATATATTATATTCTATTTATAGAATAACTTTATAAAAGTATTATGTTTTATATAAAAAGATTACTATGCAAAAAACACTATGCATAATAAAATATAATATATTCTATTTATAGAATAACTTTATAAAAGTATACATTTTTATATAAAAGCTTTTGCATTTTATTACATTAATAATATCAATAAAACAAAACTGAGTGACTTATCACGTAAGCATCAATAATCACGCGTATTACTATGTAACCACGCGTATTACTGTACTTTTAACACCGAGTGTTTTAACAGTATTAACGGTAAAACTTCCGCCGTTATTTTCATAAAAATATTTTTATCGTTTTCTCAATTCGACAATAATTCCGTTGTGGGGTCCACTAATGATTGTGCCGTCGTACGAATATTTCCCGACACAAAGAATATTCCCCGACCAATCGAATATAAATAAAAACTTGCATACTTTGCAAAATTTTTAAATATTACCCACAACTATAACATTATATTAAATCCACACCATAATATTCAAAAAAAATTTTGAAAAATTTAAATCTTTATTCGTAAAAGTTGGGATTTTACAATCTCCCCTCCTTATGAAATTTTGCCCTTGAAATTACGATGCATTACTAGTATGCTTTAATGAGATGAGGACACTTCGTCCAATTCTAACTCTTGAGGTATAACCTTTGAGTGTTGAATACATTCCAGGATTTTAACAGGTACATCTTCATACGTTAAATTATCCGTTATCTCGTCCGGTTCTAAATCAATAATGTGGTTCGGGTCGTCCACATATTTACGTAACATCGATACGTGAAAAATGTTATGAACACGCGACATACTTGGTGGTAAAACGAGTTTATAGGCCACAGTTTCTACTCGATCGAGGATTTCAAATGGGCCAAATAAATCAAGGGTTGAGATTTCCTCTCTTCGTCGATTCTTGCTTCTAGAATAACTCCCTTTTGAACCTTCTTCTTCACATTCATCAGCTCTAAGTATGTAGCTTGAGCGGCTTTAACTTTATCGATTAAAGTCGATTCTAATCGTATATTCGTTATCTTCACGTAGGTTCGTATATTCACACTCATAAACGCATACGATTTTCTACTCAACGCGTCAGCTACCACGTTCGTTTTTTGCACGATGGTATTGAATGGTACGATCGTAATCTTCAACAGCTCGAGTCAACGTCTTTGGCGCATGTTACATTCATTTTAGTTGAAGAAATATTTAAGGATTTTAGAAATGGGGTTTTGTACTGGGGTCAGTACAAAATTCGATTTCACGCTCTGGGGTAGGCCAAGAAGTCTTCAGAAATACGTCAAGAAATTTATTAACGATAGAAATATCATTCAAAACTGTGACCCTCATCCAAGACTTGGATAGCACGTCACATTGATACCTATCAACTTGCCACCATTATTCACGACGTCCCATACGGATAGTCTGGCTTCGGTGCATTTCACACAAGGAAGTCAACAACGAAAGGATCGGGGCTCTTTACTTATGGTTTGATATAATAGTGATTAACTTTAGTGGTTTGGTTGCTTGAATTCACATAACAGGTTGGTTAGGAATATGAAAGCTAACAACCTTACAAAAAGCATGATGAGTAGTTAACCAATCGATTCCTATAATCACATCAAATGCAAGTATTTTCAAAGAGATAAGATCGACAGGTAATGTGAAAATGTTGATTTGAATCAAACAAGATTTATAAATAGTGGAGGTAATGAAGGTTTCTCCCAATAGAGTTTCATCACATAAATCAAAGTCTAGTTTCTCCGGAGTCAAATTTAAACATTGAGCGCAAGTAGGAGAAATAAAAGAGTGGGTAGAACTGGTATCTAATAAGGTATAAACTTCACAAGAGTTTATCATTAACTTAAGTAATAACCGTTTGGGTTCCTCGAGAAACGCTCTCACTTAAACTACCGATTTGACTTGCTTTATAGGGTACATTCCACCCTTAAGTGCTTCTTCACATTTCTGGTCCATGATTTGAATCATTATTCTCCGATCCATATCGAATTGGGGTTGACCGCTCTGCACAGGGTAATTTCGAATTCGATGTTGGATTCTCCCAATTGTTGTCTAAAAAGCAAAATTTATTTCATCTATTTTGGCCTTATTGGATTGGACGTCTTTTTCTACAATATCTAAGCGTCGTGCGGCTTTTACCCATGCATCATCTATTCTTCTTCGCTCAGTTGTTTCTTCTTTCATCTGAACTTTGATCATAGCATTCTCAGATTCCAGCTCTAATATCTTATACTCTGCCAAAGAGTTCTTCTGTTCAAGCATCGCACATCGGGTAACACAATTTTGAATTGTTACATCTCTTTGCTCCACCTAATAAAACATCGATCTTGACTTTGCTCTTCTAACTCATGAATACAATTTTGTAATTCTAAATTTTGATCATAAAATTTTTCTAATAAATTATCCTCAGGTTCCTCTTCTTCCTCTTCTTCCTCACTCTCAGCTGTTACCTCTGCAACTAGCTCTGGTGCAACTATTAGCTCTTCACTCACCACGTAGATATCTCTAATTTCTTCTTTGTCTGACACCACATTAACTTGATTAGTGATTAAAGGTGTCTCAACGGTCTCATTCACTCCATTGTGAACATTTTCAGCTGCCATTTTCAAACACTGCCACAAAACAAGGGTTAATTAACATGTCACATATTATCAATATACTCTAACCGACCAATTAAATACCAAATAAACTTAGGTAGGTCATACTAGCGAAGGAATTCCCCGTCTCTCCCCTCCTAGTTCTTGTCTCACATCTCAGCCAGGGATCATATCCCTAAGCTTTGATACCAACTGTGACGTCCCCAAAATAGGTATACATCACCTATTCTGAGTCGCCAAATACATGGTACAGAATACAAATACAATCTTTAATATACAACAAGAGAGCTGTGAGTTTTAATACAAATATTGTCATCTAGACAATATCCACTCTCAGAATAAGTCCTCATTACATTTATTGTCACACTATTTAATGTAAATAGTGAGGACTACTAATACTATCATACGGACATCACTCACTCGCTTCCCGACTAGTCCAGACTACGTTCTCATTTCACAAGAGAACGGTGAAAGAAAGGGTGAGCTCAACTAGCCCAGTAAGAAATATTATGACTAAGATAATGCAGAATAAATTATCATTAGTCTTCAACAGTGTTAAACTAATAAAATACAATAGACATCAAGTTTAACTGCAGCGGAACATGCAATTCATTAAAAGAGTCAAGTAGAGAATAAAATCTACTATCTTTTATGATTTAAAAGGTTTTTCATCACTTTTATCGCTGGGACTCAGCTTAATAAATAATCCACATCATCCCTGCACTACGGCCAAGGATATTATTTAGTATCACGACCACGAATTATCCATGCACTACGGGCCAAAGATAATGGTGTTTTCATCAACGGTCCTGATCATGCCATAAAACAATTCATCTTTGCACCCTTGGCCGAAGAGAATCCACAACTATAATCATACCAAAAACCGTCCATCAATGCACTACGGGCCAATGAGGACTTTTTCCACATCATTTGTAACATTACGGTCATGATTATACCGAATAATCCCTGGTCATAATCATACCAAGTCCATCTATGCACTACAGGCCACAGATGACTTTCAACAAAATATAAACATGAGGATGATGACAATGATATAAGAATTCAATAAAACAAGTTCAAGAATTAAATTATCCAGGAACTAATAACGTCCAAATTGTCAACATGATACTTCTTTGTAGAGTAAAATTCAAGAATGCTCAGAAGTATATTTCCATTTAAAGATACTGGATGAAGCGCAAATATCAAGGATATTCCACTAATTTCATGGAGTATAGATGTCAAAACTTTAACCAACTGAGTATAATAAAGAATGGAATAACAAAAGATATCACCATGCATGCGGTACTTCGCATAGACAGGTTATTCAAACATAATAATAAATAACGGAACCAGGTCAGGCGTAATACGCACCGACAGGATATTCCAACAGAATTATAAAGAATGGAATAACAACAGAAATCACCATGCATGCGGTACATCGCATAGACAGGTTATTCAAACAGAATAATAAATAACGGAACCGGTCGAAGCGAAATTAGACCAAGCGAGGATGTTCAAATGTAAAAATAAAGAATGGAATAACAACAAAAATCACCATGCATGCGGTATTTCGCATGTAGGCGAGTTATTCTAATAGAATAATAAATAACGGAACCGAAGTCCGGCGTAAAATGCATGCACGAGTTATTCCAACAGAATAATAAATAACGGAACCGGTCCCACGTAAAAGCGATGCATGTGAGGATATTCCAATGAGAATAATAAAGAATGGAATAACAAAAGAATTTCACCATGTATGCGGTGCTTGGCATGTATAAAAGTTATTCCATGAGAATAATAAATAATGGAATAATGAAGAATTTCACCAAGTATAGGGTAGATCAGCAGATATCTGAGGTTATTCCAACAGAATAATAAAGAATGGAATAATGAAGTTCTCTTCATGAATATGAAAAAATAATACCACTACAGCACAACAAATAATATCCCTTACCTTTGAAAGAAGAGTACTCCATTTGGTAGGCGAGGATATACTCGAAGAAAACTTGCACTCTGTTCTCAAAGCTTTCTTAAACTCCAAAGAAATACGCTTTCAAGATTATAGAAGAAAATTTCTCTATAGTTTCTCTATCTAGAGTTTCAAATTGAATTAAGTAAGAAATAATGAAAGAATGAGCTTCTATTTATAGAAGAATGGATTTGAATAGTAACTAATTCATGAAGCGGTCCAGATTGATTTACTTTTAATCGGACGATCCAGATTTAAAGTAAAATCTTTTAAATAAAATATAATATATTCTATTTATAATCTAATAAAACGAATAACTTTATAAAAGTATTTTATTTTATATAAAAAGATTTTACTATCAAAAAACCTTATCTATACAAGCACTATGCAACACTATGCATAATAAAATATAATATATTCTATTTATAGAATAACTTTATAAAAGTATTTTGTTTTATATAAAAAGATTTTACTATGCAAAACACTATGCATAATAGAATATAATATATTCCGTTTATAGAATAACTTTATAAAAGTATTCTGTTTTATATAAAAAGCTTTTCTGTTTTATTACATTAATAATAACAATAAAACAAAACTGAGTGACTTATCACGTAATCATCAATAATCAATACTGTGTGCTACTATGCAACCACGCATATTACAATACTTTTAACACCGAGTGTTTCAACAGTATTAACGGTAAAACTTCTGCTGTTATTTTCATAAAAATATTTTTGTCGTTTTCTCAATCCGACAATAATTCCGTTGTGGGGTCCACCAATGATTGTGCCGTCGTATGAATATTTCCCGACACAAAGAATATTCCCCGACCAATCGAATATAATATAACATATGAGACCCCAAATTTTATGAATAAAGATTTAAATTTCTCAAAATATTTTTTTTAATATTATGGTGTGGATTTGATATAATGTTATAGTTGTGGGTAATATTTATAAATTTTGCAAAGTGCACAAGTTGTTATATAATATTCGTTTGGCGTGGAATATTCGTTTTGTCGGGGAATATTAAAGACGATGGCATAATCATTAGTGGACCCATTAACTAAGTAATTGTCAGTAGTTAGAGAAAACGACAAAAATATTTTATGAAAATAACTACGGAGGTTTTACCGTTATCTTTCGTGAAACTACCCAGTAGTAAAAGTACAAAGAATACTGCTGGCGTGCATAAGAAGTACTTCAGATTGATTATGGTGCTTACGTGATAAGTCAAATTTCGCTTATACTCAATTATTATTACGATGAATTGCTACATCATATCTCTCATATTATTGATTCAATTGTTGTCACAGTATCATCTGCATAATAAGATGTATTATTAAATAAATAATTGAGACGACAAAGTTATTCATATTATTAAATTGTAATATTTACAATGTCTAGAAATTCTGTCAAGGAGAGGTTTGGTCACCTAATTGCGCTACCAATAAGGAGAAATCTTTATCGGAAGCCCCTCTTCCAGGAACGACTGGTTGTAAAATATTATGAGTTATAATATTAATGATGAATAAGTTCGTGTTGATTAAAGATAAATTTGATAGTTCCATTGTGTTTGGAATTATTAGTGTTAGTGGAAATCGACATCTATTAGATGATAATTGATGTCCTGGGGTTATATTGATAAATCGGGTAATTAATCGGATAAATGAGTAATTAATTGCTACTAATTCAAATGCTTATATAACTATTTGTTCACATGTGTGTACTATTGAATCACATTCTTATACTATTAGGGGAGTTGGTGCAAGATTGATAATACTTGCATGACTAAGTTAAAGATGGAGGTATAGATGGAGGTACTATACCGTAATTCGTATTTTCACATGATTATAACTATTGAATCACATGATTGGACTATTGATTCATATGATTTACTATTAGGGGAGGTGGTGCAAGTTTGAAAATACTTCTGAGACTAAATTAAAAATGAAAGAAAAGTTGGAGGTATTCAGATTTGTAATTTTTTGAGCCCCAAAACGCAATTATCGAAACTATATATTTTCTATAAATAGAAGCTCATTCTTCCTTCATTTCTCACCAATTCACTAAAGCTTTAGAGTCATTATTATAGAGAGAAAATCTATAGAGAGAAAGAAGAAGAGAAGCACCTTCGCCACGCCACTATTCCAAAGATCCGGTCTTCTTTTGAGGTAAGGGGTATTATTCTTTCGTATTCATGAAGACAATTATTTCTTTCAATACTCGTAAGAGTTGTTATTCCATTCTTTATTATTCTATTGGAATAACCTGTTTATGCGAAGTACCGCATACATGGTGAAATTTTTCTATTATTCCGTTCTTTATTATTCTGTTGGAATATCTTGTCTGTGCGTTTACACCGGACCTGGTTCTATTATTTATTATTACATTGAAATAACACGTATGCATGCGGATTTATCGCATTTATGGTGATTTCTGTTGTTATTCCATTCTTTATTATTCGCCGGAATATATTATGCAATGCGTTACGGGACTGGTTCCATTATTTATTATTACATTGAGAATAAACCATGCATCGATCTATCGCACGCATGGTAAATCCTTCAGTTATTCCATTCTTTATTATTCTGTTGGAATAACATGCCTGTGTGGATTACCACATGCATGGTGAGTAATCCTTTGTATTCATTCCTTATTAAATTGTGGAAATGATTTATTTACATTGATTATGATGAGAGTCATAATAAAAGTATTGGACAGATGAAAATCATGGGTATATGAAGTATTAGTAAGTGTTATGATGAGTTATGTTGGTTATTATGAGAAAACATGAAAGTTTCTTAGAAATCATAAAGAGTTGAAAATCAGATTTTGGTGAAAATGGAACATGAAATTCAATTGACCATATCTCCTATTATATTTTGAATTTTTGAGTGTGGTCAAGTCCTAGAGTTATATCTATGAGTTTACTAACTTATCCAAGTGGAATCACTAGAAAAGGTGTTGTAAATTTTGGTGTGGACTATTTTTAGCAAATGAGTCAAAAGTTGGAAAATAGTAAAAAGATACTGCCCATAATTTTGTAAGGGCTGTTTCAGCCACTTAATTTGTGTGAAAAATTCTGACCTTTTGGGACATGAAAGTATACGGTATAAGGTACCTCCTGTCCAAAAATGAGTTCATTCCGACTTAAAATGAGCAAGTTATGACCATTTCAATATTTAGGTTTTTCCGACGAAAAAAGTTATAACCGGAGTTCTATAACTCCGTTGACCATGAAATTTAAACTGGAAGCTCACGTTAACATGTGTAAGGTCCTGCCAAGATTTGGGAATTTCTGGAGTTAAACTTGAGGTAGCTAATTTCTTAAGGAATTAATTAGAAATTGATTTTTGAAAAATAGTAAATGAATTTTAAAAATTCCAAAAAAAATATATGTTCATTATGGGACTATATTCTGCTAAATCTCAGAAAAGAAATATTTTTGGCACTGATTTGGTATTTTTCATGAAAATGCACTAGTTATGAGTATTTGAGTTAAATATGTTATGTAATGTAACAAAATTGGAAAATAGGATTTTATAGCTTGGGAATCCTATATAAGGTATATGCAGATTTATGATAAGGGATTTGATCATTGGTGATGAAATCTTATGAGTATGACATTCTTTTAATGATTAAATGCATTATTTGGTAAAGTGTAAACTATTGAAATAAATTGTTTATAAGTTTAGAGGTGATTAAAATATTGTTATAATATTAACAATATTAGATTATGAGTTATTTAAGTGATGGATAATATTTGGATAAATTTAAAGTCTTTAATATTTATCCTTATTTTCGTTGATTAATGCTTATATCATTGTCATCATCCTCATGCTTATATGGTGATGAAAGTTATCTTTGAACTTACGTGCAAAGATGGGTATTGATTATTGAATTGTATATCTTTGGCTTACGTGCAAAGATGGATTGTTGATTATTGGTTTTATTGTTGTATATCTTTGGCTTACGTGCAGAGATGAACTTGGTATGATTATGACCAGGGATTATTCGGTATAATCATGACCATTGATGATTTAAAGAATATCCTTGGCGTAGTGCGGGGATGATTCGATGATGTGGTTTATTTATTGTTTGAGTCTCGTGATAAAAATTGATGAAAATATTTTAAATAATAGAAGATAGTAGATTTTATTCTCTACTTGATTCTTCTAATGGATTGCTTATTTCATTGCTTGCAGTTAAACTTGATGTCTACATGTATTTTATCGTTTAACATCATTTTGAAGACTAATGATAATTTATTAATTATCTTAGTCATAATATTTCTTATTGGACTAGTTGAGCTCACCCTTTCTTTCCTTTGTTCTCTTCGTGAAATGAGAATATAGTGGGACGAGTCTGGGAGCGGAGTGATTGTCAGATGATAATAGCATTAGTAGTCCTCACTATTCATTCAATAGTGTGACAATAAATGTAATGAGGACTCCATTGAGTTTGTATACTGTCTAGATGAAAATATACGTATTAAAACTCTTAGATTATGTTTTGTCGTATTCTACACGACTGCTGTATAATTAAGTTGTATTTGATTTATGTACCATGTATTTGGCGACTCAAGATGGGTGATGTATACCTGTTTTGGGGGCGTCACATAACAACTTGCATACTTTGTAAAATTTATAAATATTACCCACAACTATAACATTATATTAAATCCACACCATAATATTTAAAAATTTTTTGAGAAATTTAAATCTTTATTCGTAAAATTTGGGATTTTACAGTTTCATTCTAATAGAAGAAGCTATGGGCAGCGACAGAAAGGCCGAAGGAGAAAGAAAAGGATAGGCGGAACAACAACAATGACAGGTCGGGTGGCTACTCGAAGAAGTATAACAATAACAATGGTAGGTCGGGAGAAAGACGTCTGTCTTTCCCGAATCAGAGGGTCAACAAAATTTACTCTAAGTTGAACACTGATCGGGTTGCTATTTTGGAGCATATGAAGGACAATGTAAGACCCCTAATTTTATGAAATGAAAGTATTCAATTTTCTTATAATTATTATTCTATTTAGTAAATGGTTAAATTGATAAAAGATTAAAGTTAAGGGGGATATGTGAAAATTTTGCAAAGTATGCAAGTTATAATAAAATATTCGATTGGTCGGGGAATATTCATTTTATCAGGGAATATTCGTACGATGGCACAATCATTGGTGGACCCCATAACGAAATTATTATCGGAGTTAGAAAATGACAGAAATATCTTTTTATAAAAATAACGGCGGAAGTTTTACCGTTAACTGTTGAAATACCCAGTGGTAAAAGTACAGTAATACGCGTGGTTATATAGTAGCACGCGATATTATACAGTATCTTTTATTATTGATGCTTACGTAAGAAGTCACTCAGTTATACTCAATTATTGCTACAGTAATTGCTGCATAATATCTCTCATATTATTGGTTCAATTATTGTCATAGTATCATATGCATAATATTTTATATTATTAAATCAATAATTGAGAAGACAAAGTTATTCATATTATTATTTGTATTATTGATTGATGTCTAGAAAGTTCTGTCAAGAAAAGGGGTTTGGTCACCTAATCAGGCGCGCTTGATCAGGAGAAATCCTTATCGGAAAGCCCCCTCTTTCCTGGGAATGATCTGGTTGTTAAATATTGTGAGTTATAATATTAATGATGAATAAGTTCGTGTTGATTAAAGATGAAACTAATATTTCCATTGTGTTAGGATTATTAGTGTTAGTGAAAATCGATATTTATTTCGATAATAATTGATTTCTGGAGGTTAAATTGACCAATCGGGTAATTAATCGGATAAATTAGCAATTCATTGCTATTAGTTCACATGAATATAACTATTTGTTCACATGAATGGAACTATTGATTCACATGCATGTACTATTAGGGGAGGTGGTGCAAGTTTGATAATACTTGTAGGACTAAATTAAAAATAGAGGAAAAGATAAAGGTACTATACTGTAATAATTTGAGCCCAAAAACGTGCAATTATCGAAACTATGTTTTCCTATAAATAGAAGCTCATTCTTCTTTCATTCCCACCAATTCACTAAGACTCACAAGAGCAATTATAGAGAGAGAAGCTATAGAAAGAAAAACTATAGATAGAAAGAAGAAGAGTATTCTGCTACTTCACTATTCCAGTATCCAGTCTTCTTCTAAGGTAAGGGGTATTATTTATTTCATATTCGTTTAAAAAACTATTTTTCGTATTCATAAGGGATATTATTTTGTTTAGTATTCGTATGAAATAATATTTTCTTCCATACTCTGTAGTATGTAAGTAATATTATTTCGTTTTGTATTCCTACTTCTACACTCAATTTGTTAAAGTATTGCTTCTATACTTTGTGAAATTAGTAGAATATCCTTAAAATTTGCGCTTCATCTAGTATCGTTTCACAAGGATATTTTTCTGAACATTCTTATTAAATTTTAAGCTTTTCATGCCGGAGTACTATTAATGGGTACTATTTATTTATACAGCACTATTCATATGTACGGTACTATTCACAGAGTACTATTCATGGGTACTATTTATAAATACAGTACTATTCATAAGTACAGTTCTATTCAAAAAATACTATTCATAAAGTACTATTTATAAAGTACTATTCCTGAAGTACTATTCACGGGGTACTATTCACTCGGGTACTATTCACCCAGGGTACTATTCATGATAAAAATTGATTTCTTTTCTGTCCATTGATACAATATTATTCTTGAATTTTACTCCATAAAGCAGTATCATGTTGACAATCTGGATATTATTGAATTCTAGATAAATTAAATTATAAATCTTTAAAATTTATCCTTGCTTTCATTTAATTGAATTCTTACATCATTGTCATCATCCCCATGCTTATATGATGATGAAAGTCATCTGTGGCTTACGTGCATAGATGGATTGTTGATTAGTATGATTATGACTAGGGATTATTCGGTATAATCATGACCGTAATGTCACAAATGATGTGGTAAAAGTCCTCATTCGCCCATAGTGCATTGATGGATAGATGTTGGTATGATCATAACCATGCATTCTCTTCGGCCAAGGGTGCAAAGATAAATTGTTGTTTGTCATGATCATGACCATTGGTGAAAACACGAATATCTTTGGCCCGTAGTGCATGGATAATTCGTGGTCGTGATACTAATAAATATCCTTGGCCTGTATTGCATGGATAATTCAGTGATGTGGATAATTTATTGTCGAGTCTCGGCCGATATAAAGTTGATGAAAACTTTTAAATCATAGAAGATAGTAGATATCATGCTCTACTCGACTCTTCTAATGGATTCCTTATTCAGCCGTAGTTGTTGATCTAAAACTTGTTGTCTATTGTATTCTATCGGTTGTTATCTTTGTTGAAGCGTAAGGATAATTTATTTTGTATTATCTTAGTCATAATATTTTTTACTAGGCTAGTTTAGCTCACCCTTTTCTTTCACTGTTCTTTTCAGGAAATGAGAATACATAGCTGGGACTAGTCAGGGAATGGAGTGATGGTCCGAGATAGTGGCTATAGTAGTCTTCACTATTTTTATAAAATAGTGTGATAATAATTGTAATGAGGACTCCATTGAGTGTGGATATTGTCTAGAAGACAATATTCTTGTTTAAACTCTCAGCTATGTTTTGTCGTATTTTACACGACAGTTGTATAATTAAGTTTGTAGTTGTATTCTGTACCATGTATTTGATGACTCAGAATGGATGATGTATACCTATTTTGGGGGGGTCACAGACAAGCCATACTATGAGCCACCCAAATACAGTTCGAAGGTTGAGAGAGGAAATAACATTTTACAGAAGTTTATTGGACCTTGAAGGACTTGATCGAGAAGAATATCCAGAATAAGAATTTGGTTCAGTATATTGCAGGACGAGATGCTACTAGGACACAGTAAGCAAACAAGGCCTCGGCATCGAAACCGAACCCCTAGTCCCAATAACAGGATCAGACCCAAGCGGTGCGCGGGGTAGTGGATGTGATCACGGGTGGGTCGGTCGGGAAGGTTTCATGAAAGAAGAGAAGTGGATTTCTAGATGCGGTACATACGGTGTCCGATCAACCTATTAGGCGTGAAAGACCGTACCCCGGTTCACTAATCTCTTTTACTGATGATGATTTTCCTTCAGAACCCATTGAAACCCATGAGGGAGCCCTGGTGATTACGGCACAAATGGGTTCGATGGACATGAAGAGGATGATGATTGATAACGGCTCATCGGTGGATATTTTGTATGTTCATGCCTACCAAATGATGGATTTGGAGGGTTAAAAATTGGCGGTCGGTCAGGAGCTTCCTCTATACGAGTTCAGTAATGATCCACTCAAGGTTGTAGGGACGATCGATTTACCAGTTATCTTTGGGACAGCTCCATGTCAGGTGGAGATCGTTTGTCAATTTTTTATAGTGCATGTATATTCGGCGAAAATGCCATATTGGGGAGGCTGACTTTGACAGTCTCTAGGTGGTGACTTCAATTCCTCATTTCAAAACCAAGTTTCCTACTCTAAACGGGGTTGGGGAGGTGGCAGACAACCTCGATTTGGCCAGAAGATGTTACATGAGTGTTTTAATCTCTTCAGGGGTCAGAGTTAATAAACATAAGCAGACGATGAAGATAGAGATCTAACCTTTTATCGAAGGTGTTTTAGAGCCTCTGGTCACGCCGTCTGAAGAGACCGAGAATGTGGAATTGATTCCTAGCAAGAAAGATAAGACAATGAAGATTGGGTCCGGGCTGCAGGAACCATTTCAGGCCAGTTTTGTTGAACTGCTGCAATGTTGTGCTAATATCTTTGCATGGACTCCCAGTGACATGCCTGGGGTTGATAAGAAGGTGGCCGTGCATAAGTTGTATATGTATCCAACAAAGAAACCAGTTCGACAAAAGAGGATAATTTTTACCCTAGTGACAAAAGACAATTGATGAGGAGATAGCTAAGCTTTTAACAGCAAATTTTGTTCGAGTTAGAATGACTACCTGGAGTGGATGGCAAACGTGGTATTGGTCTAAAAGCAGAATGGGAAGTGAGGAGTTTGCATCGATTACACAGATTTAAATAAGTCATGTCTGAAGGATTTTTATCCACTTCCCCATATTGGCCAGTTGATTGATACCACTTCGGGATATGTTTTGCTCAGTTTTATGGACGTATTTCTGGGGTACCATCAAATTTCAATTCATGAGGAAGATATCCTGAGGTCTACCTTTATCACGCATCGGTCAGTTTATGCTTACAAGAAGATAACTTTTGAATTATTGAATGCGGGGGCTACTTATCAAATGATGATGGACTATGTGTTCTTGAAGAAGTTGGGTCGGAATATGGATGTAAGACCCCGAATTTTATGAAATAAAAGTATTCAATTTTTTTATTTAGTAAATGATTAAATTGATAAAAAGTTAAAGTTAAGGGTGATATATGAATTTTTTTCAAAATAAGCAAGTAGCTATAAAATACTCATTGTTGTCGGGGAATATTCGTTTGGTCGTGGAATATTCTTGCTGTCGGAGAATATTAAATGCGGACTGGTAGTGACCATTTCATGGGCCCCATAATGTAATAACCGCCGGAGAATATTTAAATGCACTGCCGGTATGACCATTTGAGTTTTTATAAATAACGGCCAGTAGTTATTCTTTATTAACAATTGTTGAAATACACAGTGGTTAAAATACGATGAATGGCATTGGTCGCACAAGAAGACACGTGGTATTGCAAAATATTTTTGAATTATTGATTCTTACGTAAGAAGGCTCTACTCAATAATGTTACAAAGTAATTCTCGTTCAATATTTTATTTTATTGATTCAATAATTCTGCGTTGATATTTTATATTATTGTTGTTTTAATAATTGTCAACGCAGTATTTCCCATTATCATATCAATAATTCATATTATTTGAATAATATTATTAGATAACATTATTAGCAATGTCTAGAAATTTACATCAAGGAGAGGTTTGGTCACCTAATCATTGGCCAAGATGAGGAGAAATCCTTATCGAAAAGCTTCTCTTTCACGAGGAGCGATTCGATTGTCATTATTGTGATTCTGTAATATTATTTGTGAATAATTATTTATTGATTTATATGATTAGGAAATATTTATTTTATGTGGATATAAATGATGGATATATTTTATGTGGTTGCAAATGAAGGAATTAGTGTTGAGGTGTTTTATCAGTATTTTGTCGGAATGGAGACATTAAAAATCAAATTAGTGTTCTTAAAGCTTTATTGCGTGAGTTATAATTTTAATCTGACCGTTGGATCATTGTGATTTTTGGATATGTTATACATATATAAGTTGAGTATATATCCACAAATTTTGAACCGTTAAAAATTAACGCATGATTTATTATGAATTTTAAAAGGTGTTAAAAATCATCCGTTTGTGGATTTCGGATATTTTTTATCTGGAATTTGGAAAAACTTAAAGCTACAAAGTTGTAGAGAATTCGATTTCGTGTGGAATGGACATAAAATTCATATTTTTCTGATAAAAGGGCTATTTATTATTAATTACTGAAATTTCGGAAAATAAAATAATTTTTATTAAAATTGGGTGGGACCCACTTTTGGTTGGTGTTGAATACATGTGCTTATTTTGGGTGGGTCCCACTTTGGTCTCTAAGATTTTGATCAAAAGTGGCATGCGGGAAGTTTTCAATAAATTAATAATATTTTATTAATTTAGTCTCCTTTTGCGTTCTCGCATTTTCCTATAAATAGGCGCTTAATTTAGAATTGAAAATCACACAAGAAACATAAGTTTTCTCTCTCTATATTATCGAGCTCATTTTTGTTAGTATTTAGATACTTTGAGAGTTTCTAATCAGTGCAAGTTTCTTTCAGCGTTATATCCGATATTCCAGTCAGAAATACTGCTCTTTTGAGATAAGGGATTGTAAGGGTTATTATATTTTTCAGTTTCGTAATTTTTCTGACCTTCAAAAATTCTGGAAAAATTTGAAATGGTAATTTGATGAGTTTTCTAGATTGTGTTCAAAAATGGCGATTTTTGAATGTTTAGATTAGGAGTTATAAATTTTATGGGAAAAGACTATTTTAAAAGTAAACCCTTATAAATCCTTGTGGTTAACTCCAAAATTACTGAAATTTTTATTGGGAGTACATCTATATAACATCAGTATACCCTGTAAATTTCGAAATTTTTGGAAAAAAGTACAGTTTATGATAAATGTCTAAATATTCGGCAGTTTTGGCCATATGAAAAATAGTAAATGAATTTTAAAAATTCTGAGAAAAATATATGTTCAATATGGGACTATATTCTGCTAAATCCCAGAAAAGAAAACTTTCTGGAACCGATTTGGTATTTTTCATGAAAATAAACTAGTTATGAATAAATGAATAAATATGTTATGTGAAGTAAGAAAATTGGAAAATAGAATTTTATGGCTTGAGAATCCTATATAAGGTATATGCAGATTTTTTATGAGAGTTTTGGTTATTGTTGATGAAATCTTATGAGTTTGGCATTTTAGGATGATTAAATGCATTAATTAGTAAAGTGTAAACAATTAAAATAAATTGTTTATAAGTTTAAGAAATGATTAAAATATTGTTATAATATTAATAATATTAGATTATGAGATTATTAAGTGATTTATAACATTTGGATTAAGGTGTTATAAATATTGATATGGATTTTATTGTGAAATTTTATCTTTTCTGGGTTACTATTCACGTATACAACACTATTCACGTATACAGCAGTATTCATGTATATGGCACTATTTACGTATATGATATTATTTACGTATACGGTACTATGTACGAATATGGAGTACTATTCATGAGTTACTATTCACGAGTTACTATTCACGGGGTACTATTCACGACAAAATTGGTTTCTTTTTCTAACCAAATTATCGTTGATTTATGAATATTGCTCTTGAAATTAAATCCATATTTTGATCATATTGTTTTTATTATCATATATAACATTTTTATAACCCTGGTGAAGGAATTTCTCTTTCATTTGAGTGTAAAGATGGGTAGATTATTGGTATGATCGTGACTATGGGTTCTCTTTGGCCAGTAGTGCAAAGAGGAATTGTTGACTAGTATGATCATGACCATTGAATTTATAAACGATTATCTTTAGCTTAAGTGTAAAGGTGAATTGATCAACATGGTTATAATTATCGTTTATATAAATTCTGAAATGATTATATATTTCTTTGAGATATTAATATCTTTGGCCTATAGTGCAAAGATGACCTGTTGTTGAATATCTTTGGCCTGTAGTGCAAAGATGACCTATTATTGAATATCTTTGGCCTATAGTGCAAAGATGAACTGTTGATGAATATCTTTGGCCTGTAGTACAAAGATGACCTGTTGTTGAATATCTTTGGCTTTTGTAGTGTAAAAGATGAGCTGTTAATGAATATCTTTGGCCCGTGAGTGCAAAGATGAACTTATTAGTATGATTATAAAGCAGAGGCTGTGATTTGGTATAACCATGATCTTTGATATTTCGGTAAAGACATGTGATGAAAATTATCTTAGATCTCCGGATGAGAAGAGGAATTTAGAACCACAAATATGATTATGAGTTATTCACATGATTGTGGGTGAAGGCTGTTGATTGATGTTACAGGGATAAAACATTGTTAGTAGACTTTTAACATGGAGAAGATAATAAACTTTATGGTCTATTTGACTCTTCTAATGGATTGCTCGTTCCGCTGCAACTATGGTTGAAGAGTTTTATCATCTACCATATGTTCTAAATCACTGATTACTGAAGAAGACTATTGATAATTTAATTATCTTTAGTCAATATATTCTTTACTGGGCTATTTGTGCTCACCCTTTTTGCTTCACAATTCCTTTCGTGTAATAAGAGAGTGTAATTGGGTCGAAAGCGGGGATAATGAGGGAATAGTGTGATGGTAAAGAGATCACAAAGTTTCTCAACACATTATAAAACGGCATGACATACAATACATAATTGTATTGAGGACCTAAGATGTGTGTGTCATATATTATACGTCACTTAATAATTGATTTTGGTGAACACCAATAGAGTGAGGTGAACCCAACTTTGGAAGGGTGTTTTGCCACTATCATACAAGATGCCTAATGATATAAAATCTCGTTTTATCATAAGACAGGGTTGTGCACATCCACTTGCTGAGTATATCTACGAGCACTACCTATATAATCTTGGAGTTTGGTTGAAATATAATTTTCAATTGCAGACAGTGGAGATAGTTATATGTCAAGAGAAGACTCACCATTGGAAAGAATATGATAGTAATCTTCTCGTTTTTCTTTGGGGTCTATTGGGTCAACCAAGGATAATTCTATGGACATATGATATCTATCATAACCTAGACGCATGGCTTCCCATATACGAAGGTTTCCTTGAGAACTTCCCAAAGATTTAATTTCTAAAACAGTTTTTGACTGTACCTTTATGTAAGGTGCCATTGTGACGTGTTATCCAAGGTTGGGATGAGAGTCACAGTTGGTATATATTTGTATCAAAACTCACAACATATGTGTTGTTATATTTTGCACGACAATTGTAGTAATAAAGTTGTAGTTTTTTTCTGTACCATATATTTGGCGACTCAGAATAGGTTGGATGGATTGGACCTATTTGTGGGGCGTCACAATGGAGGTCTATGTAGATGATATGATCGTCAAGAGCATGTCGGTACGAGGACACTTAGATGTTTTAAAGGATTACTTTCAAAGAGTTTGACATCATAAGCTTAGATTGAACCCGACAAAGTGTACCTTCGGACTAGGAGTAGGGAAATTTTTGGGTTATCTAATCAGCCAGCGAGGAATTGATCTGACGCCCCCAAAACAGGTATACATCACCCATCTTGGGTCGCCAGATATATGGTACATAACTCAACTACAAACTTAATTATACAATTGTCGTGCAAAATACGACAAAACATAGCTGAGAGTTTAAACACGAATATTGCCTTCTAGACAATATCCACACTCAATGGAGTTCTCATTACAATTATTATCACATTATTTTATAAAAATAGTGAGGACTACTATAGCCACCATCTCGGATCGTCAATCCATTCCCCGACCAGTCCCAACTATATTCTCATTTCCTAAAGAGAACAGTGAAAGAAAAGGGTGAGGTCAACTAGCCCAGTAAGAAATATTATGACTAAGATAATGTAGAATAAATTATCCTTAGCCTTCAACAAAGATAACAACCGATAGAATATAATGACAACAAGTTTTAGATCAACAATCGCGGTGAAAATAAGCAATCCATTAGAAGAGTCGAGTAGAGCATAAAATCTACTATCTTCTATGATTTAAAAGTTTTCATCAACTTTATCACGATACTCGATTTTAATAAATTAAATTGAATCATCCCTGCACCACGGCCAAGGATATTCATGTAATCATCAATGGTCATGATTATACCGAATAAACCTTGGTCATAATCATACCAACAACTGTCCATCAATGAACTACATGCCAATGAGGACTTTTACCATGTCATTCGTCACATTACGGTCATGATTATACCGAATAATCCTTGGCCATAATCATACCAAGTCCATCTGTGCACGTAAGTCAAAGACGACTTTAATCACAATATAATCATGAGGATGATGACAATGACATAATAATTTAATAAAACGAGTTCAAGGATAAATTTTTCAGGTGAATAGTACCTCGTGAATAGTACTTCGAGAATAGTACCCCGTGAATAGTACCCCGACATAAAAAGTGTCCCGAATACCCGAGTGAATGATACTAGAGTGAATAGTAATCGGGTGAATAGTAACTCGTGAATAGTAAATTATGAATAGTACTCTGGCACAAAAAGTACCCCGAATACCCGAGTGAATAATACCAGAGTGAATAGTAACCAGGTAAATAGTAATCCGTGAATAGTAACTCGTAAAAAAAATACCAAAGAAAATGATATTCCATGACGAGTACAAAAGAAATGATATCTCAGACGAGTATAATAGAATATACGAAACTTCAAATGAATTTTCACCCGCCATGCGGTAATCCACATAGACAGATCATTTTCAGAATTTAATAAAGAATGAATACAAAGGATCATTCACCATGCATGCGGTAATCCACATAGACAGGTTATTTCAACAGAATAATAAAGAATGGAATAACTGAAGAATTCACCATGCATGCAATAGACTGTACAGATAGGTTATTCCCAACAGAATAATAAAGAATGGAACCAGGTCATGCGTAATCCGCACAGACAGGATATTTCAATAGAATAATAAAGAATGGAACCAGGTCATGCGTTATCCGCACAGACAGGATATTCACTACAAGAAAGTCGGCTAATTCTGACGGATCTATGTTCGACGGACACATTTTGTGACGACCCCAAAATAGGTCCATTCCATCCAACCCATTCTGAGTCGCCAAATACATGGTACAGAAACAACTACAATTTTATTATCACAACAATAAAACTGTGAGTTTAAATACAAATATTATCTTCTAGACAATATTTATACTCAAATAAATCCTCATCACATTTATTGATACATTATTTTACAATAATGGTGAGGACTACTAAACCATCCTTTCTAAAACCTTCATTCCATACCCCGACTCATACTCGCTATATTCTCGCCTCCCGAGAAAAATGGAACACAAAAGGAAAAGGGTGAGCTCAACTAGCCAATAAAGAATGTTATGACTAAGATAATATACAACAAATTATCGTTAGTCTCCAGCGAGGGAAAAATCGATAGAATACACTGGCAACAAGTTTGAGATCAATATTCATGGCGGAAATAATAATTCATAGAAGAGTTACGTAGAGAATGAAATCTACTATAATCTATGAATTTAACGATCCATCATCAATATTTTATCCCGTAACATCAATCAATATTCATCTCAAATCAAATATTCATCTTTGCACTACTGAGCCAAAGATATTCATCAATCGGTCATATTTCATCTCAACACTGTTCATCTTTGCACTAAAGGCCAAAGATATTCATCGATCGATCATGTTCATCTCAACACTGTTCATCTTTGCACTAAAGGCCAAAGATATTCATCGATCGATCATGTTCATTTAAACACTGTTCATCTTTCAGACTACAGGCCAAAGATATTCTTGAAATCATTCATCTTTGCACTTTCTGAGCCAAAGATATTCTTGAAATCATTCATCTTTGCACTACTGGGCCAAAGATATTCTTGAAATCATTCATCTTTGCACTACTGAGCCAAAGATATTCAATAATATCATCATTTAAGACCGAGGATGATGAAAATATTTTTAAAGAAAGCGACTCGGTGAAACAAAATGACAAGGATTAAGGATTCGTACTTGGTTTTATCCACGTCAAAATACCTCAAAAATAATCACGGTGGTGTAAAATTCAAGAATGATCAAAACATGGATACAATCAAAGCTAGTATCCGAATAGATATTTTAGACGAAAAGAAAAATTTTCATTTTCGGTGAATAGTCCAGATTCGTGAATAAGGTATATATCGTGAATAGTAGGTCGTACACGTGAATAGTAACTCAGACACCAAAAGATAGAAATTCCACAAAAAAACATCTTCACGCTTCATGAATAGTACTCGTGAATAAGTAACTCGTGAATAGTAACTCATGAATAGTAACTCGTGAATAGTAACTCATGAATAGTAACCCGACATGAAAAAGTTCCAAATTTGATAAAAGTACCAACCAATATTTCAAAGATAATGATATTGAAGAATTAATATCATTTGAGAAGAAAATAACATCCCTTACCTCAAAGAATCAATTGCTTCGGAAGGAAAGGTAGGAAGTGATCTTGAATGAAACTTGTCTTGAACAAAGAACTCTCAAAGTATCTAAATACTCACAAAATACGCTCAATAATATAGAGAAAGAGAGAAAACTTTGTTTACGGTGTGATTTTCAATTCTAACTTAGCCCTCTATTTATAGGAAAATGTTATTACCAAAGCGGACTTGACTGCTACCGATGGCTTTACGCTACTATTGCCACCCACCACATTTGAAATAAAATTCAGCACATTTTTTCACCAACCACAAGTGGGGCCCACTCAATTCTAGAATTTTCCACCAAAATCAATTATAAACCTAATTTAGAATCGAGACACCTCTTAAAATTCACAACAAATCATTCGTGCATTTTAGCGGTTCAAAATTTGTGGACATATACTCAACTTATGTATGTATAACATATCCAAAAATTACAACGATCCAACGGTCGGATTAAAAATTATAACCCCATGATATATCTCAAAACCCCGATTTGATTTTTAACACCTCCAATCCGATAAAATACCGATAAAACACCTCAACATTAATTCCTTCATTAATAACCACATAAATAAATCCATCATTTATATTCATATAAAATAAATATTTCTTATCATATGAATCAATAATTAATTATTCACAAATAATATTACGTAATCACATTTACGACAACCAGTTGCTTTCCGGAAAGAGGGGCTTTCAATAAGGATCTCTCCTTCTTGGCGCCGCAATTAGGTGACCAAACCTCTCCTTAGACAGAACTTTCTAGACATTGCCAATAATGTTATCTAATAATATTATTCAAATAATATGAATTATTGATCCGATAATGGGAAATCTTGTGCAAATGACAATTATTGAACAATGATAATATAAAATATCAACGCAGCAATTATTGAATCAATAAAATAAAATATTGAGCAAGAACTCATGTGAAAATTATTGAGTAGTGCCATCTTACGCATTTAATCAATAATTCAACAATCTTTGTGCAATATCTGGTGCCATGCAAACCACGCCAGACATCGTATTTTAACCAACGGGTATTCCAATAGTCTTAATTCAGAATAACTTCTGAGCCTTAATTCAGAATAACTACTGTAGTTATTTATAACCACCCAAACTTTGTCGTTTTCCTCATCCAATCGCTTTTCAAGTTATGGGCCCACACATGGTCGCTACCGTCGCATACGAATATTCCCCACAAGCGATTTGAATATTCCACGACCAAATGAATATTCTGACAAAGATTTAATATTCCACGACCAAACGAATATTCCCCGACAAAAATGAATATTTTATAACCACTTGCTTATTTTGAAATATTTGCGTATTTAACCCTTAACTATCCACATTAATCAAATCAACCCTTAGTATTTCAAAATAATAAATAAAGGAAATTCCTTTTTATTTAAAAAAATTTCGGGGTCTTACACATTTCCTATACGATAACATCTATTCCGATGGATTATTCAGTCGAAGATACATTAGTCAAAAATAATTTAATTCCGACGGATGTTCGTCGAACATATATGTACCCCATTGGCGCTAATGTTCCCGCCAGCGCGAATCTTATTTTTGACTGATTAGTGCGTATTTCGACGGACTATTTAGTCGAAGATACCGTAAGTATGACAAATTTATGTATGACGGACGTTCCGTAGAACATAATCCTAAAACCTAATTAATTGGTACGTCTTCCGGCCCCCTCGTTTCTCTAGCTACCTTAATTAATCTCATTTCTCTCTTTCTCTCTCTCTCATTTCTCTAGATCTCTCACGCGAACCACCATCAGTCTCATTTCTCTTACTTCACTGCTCTCACGCCACCACCATGTACTGCCACCACCACCACCACCACCGGTTCCACCACGTACACCACCGGTTCCACCACGCACTGCCACCACCACGTACTGCCACTACCACCACCATCACTGTCGATCGGTTCCACCACCAGTAGTCGCCACCAACACCGTCGATTGAACCACGCACCATCACTGACACCACCAACAGCCACCATCAGGCAATATGTCGGTTAGTTTGCACATTAATTCAATTTCAAGGTTCGTTTTCTGCCAAGTATTAGATTTTTAGGGTTAATTTGTTGCAAATTATGAAATTTGTGGCTTAATTTATTTTAGGTTTAGTTTGAGTTTGAATATGAGATTAACCCAATTTGGATAATATGTTGTTGCTGTGAATTTGTGGGTTGAAAATTTGGGTCCATTTGTTGGAATTGGGAGTGATCTGAAATTTGAAATTTGGGTCCTATTCTTCTTGTTTATATTGTTGATTGCTGAAATTGGAATTTTGATTTTGGGTTTGTGGACTGCATATTATTTAAATGCATATTATTTGGAATTTAGAAATTACAGAATATTGATATCAAATTTGGGTTCCTTATCATAATGTAACTAATTTTAGGACTGTTTTTAATCTTGATATATTTGCTATTTACGATTGAATTTATGACAGAAATTCTGTCAAAATTATGAAATTACAGAATATTTGTAGGCCTTGCATGTATTGTATTAGTAATTAGCTTCCCAATATTAATAAATCATAAACTAAGTACCATTTACTTAGTTTCTTACTACTAAAATAAAATAAAGTAAATATAATTTAATTTAGTTTATTAAATAAAATAAATTTTAAAAAATAAAATAAATAACATAATATAATACAAAATAAAGTAAAATAAAAAATAAAAATAAATTAAATTAATTTGAATAAAATAAAAAACTTTGATTTAATTTAATTAATAAAATATAATTCAATAAAAAATAAAATTAAATAAAAATAATAAAATAAATTTAATTTAATTTAATTTAAATAATCTAAATTAAATTAAATTAAATTTAAAATAAAATAAATTTAATTAATTTAATTTAATTTAATAAAAAACATTAAAAATTATATAATATAATACAAGATAAAATAAAATAAAATAATTTTAATTACGAAATCAAATTAAATTAAATTAGAAATTTTATAATATAATACAAAATAAAATAAATAAAGGTAATTGAATTATCGCATTCATTCTCATCGTTCCATCATAACAGATGGCAACATCCAGAAGGTGTGCCAGTAAGTTGTTGAATAAAGTTCTAGGTTAAGCAACCCTCTAAATGAGCGAATGATCACTTCTCCCATAGGAATGAATCATCTCCCCATATGGGTCCAATCCATGATATAAGCGAACTTCTCACCACTTCAAATTCCTCGGATGGGTAGTTCTCACGTAAGCGCCTCACCTCTTGAATGAGAACTATCCATTTGAGGAATTGGAGGGTGTGAAGTCGCCTATATCATGGATTGGACCCATACGGGGGGAGATGATTCATTCTAAAGCAGAAGAGAAGTGATCGTTTGTTCATCAGAGGTTGCTTAAGCTCAAAACTTTGTTCAATAGCTTAATGGAACTCCTCCAGGGATGTTGTCATCTCATATGATGGAAACGATGAGGAATGTTTGCAGTAATTGAATTAACTTTATTATTCGAGTATAGGACACAACAGGAACTGCGACCCTTTTTTTTCCCGGTTGTCGACTCAAGTAGAGATTCCACATAAATTCTCATAAACTAAGTAACATTTGTGTAGTTTGCCACAATTTTCAATAAACTAAGTAGTATTTTCAATTATATATGTACTATACTTTGAAACATAGAAACCCATTTGACATACACTCAATAGGGGTGAATGTTGAACAGTCCCCGGTTTGGAACTGTTATTGGATGTTATGTTTCTCACTTAGGCTGGTGCAAATATGAAACGGTACATTTTTTGTTATTTTGAGGATTAATCGACTGTTATCTCTATATGTTCTCCGAGTGCATACTTAGATTAAGTTATCTTAGTCTATTTTGTGTGCTTGGAGACCATGGGGAGGTGCTGCTAAAATTTTCTTGAAACTCATGAAACGTATTCAACGTGTTTGCACTAGTGACGAGACACATCCAATAACGGGATAGAAGCCTTACCCCTGTCCTGTAGAGATACTAGGTAAATCTAATTCACGCATGAATATCCAAATTAACTTAATGTGTACTTCTTGTTAGGTTTGTAATATTCATGAACGCAATCAAATTGCATAAATAAGCGGAAACGTGTAAAAATCAGAGTTTAAAATTTTTACAAACCATATACCCGGATCACCCTTTATGCACAATTATTAATTAAACGAAAAAGATGAATAAGAAACATAACCTTGAAGATCCGAGCTTCCTCAGGTACAAGTTCACCTCTAATCCTTTTCGCGTTCAACTTGAATCCACCAGGTTTGGTTCCTTCCTTTGATCAACGTTAGCCACCCAAGTGTTTGGCCTCTAGAGGTGATCCACCAAGGAAGAAGAAGGATTCAAGAAGATGGGTATTTGGCAAAATCCTAATTTTCTATCTCTCATAGAAAAAGGCGTAGTCTCCCAACTATTGGAATTATATCGTCGTCTTGATATCTGATATAAGACTCCCCTTATAAAGATATCAAGTAACCCTATTAAAATACGGTATTATTTAATTAAACCCTTTTAATTAAAGGGGCTCCCTAATCTTATTAGGGATAATTAATTAAACTCCTTTAACTAATTTTCCTTCCTAATCCAATTAGGAATAAATGAGAGTACTTATATTAAATTAATTCCTAAACTCTTTTAGAAATTAAAATAATAATAATAATTGTAATAATATTAATAAGACTCCTCTTATTAATTTATATTTAATATTTTAAAATATTAAATAATAAATATTAAGCTATTTAATTTATTCTATCACCATAGATTAAATTAAATATACATAATATATTATTACGATTATGCCATTAACTTCTTAAATAATTATTCTTCCTTTTATGGTGTGACCCTTTAGGTTCTCCATATTAAGCAGGTTTGTGAATAAATCAATTAGAACAATTCTAATCTTATTTAAATAAATAAATTAAACAATTAATTTATTTAAATAAATAATATTTATTCTACAATAGGGATAAGCCTTCCTAGCGATCAACGACTTTCCAGATAATATAGATTTCAACATTAATCATAAAAGAACCTTTGAGTAAATAGTTACCGTACAATTCAATCCTTCCACCATACAATGTCCCAATTAAATATAAGACATGGAATTCTTTGTCAAGTCTTATTTTATTTAATTATATGTATTTCGATCCTTAAATGCACAACTCCAAATAATGCAAATTAGAAACTCCTTTCTAATTTCATTCTGCCTTGGCCAAGGACTCCTGGGTTGTCATTTATCGAATCACATAGGACATTTCTCTTCTTTTAATAAGTGGTAGATTCTTTATTGATCATACATTATCTCCATGCATACAACTTATTATACCCAAGCATACCCTTTGATATACCCTAAGGGTCTTAAGGAATAAGTCAAAGTATAACTCATCATACACAAGATACTATGATGATCTCAAGTCCAAGGATCACTTCAGACTACTATCACTACAGAATTCCTATTGATAGGCAAGTAAAACTCCATTAGGTATTCCTTAGCGAGCCACGTTCGGTGAACTTATTCTCTAATAAGCACCTACATACTTGCTTTAGTGTCTCCACACAAATGATCATGAGATCAATCATCCTCATCCAATGAAAGCAAGCAACGTATGTACCAATCTATCCGAATTCACTAATCCCCAATTTAGTAATCCAATGATTGGGAACTATTTTAGTTTTAAGCTTTCTAAGAATTTAGATCTCATTAGAATGATCATCATCATTATTCTAAAAGCATTGCTTAAAACTATGGGTTTATCACATATTATAAAACAGCATAATGTAGATAATTAAAAGCCCTTAATAAATTAATACTTTTTATTAATAAATGAATAAGATTGTTACAAAGTATATGCTTTATCATCAAACATGATTGGCTTGTGTGCATACTACTTTCACTTCTGTGTAGTTAAAAATGTCAGCCGACTGGGGTTGGATGTACCGTAGGATACCCAGTGATGGGAGGGGATTAGTCTCAGCTAATCATGTTGGGGTTTTAGATTTCTTGAACAAAACACTAGAACATACGGATGATCCGCACGGGAAGATGCGATGCCCGTGTGTCAAGTGTAAAATTCTGATTTGGAAGAAAGTTGACAAGATTAAATTCGACTTATTTTCTCGTGGATTTGTAGATGGGTACTTCATATGGACTCATAACGGGGAATCAGAAGTGATTGAAAATATTGTGGAACAACCAATTCCACGGGATTCATACGTCGAAAACTATGATCCAGTTGAGATGTTGGTTGATGCTTATGGCCCTACTACTATTGATCGGGTGAATATGAACTTTCTTCAAGCGGTCTTGAAGCAAGTGCCAAATGATACTGATTGTTGCCTTTTACAAGTCTTTATCTCTGAATGCAGGGGCGCGTTGTATCAGGAAATGATACTGAACACCAAGCTTTCTGCAGGTGTGAAGCTCTTACACTTCAAGAATGAGCACGATCAGTAGTGAGAGAGGTTTCAACGATTTGCTCGCTATAATTGGGACGAGTTCTTACCCAAGGATCATACTCTTCCTGCGAATTTTGCGAAGTGAAGAAGATGGTCGAGGGTTAAATATGGGGTATCGAGAAAATCGATGCTTGGAGCGAGGATTGCATGTTATACTATGGGGAGGAGAGAGAGATAAGGGGCGATTGTGATATATGCGAATTATCGCGCTACAAGGTTAGAAAAAAGTGGGGGGAAGGAGAAACATGTTCTAGGAAAATCTTACGAGATTTTCCTTTCCACTTGGCCGAGACTTGGTATTATTATTCATGTCGTCTCATATGGCTCAACATATGAGTTGGCATCGAACAAGGGATGTCTTGCCTGGTCTGCTGACTCACCCAGCGGACGGAGATGAATGGAAGAGATTTGATGTAAATTATCTTGAGTTTGCAGAAGAAGTTAGGAATGTTAGGCTTGGCATGGCTACTGATGGCTTTTTCCCTTTTAATAATTTTAGCCAACCGTATTATACGGTTTGGCATCATTATGGTCACTTATAATCTTCCACCGGTAATGTGCATGAGGGATCCATATTTGTTTTTGACTTTACTCATTCTGGGGGATAAAAGTCCTACAAAAGATCTTAATGTGTACCTTCGACCGTTAGTGGATGAACTAAAGATGTTGTAGGAGACAGGGGTTCAGACGTATGATAAATCGATATGTGAGAATTTTGTGATGAAGGCATCCCTGTTATGGACTATCACTGACTTTCTGGCTCTTGGGATGGTTAGTGGTTGGTCAACTCACGAGAAGTTGTCATGTCCAGTATGTATAGGGGATGTGCAAGGCAACCAGTTGCAGCATGGGTGGAAATGTAGTTTCTTTGGAACTGTTCGTAGATTCTTACCTCTTGATCACAATTACAGAAAGATGTCTACACAGTTCAATAGAATGATAGAGAAGAAGGGGGTTGTTGGTCGGCTGTCGGGCAGTGAGGTCTTGGAGTGGTTGAATCAACTTGATTTTCCTTTGTCGGGGAAGAAACACAGTAAATTGAGAGCAGCCGGGTACGGGAAGACTCATAATTGGACACACTTGCCTATATGGTTTGAGTTGCCGTATTTGGGCACACTTTATGTTCGTTATTGTATAGATGTCATGCATACCGAAAAGAATGTTTTCGAGAACTTGTTTTACACCGTGTTAGATGCGAGTGGTAAAACTAAAGACAATGACAATGCTCGAAAAGATTTGGACGCATTGAACATTAGGCCAGAATTGTGGCTTCGCCCTAACACTACGAAACCTAAAGCTCCATTTAGTCTTACTAAGCAACAAGTTGAAGACGTCTATAAGTGGGTTAGTGGGTTGAAGCTCCCAGATGGATAGGCATCGAAGATAACACGTTGTTGTAAGGTTGAGCAATTGAAAATTTCTGGATTCAAGAGTCACGATTGTCATGTATTCATGCAGAAGTTGATTCAAATTGCATTTCGTGAGATGTTACCTAGAAAAGTTCTGGATGCATTGACCGAACTGTCAAATTTCTTTTGAGATATTTGCTCAACTATAATTAAGCACAGTGATGTCAAGCAGATGGAGAAGAATATTGTGCTTACCATGTGCAATCTTGAAATGATCTTCCCTCTAGGATTTTTTGACTCAATGGAAAATCTACCTATTCATCTGCCGTATGAACTCAAACTTGGAGGACCGATGCAATATCGATGGATGTATCCTTTTGAGAGGTAATATATAAACTGCTATAATTGCTCTATCATGCTCATATTAATAATACTTCACTAAGTCTGCATATTATTTATCATAGGTATATGCGTCGATTAAAACAAAAGGTCAAGAACAAAGCTCATGTAGAGGGTTCTATTACTGAACGATATACAGAGGAAGAGCTTGTCAACTTCTGCTCATTGTATTTTGACGATGTTGTCTCAACGAAGCACAACCGTTTAGCAAGGAATGAGGTTGTTGGTCCAATGACTCATGCTGATGATGAGTTAGCTATATTCACATATCCGGCTAAACCATTTGGCCCTGAGACTCTGACTTACTTAAGCGACAAAGAGTTGAAGATTGTATCTACATACGTGCTTCTAAATATGCCCGAAGTATCATCATACATCACGTAAGTCTAAGCTTATTTGCTTCGGTTAGTACAATTTATAAGTGTAGTCATCTCTATATATGTTAAAGACATTTTACTAATATCGCAGTTCATTCGAAGAGGAAGTGTATGCTTCTAACCCAACTTTTACTGCAGCAGAATTGGAAACATTCACTAATGCTAATTTCCAACAGTGGTTTAAGAAAAGGGTTGAAGCGGAGAGTATTTCTGAGTGTTTTATAGATGTTATCCAAGGACCTTACAAAGTTGTTAGTTCTTTTCCTGGTTGCATCATGAATGGGTATAGATTTAGAGTCGATGACTTGCATGAACTCACATCAATCAATTCTGGGGTTGTGGTGTTAGGAAGCTGCGATCAAGATTCTGAGTCCAATTACAATGGTCGTTTACAGGATGTAGTTATGCTTAATTATCATGACGGCAAAAAGGTAGTTACATTTAAGTGTAGCTGGTTTGATACTGAAAAGGGGGTTAAAGTTGATCGTAATAGAATCACAACCGTGGATATCAAGTCGGTGTTAAATTCTGATGACGTGTACGTGTTAGCAAGTCAAGTGACTCAAGTGTATTACGCTCCTAATGTCATAAATACTCGAAGCCCCTGGTACACAGTAGTCACTACTAAAACATGCTCATTTAATGCTGATAACATGTTTGGTATGGATGAGGCATTGCAAGAAGATGTGAGCAACCCATTGGCCGTAGTGTTCCATGCTGAAGATGTGGTGAGTACTGATGTTATTGAAGTACCTAACGATGAGGATGTCGAGGCCATCGTACACATGAATGATTATGTAGTCGTTGAGGATGATAACGATGATGAAACTGATCTCAAAACTGAGGATGAGGAAGATACCGAATCCGAGAATGATATACATATTGATTCTGATAGGTTTGATAATATGCGTAATTGAAAATGAGCTTTCATATTAGTCCTTACCACATATTGTTAAACCTTACATATTCGTAATCTACCAATTTTGTTATTGCAGTAGGATATTCATGGCTGAACATAGCGGTGGAGGTCGCCGAGGTGGTGGGCGATCCCGGTATTGGAGGCAGTAGCCAACGATGGAGGCTCTTCTTCGAGCGAGTAAGTTATCTTAACTAAGATTTAAATATATCTCAAGTCGCATTAATTACAATGATTATTGAAGTACTATGTTAAATACAATTATTACAGATGCACCTCATTGACGACACCGAGGGACGAACCTCGGTATCTTTGGTCGTCCGCCGGCAGTGCCACTTATAGTACCAGTGGATGTCATTTCCCAGCCGTAAGTGTTAATATATTCGTACTATTTCTATCAGTTATTGCAAAACACAATTCACATAACACATATTGTTGTACTTTTTCTGTAGTATACTAGACCCGGTGGCTAAGCACACCCTACATGCGATTTATTTGATGCATCTCCCGAGAGGGTGCATGATGGTTCGGTCGAGATCTTGTGATGCGATGCCACTTTTACTGCACTGCCTCTTGTGGGAGTTCCATGTAAGTTAAGCATATTATCACCACATAGTTGTATTGGGATGACGTAAATCAAATTTTCTTAATTTTAAATAATCTTTTGTTATAGGTTTATTATCGATTTGACGAGCATCTCTCGGCCAATTTGGCGATGTTGTGATTAACATCACGTCGCTGCGAATTACTCGGATGGTCAGTATGAGATGCGATGTATGACTTAGGGTAGTTGTGGACCAGCACTGGGACCACCATCGAGAGATCATTAACCCGCGATAGTTCCAATTTAGCACGGGAGGCTATGTATACGACCGGAGGTGATGGCTTCAAGAAAAAGTCCGAAAGCGGAGAAGAAGAACCGTGGTCACTCGGATAGTACACACTTTGGTTCTCGATCGTTCGAGGAGGCGAATACGGTAAGTGCGTTGTATTTAGTTATTTATGTGTCAAGTTTGTTAGGTTTGTAATATTCAATAACGCAATCAAATTGCAAAAATAAGTGCGAAAACGTGTAAAAATCAGAGTTTAAAATTTTACAAACCATATACCCGGATCACCCTTTATGCACAATTATTAATAACGAAAAAGAAAGAACAAGTATCATACCCTTGAAGATCCGAGCTTCCTCAGGTACAAGTTCACCTCCAATCCTTTTCGCATTCAACTTGAATCCACCGGGTTTGGTTCCTTCCTTTGATCAACGTTAGCCACCCAAGTGTTTGGCCTCTAGAGGTGATCCACCAAGGAAGAAGAAGAATTCAAGAAGATGGGTGGTTGGCTAAACCCTAGTTTTTCTATCTCTATAAAAAAGGAGCGTACTCTCCAACCATTGGAATTATAACGTCTTCTTGATATCTGATATAAGACTCATCTTATAAAGATATCAAGTAACCCTATTAAAATAAGGTATTTCTTAATTAAACTCATTTAATTAAAGGGGCTCCCTAATCTTATTAGGGATAATTAATTAAACTCCTTTAACTAATTTTCCTTCCTAATCCAATTAGGAATAAATGAGAGTACTTATATTAAATTAATTCCTAAACTCTTTTAGAAATTAAAATAATAATAATAATTGTAATAATATTAATAAGACTCCTCTTATTAATTTATATTTAATATTTCTAAATTATTAAATAATAAATATTAAGCTATTTAATTTATTCTATCACCATAGATTAAATTAAATATACATAATATATTATTACGATTATGCCATTAACTTCTTAAATAATTATTCTTCCTTTTATGGTGTGACCCTTTAGGTTCTCCATATTAAACTAGGTTGTGAATAAATCAATTAGAACAATTCTAATCTTATTTAAATAAATAAATTAAACAATTAATTTATTTAAATAAATAATATTTATTCTACAATAGGGATAAGCCTCCTTAGCGATCAACGACTTTCCAGATAATATAGATTTCAACATTAATCATAAAAGAACCTTTGAGTAAATAGTTATCGTACAATTCAATCCTTCCACCATACAATGTCCCAATTAAATATAAGACATGGAATTCTATGTCAAGTCTTATTTTATTTAATTATATGTATTTCGACTCTTAAATGCACAACTCCAAATAATGCAAATTAGAAACTCCTTTCTAATTTCATTCTGCCTTGGCCAAGGACTACTGGGTTGTCATTTATCGAATCACATAGGACATTTCTCTTCTTTAATAGAAGTGGTAGATTCTTTATTGATCATACATTATCTCCATGTATACAACTTATTATACCCAAGCATACCCTTTGATATACCCTAAGGGTCTTAAGGAATAAGTCAAAGTATAACTCATCATACACAAGATACTATGATGATCTCAAGTCCAAGGATCACTTGTACTACTATCACTACAGAATTCCTATCGATGTGCAAGTAAAACTCCATTAGGTATTCCTTAGCGAGCCACGTTCAAATTGAACTTATTCTCTAATAAGCACCTACATACTTGCTTTAGTGTTCCACACAAATGATCATGAGATCAATCATCCTCATCCAATGAAAGCAACGTATGTACCAATCTATCCGGATTCACTAATCCCCAATTTAGTAATCCAACGATTGGGAACTATTTTAGTTTTAAGCTTTCTAAGAATTTAGATCTCATTAGAATGATCATCATCATTATTCTAAAAGCATTGCTTAAAACTATGGGTTTATCACATATTATAAAACAAAGATCATGTAGATAATTAAAAGCCTTTAATAAATTAATACTTTTTATTAATAAATGAATAAGATTGTTTCAAAGTATATGCTTTATCATCAAACATGATTGGCTTGTGTGCATACTACTTTCAATCTCCCACTTGCACTAAAGCCAATCGCCATGGTATCTCATACTCTTCTTCTCTAAGTGACGATTATCCCGTTGTTGGATAAGCTTTAGTTAATGGATATGTAATGTTGTTCATGAGAGTCCACTATCTCTATAGTGATTTCCCATCTTTCAATGATTCTAATAATCAAATGAAAGTGCCACAACACATGTTTAGATCCAAGATGAGACTTAGGAACTATTCCTAATTTCGTAATGAACTTTTAATCCAAACAATCAACTTGCAGCTTTCATTTATAGCTATATACTTTGTCTTTATCACTAAACCAAAGAACTCTTTCTTTGTTTGGAACCTTTCCAATTCATCGCACCATCGTTCAAGATAACGCTTTACCTTAAAGTGGATTTTTTTCGTCATCTTAGTCCGTCTCGAAAAACTTGAGTCCGTTAAGCCCTCTAGTTTTAATTTAGACCCACCATGAATATAATCACATCCTTAGTGCTTTGTTAAGCACTTTAAGATGTTTTTCACCGACTCATAGTGAACTTCTCCATAATATGACCGATCAACATCGTGTCTCAGATATTTCATTGCATACATGATTGTCACTCATGCGACTCTCTTTTCGAGAGTCCGTGGGGACTATTAAGAGAGATACACTCCATAGCTCATCGACATGAGACATCTCTTGAGTTTGCCATGCTAAACGACTTTAGCATCAAATGAATATACGTTCTTGGGTTAAGTCGAAAGCATCCTCTTAAATCTATCTATATAGATTTATATCCCCAATTAAGATACTCTTCCAAATCATTCATGGAGGAATGTTTAGACAACTTTATCTTTATTGATTGTAGAATTGGTATGTCATTCCTTATCCGTAGTATATCAACATATAAGATTAGGAATGTCACGATGCTCCCAATCGACCCTTTTGTACAATACTAGGTTCATTCTTATTTTTGATAAAATCAAACTCTTTTGATTGCCTCATCAAAACGAATGTTCCATATTTGAAAAACTTGCTTCAATCCATTTCTCGAAAGTGTCTACAACACTTACCTCATCGATGTAATCGGATCATCATCTTCTATGATGTGTACCTCATCATCATCATCTATGATGAATCCATACCTCCCAGGTATCTTCTTGAGATTATTCCGATTTACGATTCAGCTTATGGTATAATAGGTCTATCTACGTGTTCCTCTTATTCGACTTATAGTATTTTGTGGTTCTTGAACTCTTCAAGATCTATTATCCTCCCACTAGCCCCCTTTTAATGATAAACACCTTTATCTTAAAAGCGCTGTGTTTTTGTAACAAACACCTTTTGCTAAGTAGAATTATAGAACATATACCCTAAACTTACTTTAGGATGTCCCACAAATCAGCACATGTCAAATCTTGTCCCAAGCTTATCCTTTGAAACCTTTTCACATAAGTTGGACAACCCCTTATCTTAACATACTTAAGATTAGAATCCTCCCCATCCATAACTTTTATGGAGTCTTAAATGGATTTTGAGGTTACCTTTTCAGTAGATATGCGTACCATTTCTAGGACATGATCCTGAAGGAAGATACCGAATGTCCCAGAAAATCATTATGGACCGCACCATGTCCAACAAGGTACGATTTTTCATTCAGATACATCAATCAATTATTGCGTATCGTGATGTGACCATTATGAGAAAACCATTTGAGATGATCTAGAAACTTATTGCACAAGTATTTATTCCTTGATCTAATCAAAGAATCTTAATACATTGCCAATTTGTTTCACTTTCAATTCTTTTGAACCTTTCAAATAATTCACACTTGTATTTTAGCAAATATACACATTCAACTCTTTGAATGATCATCTCCTTTTCTTATACTAATTTGTTCAATATGCAAAATTATTTTCATGTAAGTCAAGTATATAAAATTTATTAAGTAATATTCCAGCATTTATACAAAACATTATTATTATAAATAGAACAACAATTGTTCTTAATTATAATACCAAAGATTTCATCATTCAACAATAAAATGGAAATAATATTTTAACAAGAACGGAATACAATAACAACTTATCGACTTAATAGATTTTCCCGTAGCATTGCTAAACTATAAGTTTCTATGGCTAATATGGCAACCTTTGTTACATTTCCGCACATAGGATTACTTATATTTGTTTAGCTTTCTACTTCTGCTTGGTCCCTTCATAAATCTATATTTATGATAACCAAAGTCGGTATCCAATACCCAAGTAGAACCTCGACTTAAAGAAAATTTATTTTAAATCATGAACAAATTTGTATTTGTAAATCAAACTTCACTAAGCTTCTTTGGTTAGCTCTGCAAGATGCTGCTCGCAGCTTTCTTTTCCGATTGTCTGTGCTTATTGCAAGGAAGCAAACACCTTTGCTATCCGTAGACGCTTTTGTTCTTATTATCCTTTATTTTTTGCCTTTATATTTACCTTCTTAGAATCATTCTTCTTTCGTAAGATCCTTTGGCCCCTACCAAGAAGACTTGGTCTTTCTTGGTTGAAAAGTGACTCAACATTTTTCAACATGTTAAGCAAATCAAATGAGGCCGATATCTAGCTTGTTTATATGAAAAATTCACAACAATTGTGAAAGGAGTCCGGAGTGAGTGCAAGATCAAATCTTGGCTCAACTCTTCATCCATGACAAAACCAGTTGTCCTAATTTCGATCAATCAAATTGATAATGTTAAGGACTTTTATCTCATCTTTATAGTGTCATCTGGTCATTCTAGATCGGAAGAGCTCCTTAGATATCTCGACATCTATCACCCTACTTTCCTCACCATCAACTACTTGATGTGCGTGAATATAGTAGAAGCATCCATAGTTTCATGCCGACGTGAAGCTCGTTACTCATAGATCTTGAGCATGATGCATCGAGCCAATCTGTGCATCATCTTCGCCACTTTCTAAAAGTAGCAATGTCTTCCTCAGAGGCATTGTCGCAACTATTGCAGGATAGGCGTATTAATGACATAAGATAACTTTTCACCATGAGAACTATTCTCAAATTCCTTAACCAATCCATTTAATTTATTCGTTAATTTAGCATCTAATATGCTTCCGCAAAGTTGATAGTAATTTTAGACATTTTAAAATTCGTAAATGAATTTGTAATTAACAACATTTTAACATACATTCTTTTATTAATTATCAAAATAAATTAGGTCTTGTTTTAAATTGGTATCTCCCACTATTTTCTTCAAACTATATTACCCTCAATATATATAGTTCGGCAAAATCTAATTAAAGATCTGCTAGAGAGAATAAGGATCCCATTTCAAATGTATATAGCCTTGTGGTGACACAACAAACTATATATAAATAAATAGGTAGACAACTTTTGTCAATTACATCAACTATGCAACTCCTTGTATTTTGCCTCTTAGATTATTTTGATCAAGTGGTGGCACATCCGAATCAAAATTATCCAAGTTAAGTCCAACCTAGCACTCCATATATTCAAAAAGAAAAATATCATCCTTGTGGTGACACAACAAAACAATATTGTTCAATTTTCTTTATAAGCATCAAATGTGATAAATTAACATCTTAAATACTTAATACTTGCCTTGTGGTGACACAACAAACTCATATTAAATATTTAATACTCTATTAATTTTATCATACTAGAAGGCGACGCTCGATATTCCAAATATCTTTGAACGCTTAGGACTTAATATAAAAAATCGAGGATTTATAATTAAATGTCTCATCTTGTTTAGGCAGCATGCAAATATATATATAAAATACGCCATTATATTAATTAACATGCCAAGCATGTTTGCATAATATATATATATATATATAGCATACATATAGAATACTATATTCTACTTGGATTGATTATGGACTTTTATTCTAGTTTGGTTCACTAGAGCCACCAAGTGAACCAAAATGTCAAACCCTAGGGGTGCAAAAATTAATATTTAAATATAACTATTACATTTAAATCCGGGTTCCATTACAAACGGGTCTTCACACGCTCCTTGTTGATTTGATTTCCAATTCTTCAAAATTAATTCTAACTATTCCTATTACAAAATTATTTAAAAAAATAGAAACCTTGATCGCGAGCTCAAGGGAAGTACATAGGAGGGAGATAGAATTTACATTAAGAAAAATTAGAGAAGACGAGGTACGCAGACCCCATTTAATAAAACTCATACATTCATGCATTTAACTAAAATAAAATCTAATCACATTGGTCAATAGTCCATAATCAATCCCATTTATTATCATACACATCATCATACGCATCAATAAATAACATTCATCTTATGAATAATAAACATTTAATATATATATCGATATCATTTAATGGGCAAATTTAGTTAAGTATAAAACCTAATTTTGAATCAAAATAAACTCCTTTATTTTAATCCAAATTTAAATTAAAAATAAAACTATTTTATTTAAATTTATCCAATTTTGAATAAAATAAACTATTTTATTTTAATCAAAATCTTTAATCAAAATAAACTCCTTTATTTTAATTAATTATGGAATCCAATTCCATGTAAAAAAATAACCCTTTTTATTAAAGGAAACACTGAATTCTCTTTCCTATTCACAAATAAACTCCTTTATTTTGAATAATATGAAATCTTATTTCATATCTAAATAAACTCCTTTATTTAAGGAAATTAGGATTCACTTTCCTATTCACAAATAAACTCCTTTATTTTGAATAATATGAAATCTTATTTCATATCTAAATAAACTCCTTTATTTAAGAAAACATAGAATCCAATTTCAACTCCAATTAGTTATCATGGAATCCAATTCCAACTCTAATTAGTTAAGATGAAATTTAATTTTAAAATTAAAATAAAAAACCTTTTATTTTAATTATAAAATAATAAGAATAATATATATATATATATATATATATTCCAAAATCATACGTTATATATATATTATAATATACTTGCCAATACGTGATTTGGGAGATTCCCCGTTAACTAGTTAGTGAGTATTAACATATATATATATATATATGTTAATATAAGGTTTCTGAAGATTCAAGATTTAATTTTCAAAAGAAGAGATCGACTTGCATCCACTAACGTAAATAATATATATAATATAATAGATAACTAAAGCAATCATGGTTGTTTATTTACACGCGAAGTTGGTCACGCTTTTGAAAGAAGAAATCTAATTTGTGAATCTCCAATATGTTTTTCGAATTATATTTTTTTTTTTTTTAATTTTATATAATAAAATTATGCCCAATTAAATTGTTCTAAACATATATCAATATACATATCAAATTAAAATAATTAATAATTCGCATAAAAGTTTGGCTCGATGCCATCGTTAGGTTTGTAATATTCAATAACTTAATCAAATTGCAAAAATAAGTGCTAAATGTGTAAAAATCGAAGTTTAAAATTTTACAAACCATATACCCGGATCACCCTTTTGCACAATTATTAATTAAACGAAAAAGAAAGAGCAAAATATCATATCCTCAAGAGATCGAGCTTCCTCAGTACAAGTTCACCTCCAATCCTTTTCGCATTCAACTTGAATCCACCGGGTTTGGTTCCTTCCTTTCGATCAACGTTAGCCACCCAAGTGTTTGGCCTCTGTGAGGTGATCCACCAAGGAAGAAGAAGAATTCAAGAAGATGGGTGGTTGGCTAAACCCTAGTTTTTCTATCTCTATAGAAAAGGGCGCATTCTCAAACCATTGGAATTATAACGTCTTCTTGATATCGATATAAGACTCATCTTATAAAGATATCAAGTAACCCTATTAAAATAAGGTATTTCTTAATTAAACCCATTTAATTAAAGGGGCTCCCTAATCTTATTAGGGATAATTAATTAAACTCCTTTAACTAATTTTCCTTCCTAATCCAATTAGGAAAAAATGAAAGTACTTATATTAAATTAATTCCTAAACTCTTTTAGAAATTAAAATAATAATAATAATTGTAATAATATTAATAAGACTCCTCTTATTAATTTATATTTAATATTTCTAAAATATTAAATAATAAATATTAAAGCTATTTAATTTATTCTATCACCATAGATTAAATTAAATATACATAACATATTATTACGATTATGCCATTAACTTCTTAAATAATTATTCTTCCTTTTATGGTGTGACCCTTTAGGTTCTCCATATTAAACCTGGGTTGTGAATAAATCAATTAGAACAATTCTAATCTTATTTAAATAAATAAATTAAACAATTAATTTATTTAAATAAATAATATTTATTCTACAATGGGATAAGCCTCCCTAGCGATCAACGACTTTCCAGATAATATAGATTTCAACATTAATCATAAAGAACCTTTGAGTAAATAGTTAAATGACAATTCAATCCTTCCACCATATACAATGTCCCAATTAAATATAAGATATGGAATTCGTCAAGTCTTATTTTATTTAATTATATGTATTTTGACTCTTAATGCACAACTCTCAAATAATGCAAATTAGAAACTCCTTTCTAATTTCATTACACCTTCGCCGCCAAGGACTCTTTGGGTTGTCATTTATCGAATCACATAGGACATTTTCTTCTTTTAATGTAAGTGGTAGATTCTTTATTGATCATACATTATCTCCGTATACAACTTATTATACCCAGCATACCTTTGATATACCCTAAGGGTCTTAAGGAATAAGTCAAAGTATAACTCATCATACACAAGATACTATGATGATCTCAAGTCCAAGGATCACTTCAGACTACTATCACTACAGAATTCCTATTGACAGCAAGTAAAACTCCATTAGGTATTCCTTAGCGAGCCAATGCTCGCTGAACTTATTCTCTAATAAGCACCTACATACTTGCTTTAGTGTCTCCACACAAATGATCATGAGATCAATCATCCTCATCCAATGAGAAAGCAACGATGTACCAATCTATCCGGATTCACTAATCCCCAATTTAGTAATCCAACGATTGGGAACTATTTTAGTTTTAAGCTTTTAAGAATTTAGATCTCGTTAGAATGATCATCATCATTATTCTAAAAGCATTGCTTAAAACTATGGGTTTATCACATATTATAAAAACAAAGATCATGTAGATAATTAAAAGCCTTTAATAAATTAATACTTTTTATTAATAAATGAATAAGATTGTTTCAAAGTATATGCTTTATCATCAAACATGATTGGCTTGTGTGCATACTACTTTCAAAGTTCTCACACAAATACTTAAGACCTATTTTATGAATGTTTGTATTAGGCATTGGGGAGGACCTTGGGCCGAGATCCTACCATGCTAGAGTTTTGGGATCGAGCCCACATGCCTAAGGACGAACGTGCTTTGTCTCAGGCAGCTTTAGCTATATGGGTAAAACTCATCTTACTATTTAGCTTTTAATAATATTCAATCGTAAATAAAATGATATAATTAATATACGTATACGGAATACATTACAGGACCGATTTCAGAAGCTTTGGGATGAGCGTATAGCTGAGCTAGAGACTATTAGGAGGGGTTCTGAGCCGTTAGATTCCGCCACCCCTCTTCCCGATATTGTATTTGAAAGTAATATGCACACAAGCCAATCATGTTTGATGATAAAGCATATACTTTGTAACAATCTTATTCATTTATTAATAAAAAGTAATAATTTATTAAAGGCTTTTAATTACCTACATGATGTTGTTTTATAATATGTGATAAACCCATAGTTTTAAGCAATGCTTTTAGAATAATGATGATGATCATTCTAATGAAATCTAAATTCTTAGAAAGCTTAAAACTAAAATAGTTCCCAATCATTGGATTACTAAATTGGGGATTAGTGAATCCGATAGATCGGGGTACATACGCTGCTTGCTCATCGATGAGGATGATTGATCTCATGATCATTTGTGTGGAGACACTAAAGCAAGTATGTAGGTGCTTATTAGAGAATAAGTTCACCGAACGTGGCTTGCTAAGGAATACCTAATGGAGTTTTATTCATCTCGTCAATAGAATTCTCAGAAGTGATAGAGTACAAGTAATCCTTCGACTTGAGATCATCATAAGATTCTTGTGTATGATGAGTTATACTTTGACTTATTCCTTAAGACCCTTAGGTATATCAAAGGGTATGCTTGGGTATAATAAGTCAGTATATGGAGATAATGTATGATCAATAAAGAATCTACCACTTCTAATAATAAAAGAAGAGAAATGTCCTATGTGATTCGATAAATGACAACCCAAGAGTCCTGGTTATAGCGTAATGAAATTAGAAAGGAGTTTCTAATTTGCATTATTTGAGTCAGGCATTTAAGGATCGAAATACATATAATTAAATAAAATAAGACTTTGACAAAGAATTCAATGCCTTATATTTAATCGGGACATCAGATGGTGGAAGGATTGAATTGCATTTCAGAACTATTTACTCAAAGGTTCTTTAATGATTAATGTTGAAATCTATATTATCCGGAAAGTCGCCGATCGCTAGGAGGCTTATCCCTATCAGAGAATAAATATTATTTATTTAAATAAATTAATTATTTAATTTATTTATTTAAATAAGATTGTAATTGTTCTAATCGATTTATTCACAACCTGCTTAATACGGAGAACCTAAAGGGTCACACCATAAAAAGAAGAATAATTATTTAAGAAGTTAATGGCATAATCGTAATAATATGTTATGTATATTTAATTTAATCTATGGTGATAGAATAAATTAAATAGCTTAATATTTATTATTTAATATTTTAGAAATATTAAATATAAATTAATAAGAGGAGTCTTATTAATATTATTACAATTATTATTATTTTAATTTCTAAAAGAGTTTAGGAATTAATTTAATATAAGTACTCTCATTTATTCCTAATCGATTAGAAGGAAAATTAGTTAAAGGAGTTTAATTAATTATCCTATTCATAAGATAAACTCCTTTATTTTAATTAATTAAAAGAATTAATTAATTTAAATAAACCTCCCTTTATTTTTAAAACAGATTCTCTTTCCTATTCATAAATAAACTTTTATTTTGAATAATATGAAATCATTATTTCATATCTAAACAAACTCCTTTATTTTAAGGAAAGATGGATTTCTTTCCTATTCACAAATACTCCTTTATTTTAGAAAAAAGAATCAAAACTCCAATTGGTTATCATGGAATCAATTCCAACTCTAATTTTCATGAAATTTAATTTTAAAATTAAAATAAACCTTTTTATTTTAAGATTAAAATAAACCTTTTATTTTAAAATTAAAATAAACTTTTATTTTAAGATTAAAATAATTATATATATATAATATTCAATTTTAAAATTAAAATAAACTCTTTTATTTCAATATTAAAATAAACTTTTATTTTAATTATAAAATAATTAAAATAATATATATATATATATAGTATATATATATATATATAATATATTTTATTAAAAAAAATGATGACATGATCAAATGCATGTGGTTTGTTACTTGTTTCCTTGATTTACGCTTTAGGTTTTCCTTGAAAACATAGATCGGCTCCTTTTTTCTTTTTTTTAAATTCGATTTTACACGCTCGCACTTTTATGCAATTTGATCAAGGTTTCATAAATATTACAAACCTAATAAAGTGGCATCGAGCCAAACCTTTATGCAAATTATTAATTATTTTAATTTAATATGTATATTGATATGTGTTTAGAACAATTTAATTGGGCTAAATTTTGTTGTATAAAATTTATTAAAATAAAAAAATAAAAAAAAAATTTGGTAATCTGAATTTTTTTTTTAATTTAGAATATTGTAAATGAATCGTGTATATATATGATTAACGTGCAAACATGTTTTCAAAAAGGGAGTAACTTGCTTGGTAATCCCAAAATCTGCAGATTCACGAAAATTAAAAAAAAAAAAGGAGATTATGTTTTCAAGGAAAAACCTAAAGGTAAATCAAGGGAAACAAGTAACAAACCGATATGCACGGATCATGTCATCATTTTTTTAATAAAATATATATATATATATATTATATATATATATATATATTATTATTATTTTAATTATTTTATAATTAAAATAAAATGTTTATTTTAATCTTAAAATAAAAGGTTTATTTTAATATTGAAATAAAAGAGTTTATTTTAATTTTAAAATTGAATATATATATATATAATTATTTTAATCTTAAAATAAAAGTTTATTTTAATTTTAAAATAAAAGGTTTATTTTAATCTTAAAATAAAAAGGTTTATTTTAATTTTAAAATTAGAATTTCATGCTAACTAATTAGAGTTGGAATTGGATTCCATGATAACTAATTGGAGTTGAAATTGGATTTTATTTTTCCTAAAATAAAGGAGTTTATTTGTGAATATGAAAGTAAATCCATTTTTCCTTAAATAAAGGAGTTTATTTAGATATGAAATAAGATTTCATATTATTCAAAATAAAAGAGTTTATTTGTGAATAAGAAAGAGAATCCATGTTTCCTTAAATAAAGGAGTTTATTTAAATATGGAATAAGATTTCATATTATTCAAAAATAAAGAGAGTTTATTTGTGAATAGAAAGAATATCCGTGTTTCCTTTAATAAAAGATTTTTTTTTTTTACATGGAATTGGATTCCATAATTAATTAAAATAAAGGAGTTTATTTTGATTAAAGATTTTGATTAAAATAAAATAGTTTATTTTATTCAAAATTAGATAAATTAAAATAAAATAGTTTTATTTTGATTTAAATTTGGATTAAAATAAAGGAGTTTATTTTGATTCAAAAATAGATTTTATACTAACTAAATTTGTCCATTAAATGATATCAATATATATATTAAATGTTTATTATTCATGAGATGAATGTTATTTATCGATGCATATGGTGATGTGTATGATAATAAATGGGATTGATTATGGACTATCGATCGGAAATATGATTGGATTTTATTTTAGTTGGATGCATGAATGTATGGGTTTTATTAAATGGGGTCTCTGCGCACTCGCCTTCTCTAATTTTTTTTAATGTAAATTCTATCTCCTCCTATGCATTTCCCTCGATTGCCGATCAAGGTTTCTATTTATTTTAAATAGTTTTGTAATAGGAATAGTTAGAATTAATTTTTGAAGAATTAGAGATCAAGGAGCAAGGAGCGCTTGAAGACCCGTTTGTAATGGAGCCCAGGTTTAAATGTAATAGTTATATTTAAATATTATTTCTTGCACCCCTAGGGTTTGACCTTTTGGTTCACTTGGTGGCTCTAGTGAACCAAACTAGAATAAAAGTCCATAATCAATCCGGGTAGAATATAGTATTCTATATGTGCATGCTTATACTATATATATTATATATTATGCAAACATGCTTCGCATGTTCATTAATATGACGCGTATTTTATATATATATATATGCATGCGCGCTAAACAAGATGAGACAAATTAATAACAAACCCCTCAATTTTTATATTAAGTCCTAAGCGCTCAAAGATATTTGGAATATCGAACGTCGCTTTTTCTAGTATGATAAAATTAATAGAGTAATAAATATTTAATATGAGTTTGTTGTGTCACCACAAGGCAAGTATTAAGTATTTAAGATGTTAATTTATCACATTTGATGCTTATAAAGAAAATTGAACAATATTGTTTTGTTTGTGTCACCACAAGGATGATATTTTCTTTTTGAATATATGGAGTGCTAGGTCGGACTTAACTTGGATAATTTTGATTCGGATGTGCCACCACTTGATCAAAATAATCTAAGAGGCAAAATACAAGGAGTTGCATAGTTGATGTAATTGACAAAAGTTGTCTACCTATTTATTTATATATAGTTTGTTGTGTCACCACAAGGCTATATACATTTGAAATGGGATCCTTATTCTCACTAGCAAATCTTTAATTAGATTTTGCTTAACTATATAAGTGAGGGTAATATAGTTTGAAGAAAATAGTGGGAGATACCAATTTAAAACAAGACCTAAATTATTTTGGTAATTAATAAAAGAATGTATGTTAAAATGTTGTTAATTACAAATTCATTTACGTAATTTTAAAATGTCTAAAATTACTATATCGCTGCGAAGCATATTAGATGCTAAATTAACCGTAATCAATTAAATGGATTGGTTAAGGAATTTGAGAATAGTTCTCATGGTCGAAAAGTTATCTTATGTCCTTAATACGCCTATCCTCGCAATAGTTGCGAGCATAATGCCTCGAGGAAGACATTGCTACTTTTAGAAAGTGGCAAGATGATGCACGATTGGCTCAATGCATCATGCTCGCATCTATGAGTAACGAGCTTCAAGCCACAAGATGAAACTATGGATGCTTCTACTATATTCCCGCACATCAAGTAGTTGATGGTGAGGAAAGTAGGGACCGATAGATATCGATATCTAAGGAGCTCTTCCGATCTAGAATGACCGATGACACTACAAAGATGATAAAAGTCCTTAACATTATCAATTTGATTGATCAAATTAGGACAACCGGTTTTGTCATGGATGGAGAGTTGAGCCAAGATTTGATCTTCGCACTCACTCCGGACTCCTTTCACAATTGTTGTGAATTTTCATACAAAACAAGCTAGATATCGCCTTCGTTGATTTGCTTAACATGTTGAAAAATGATGAGAGTCACTTTCCAACCAAGAAAGACCATGTTTTCTTCGGTAGGGGCCAAAGGATCTTCAAAAAGAAGAACGATTCAAAGAAGGTAAATGTAAAGGCGTAAACAAAGGATAATAAGAACAAAACCGATATGGATGGCAAAGGCGTTTGCTTCCACTACAATAAGCCCGACATCGGAAAGAAACTGCAAGAAGCATCTTGCAGAGGCTAACAAAAGAAGCTTAGTGAAGTTTCAAACACAATACGCTTTTGTTCATGATTGAAGTAAATTTTTCTTTAAGTCAAGGTTCTACTGGGTATTGGATACCGACTTTGGTTATCATAAATATAGATTTATGAAGGACCAAGGTAAGTAGAAAGCTAAACAAATATAAGTTATCCTAAGGGAAATGTAGCAAAGGTTGCCATATTAGCCATAGAAACTTATAGTTTAGCAATGCTACTACGGAAAATCTATTAAGTCAATAAGTTGTTATTGTATTCCAGATTCTTGTTAAAATATTATTTCCATTTTATTGTTGGACAATGAAATCTTTGGTATTATAATTAAGAACAATTGTTGTTCTATTTATAATAATAATGTTTTGTATAGGATCGGAATATCACTTAATGGATTTTGTATACTGACTTTACGTGAAAAAATATATTTTACAAATTGAACAAACTAGTATAAGAAAAGGAGATGATCATTCAAAGAGTTGAATGTATATTTGTTGAATACAATTGTGAATTATTTGAAAGGTTCAAAGAATTCAAAAGTGAAACAAATTGGCAAAGTATTAAGATTCTTTGATTAGATCAAGGAATAAATACTTGTGAAATAAGTTTCTAGATCATCTTAAATGGTTTTTCATAATGGACGCCTCCTGATACGCAATAATTGATTGATGTATCTAAAAGGAAAAATCGCACCTTGTTGGACATGGTGCAGTCCATAATGATTTTACCGACATTCCAAAGATTCTTCAGGATAATGTCCTAGAAATGGTCAGCATATCTACGAAAATGGTAACCTCAAAATCCGGCCCAAGACTCCATAAAAGTTATGGATGCCGGGGAGGATTCCTAATCTTAAGTATGTTAAGATAAGGGTTGTCAACTTATGTGAAAAGGTTTCAAAGGATAAGCTTGGGACAAGATTTGACAAGTACAATTTTGGGACATCCTAAAGTAAGTTTAGGGTATATGTTCTATAATCCTACTTAGCAAAAGGTGTTTGTTGCGAAACACGCGCCTTCTAAGATAAATGTGTTTATTATCAAGGGGCTAGTGGGAGGATAATAGATCTTGAAGAGTTCAATAACCACAAAACACTATAAGTCAAATAAGAGGAACACTGTTGATAGACCTATTGTCACCAAACCGAATCGTAAAACTGAATAGTACCAAAGATACCTAGGAGGTATGGATTCATCATGGATGATGATGATGAGGCACGCATCATAGAAGATGATGATCCGAGTTACATACGATGAGGTAAGACTTCTAGTATGTACAAAAGGGTGGAATTGGGAGCGTCGTGACATCCTCCTAGTATTATATGTTGATATACTACTACGGATAAGGAATGACATACCTATGCTACAATCAAGAAAGATAAAGTTATCTAAACATAACCTCCATGAATGATTTGGAAGAGTATCTAAATTGGGGATATAAATCTATATAGATAGATTTAAGAGGATGCTAGACTTAGCCCAAGGAACGTATATTCATTTGATGCTAAAGTCGTTTAGCATGGCAAACTCCAAGAGATGTCTCATGTCGATGAGCCATGGAGTGTATCTCTCTTAATAGTCCCCACAGACTCCTAAAGAGAGAGGTCGCATGAGTGACAATCATGCATGCAATGAAATGTACGAGACCTGATGTTGATCAGTCATATTCTGGAGAAGATCACTGTAAGACAGTGAAAAATATCTTAAAGTTCTTAACCCAAGCACTAAGGATGTGAGCATACATGGTGGGTCCGAATTAAAACTAGAGGCTTTACTGACTCAAAGTTTTTAAGATGCACTCAAGACGACGACAAAATCCACTTTAAGGTAAAGCGTTATCTTGAAGCAAAGTAGGTGCAAAGTTGAATTTGAAAGGTTCCAAATAGTAAAAGGTTCTTTGGTTTAGTGATAAAGACAAAGTATATAGCTATAAATGAAGTCGCAAGTTGATTGTTTGGATTAAAAGTTCATTACGTAATTAGGAATAGTTCCTAAGTCTCATCTTCGATCTAAACATGTGTTGTGGCACTTTCATTTGATTATAAGAATCATTGAAAGATGGGAAATCACTATAGAGATGGTGGACTCTCAAGAACAACATTACATATCCATTAACTAAAGCTTATCCAACAAAGCAGGATAATCGTCACTTGTAGAGAAGAAGAGTATAAGATACAATGACGATCGGGCTTTAGTGCAAGTGGGAGATTGAAAGTAGTATGCACACAAGCTAATCATGTTTGATGATAAAGTATATACTTTGTAACAATCTTATTCATTTATTAATAAAAAGTAATAATTTATTAAAGGCTTTTAATTATCTACATGATGCTGTTTTATAATATGTGATAAACCCATAGTTTTAAGCAATGCTTTTAGAATAATGATGATGATCATTCTAATGAGATCTAAATTCTTAGAAAGCTTAAAACTAAAATAGTTCCCAATCATTGGATTACTAAATTGGGGATTAGTAAATCCGGATAGATGGGTACATACGTTGCTTCATTTCATTGGATGAGGATGATTGATCTCATGATCATTTGTGTGGAGACACTAAAGCAAGTATGTAGGTGCTTATTAGAGAATAAGTTCACCGAACGTGGCTCGCTAAGGAATACCTAATGGAGTTTTATTTGCTCGTCAATAGGAATTCTCAGTAGTGATAGTAGTACAAGTAATCCTTGGACTTGAGATCATCATAGTATCTTGTGTATGATGAGTTATACTTTGACTTATTCCTTAAGACCCTTAGGGTATATCAAAGGTATGCTTGGGTATAATAAGTTGTATATGGAGATAATGTATGATCAATAAAGAATCTACCACTTCTAATAAAAGAAGAGAAATGTCCTATGTGATTCGATAAATGACAACCCAAAGAGTCCTTGGTTAAGGCGTAATGAAATTAGAAAGGAGTTTCTAATTTGCATTATTTGGAGTTGTGCATTTAAGGATCGAAATACATATAATTAAATAAAATAAGACTTGACAAAGAATTCCATGTCTTATATTTAATTGGGACATTGTATGGTGGAAGGATTGAATTGCATTTGGTAACTATTTACTCAAAGGTTCTTTAATGATTAATGTTGAAATCTATATTATCCGGAAAGTCGTTGATCGCTAGGAGGCTTATCCTATTGTAGAATAAATATTATTTATTTAAATAAATTAATTGTTTAATTTATTTATTTAAATAAGATTAGAATTGTTCTAATTGATTTATTCACAATGGGTTTAATATGGAGAACCTAAAGGGTCACACCATAAAAAGAAGAATAATTATTTAAGAAGTTAATGGCATAATCGTAATAATATGTTATGTATATTTAATTTAATCAATGGTGATAGAATAAATTAAATAGCTTAATATTTATTATTTAATATTTTAGAAATATTAAATATAAATTAATAAGAGGAGTCTTATTAATATTATTACAATTATTATTATTTTAATTTCTAAAAGAGTTTAGGAATTAATTTAATATAAGTACTCTCATTTATTCCTAATTGGATTAGGAAGGAAAATTAGTTAAAGGAGTTTAATTAATTATCCCTAATAAGATTAGGGAGCTTAATTAATTAAAAGAATTTAATTAATTAAATAAAACCCAATTCCTTAATGGTTAAGGTGGGTTGCCCACATCTATAAATAAGAGGAGTCTTATTATGGGTGGAGGGTTGTTGAATTTTACAACGACATAATTCCAATTTGTTGGAGAGTACGTTCTTTTCTATAGAGATAGAAAACTAGGGTTGAGCCAATACCCCTTCTTCTTGAATCTTTATTTTTCCTTGGTGGATCACCTCTAGAGGCCAAACATATGGGTGGCTAACGTTGATCAAATGAAGGAACCAAACCCGGTGGATTCAAGTTGAACGCGAAAGGATTTGGAGGTGAACTTGTACCTGAGGAAGCTCGATTTTCAAGGGTATGATTTTATTCTTTATCTTTTCGTTTAATTAATAATTATGCATAAAGGGTGATCCGGGTATATGGTTTGTAAATTTTTAAAACTCTGTTTTTACTCGCTCGCTTATTTATGCAATTTGATCACAAGATATGAATATTACAAACCTAATAAAGATAGATCGGGATGAGGAGCCGAGACTATGGGCCACGCCTCAGATCCCCCTAAGTAGCGATCTGCGGCAGATATGGAGTGTTGTGTCTGCCGAGGATACCAGCATATACACTTCCTGGAGGTAATATTTTTTTATGTTTCATGAAATTATCCAAATTTATCACATTATATAAATTATTATTAGTAATCGAATTTGTATCTCTTTATAAGCTCGCCAAAGACCTTGGCGTCCGAGAAGCACATGTCGAACCATCTCTCATACTGGTATTTGGGTTGGATGACGATATCTTCCGGCGGTTGATAGGGGCCGTGTCGGATAGGTTCCATACCGATCCGATCTTTCGGCGTCAGCAGTTGCCTTCCAGTTCTCGTCTTTACCAGATTGCTCAGGATATTATAGCAGGGTCCTCTGCAGAGAGTACGAGATTACCTCGGGAGCAGTTCGACGCTTGGAGCGCCGAGATACTCCGGGTGGTGATTACCCTCTTGGAGGAGGCTTTTCGTCCGCCCCACCTACTCAGGTATTCTTATTGTTTATGTTTTTCAATTAAGGCTAGTTTGTTAATTCTCACATATATATATATCTGAGACTAATGATTTATATTTTGATTCTATCAATAGGGTATGGCGATAATGCTTGCGGTGGCGATGATGATGAAAGAGAAGACGAGGTCGATTTCCATACACAGCAGCAAGCGTCGTCGTTCACCTCTGCCCGATGATGATACTCATTCTCACATATAGTTCATTTGTATATATTCATGTTATTGTAGAACTTTTGTATATATTGTATTGTCTAATTGCGTATGTACAACTATTGTAAATTATATTGTTTAACATTGATGGAACATTAGCTTATATTTGTAATTGGTTAGCTTATAATACGTTTTGGTGGATATCTGAATGTGAATGTGAATGATAATGAGTTGAAGATTACGTTTTAGTGCTACGTTGCATATTTGAATGTGAGATACAGGTTTATAATATTATGTATTGGGTTGTGACAGGTTATAGGTACATTAATGGGTTTAAACACCTGGAAACTGAACTTTTAAAATCTGTATTTTTTTAAAAAAAGTAGTTAATTCCGACGGAATAAGGTAGTTGCGACGGAAATCCCCTCGGAGATAAAAAAAACAATTTTTAGTAAATGTCGAAATATTCTGATTTCAGTCGTAAATACTCTATCTGTGACGGAACACATTCGTCGTAAATATCCTATGTCCGACGAAAATTCCGTCGACCTTTAATAAGCAGTCATTTTTTATAAAAATTGGGTTATTTTAATTTTTCAGTCGGTAATAAGCTAATTCCGAGAGAATAAATCAGTCGAAAATAGGACCTCTTTATCCGACAGAAAGTTTCATCCTACATATTCTGTCGAAAATACGTGATGTCCGATGAAAATCCGTCGGGGATAATTTCGTCGAAGATAAGTTATATCCGACAGAATTATCGACGGATCTTATTTTCGACGAGAGTATTTACGATCGGATTTCTGACGGATATTTTCGTCGGAAATAGTCTATGTTCGATAGAATAGGATTAGGTCCGACGGAATATTCCGTCGGAATAAAGCTTTTTTCTTGTAGTGATTCAAACAGAATAATAAAGAATGGAATAACAACAGAATTCACCAGGAATGCGATAGACCACACAGACAGGTTATTCTAACAGAATAATAAATAATGGAATAACAGAAGAATTTCACCATGTATACTCAGATTTGATGTAGACAAAAGTTATTCCAACATAATAATAAAGAATGGAATAACAACCCTTACGATTATTGAAATAAAATAACTCTCTTCATGAATACGAAAGAATAATACCCCTTACCTTAGAAGAAAACTGGATACTGGAATAGTGAGGTAGCAGACTTCTCTTCTTCTTTCTCTCTATAATTTCTCTCTATAATAATTGCTCTATAGCTTTAGTGAATTGGTGAAAAATAATGAAGAAATGAGCTTCTATTTATAGGAAAATATAGTTTCGATAATTGCACGTTTTGGGGCTTGAAATATTATAGTACAATACCTTCATCTTTTCCTTCATTTTTAATTTAGTCCTGCAAGTATTATCAAACTTGCACCACCTCCCCTAATAGTAAATCATGTGAATCAATAGTAAATCATGTGACTCAATAGTTCTAGACATGTGAAAATATGAATTACAGTATAGTACCTCCATCTATACCTCCATTTTTAACTTAGTCATGCAAGTATTATCAATCTTGCACCAACTCCCCTAATAGTAAATCATGTGAATCAATATTACACACATATGAACACATAGTTATAAGCATGTGAATTAATAGCAATTAATTGCTCATTTATCCGGTTAATTACCCGATTGGTCAATATAACCTCCAGACATTAATTATTATCGAAATAAATGTCAATTTTCACTAACACTAATAATCCCAACACAATGGAACTATCAATTTCATCTTTAATCAACACGAACTTATTCATCATTAATATTATAACTCATAACATTTAACATTTAACAACCAGGTCGTTCCCAGGAAATAGGGGGCTTTCCGATAAGGATTTCTCCTTATTGGTGCGCAATTAGATTATCTAACCTCTCCTTGACAGAACTTCTAGACATTATCAATATTGCAAGTAATAATATGAATAACTTTGTCGTCTCAATTATTGATTTAATAATATAAAATATTACGACAATAATTGAATAAAACTGAGTGACTTCTCACGTAAGCATCAATAATCAAAGATAATTTACAATACCGTGTGCTACTATGCAACCATGCGTATTACTATACTTTTATTACCGATTATTTTATGATAACTTGCTTACTTTGCAAAATTTTTAAATATCACCCATAACTTTAAACTTTTATCAATTTAACTGTAAGACCCCGAAAATTTTTAAATAAAAAGGAATTTCCTTTATTTATTATTTTGAAATAGTAAGGGTGGATTTGATTAATGTGGATAGTTATGGGTAAAATACGTAAATATTTGAATAAGCAAGTGGTTATAAAATATTCATTATTATCGGGGAATATTCGTTTGGTCGTGGAATATTCTTGCTGTCGGGGAATATTCGTACGATGGTGCAGTCTTTTGTGGGCCCCATAACGAAAAGCGATTGGATGAAGAAAACGACAAATATAAGTTGTTTATAAATAATTGGCGTAGTTATTACAGATTATATTGTTGCTGAATAATTCAGGTGGTTAAAAACACACTAATACGCGTTGTTGAACAAAAGAAGCTTTGCAGTATTGCACCAATTATTGATTCTTACGTGAAGACACTACTCAATAATTGTTACAAGTAATTATCGCTCAAGATTTTATTGATTTAATAATTCTTTGCGTTGATATTTTATATTCTTTGTTGTTTGATAATTGTCATTACACAAGTATTTTCATTATCGAAGCAATAATTCATATTATCCGAATAATATTATTAGATAACATTATTGGCAATGTCTAGAAAGTTCGCTCAAGGAGAGGTTTGGTCACCTAATTGCTAGCCAAGATGGAGAGATCCTTATTGGAAAGCCCCCCTCTTTCTGAACTACCGGTTCTTAAGATCGTGATTTCACGTAATATTATTTGTGAATAATTAATTATTGATTTATATGATGAGGAAAATATTGATTTTATGTGGATATAGATGGAGAAAATTTTAATGTGACAATTGTTGAAAATTAAAATTTTATCTTTTTTCGATAAAATAATTCATTTAAATATATTATTATATTTTAATAATATAATAATGGTGATATTTTTATAATGAATGTGAGATATATGAGTATATGAGGAGGAAGAGTATTCTTGTTGCATTAAATGATTAACACATGTTTTGTGTGTTGGTGGACCCCATTTCTTGATCGAAATTTGATTATAGCTTTGTAAAATCGTCTGCTTATGAATTTTGGTCAATTTCTGTTTGGAATTTGGAAAAACTTTCTTACGCAAAGTTGTAGAGAATTGAATTTCCTATAAAAACTAGCGAGATTCGAATTTTCTGATAAAAGGGCTATTTATTATGAATTATTGAAGTTAGGAGTTAGAAATAATTGATTTTTGGGAGTTTTAATTAATTATTTTGAGAAAAACGTTTTTGGTGAGTTTGTGAACCTCATTTAACATGTGTGGCTGGTTTTTTGACCAAAAGGTGGGCTAAGGAAAATTTGTATAATTATATTAATATTATATTCAATTTTCTACTTTTGTGTTCTAAAGATTTTCCTATAAATAAAAGTCGCTTAGGTTAGAATTGAAAATCACACCGTAAACTCGAAGTTTTCTCTCTATATTATCGAGCGTATTCTTGTGAGTATTTTGAGTATACTTTGAGTATTGCTATACTGGTGCAAGATCAAGTCATAGCCTTTATATCAGGTGTTTCAACTAGAAATCTTGTCTTTTCGAGGTAAGGGATGTTATTTTCTTCTCAAATGATAATATTTCTTCAATATCATTATCTTTGAAATATTGGTTGGAACTTTTATCAAATTTGGAACTTTTTCGTCTGGGGTTACTATTCATGAGTTCTTATTCACGAGTTACTATTCATGAGTTACTATTCACGAGTTACTATTCACGAGTACTATTCACGTAAGCGTGAAGATGTTTTTTGTGAAATTTCTATCTTTTGGTGTGTGAGTTACTATTCACGATACCAAGACTATTCACGATATCTGACTATTCACGAATACTGGCAGACTATTCAAGAAAAATGAAATTTCTTCTTTTCGTCCAAAATATCTATTCGGATACTAGCTTTGATTGTATCCATGTTTTGATCATTCTTGAATTTTACTCCACTCTGATTACTTATGAAGTATTTTTGAACTTAGATTGTTTAAAATACGAATCCTTAATAATTGTTCTTTTGTTTCACTGGATTCGTTTTCTTTGAAATATTTTTCATCAACCTCAGTCCTAAATGATGATATTACTAAATATCTTTGGCCTGTAGTGGAAAGATGAATGATTTCTTGATGAATATCTTTGGCCCGTAGTTCAAAGATGAACAGGTGTTGAGATGAACATGACCAACTGAAGAATATCTTTGGCCCGTAGTGCAAAGATGAACAGGTGTTTAGATGAACATGACTAATTTGATGAATATCTTTGGCCAGTAGTGCAAAGATGAATATTTGATTCCGGATGTATGTTGATTGATGTTCTGTGGATAAAAGATGACGAGCGAACTTTTAAATTCATACATGAAGATAGTAGTTTGCATTCTCTACTTAACTCTTCTAATGAATTATTATTTCATTGCGAATATTGGTTTAAAAACTTGTTGTCTATTGTATTCTATTAGTTTTTTTCCTGTTGAAGACTAATGATAATTTGTTGTATATTATCTTAGTCATAATATTCTTTCTTGGGCTAGTTGAGCTCACCCTTTTCCTTGTTGTTCCATTTTTCTTCTCGGGAGGCGAGAATGTAGCGAGTCTTAGTCTGGGTATGGAATGAAGGTTCTAGAGAGAGTTGTTTAGTAGTCCTCACCATTTTTGTAAAATAATGTATCAATAATTATGATGGGGATTTATTTGCGTGTGGATATTGTCTAGATGGCAATATCTATATTTAAACTCACAGTTTATATGTTGTAATAATAAAGTTGTAGTTATTTCTGTACCATGTATTTGGCGACTCAGAATGGGTTGGATGGAATGGACCTATTTTGGGGGCGTCACATTAACTATTTACCAAAATAGAAAAATTGAATACTTTTATTTCATAAAATTTGGGATCTCACAATTGAGGCAAACCTGGAGAGTATCAGAGCAATTTTAGATATGAAATCTTCTCAGTCGTATAAGGATGTTCAACGTTTGACAGGTCAGATAGCAGCTTTGAGGATATTCTTGTCTAAGTCGATAGAAAGGTGCTTGCCGTTTCTTGATACGTTGAAAGGGCCCAGGAATGAAAAGGCTTTCCAGTGGACTTCAGAGTGTGAGGATTCTTTTTAAGGGATTAAAAGGTATTTGTTTTCGACCCCTTTGTTGGTGAAACCAGTTCCTGCTGAGCCTTTGTATGTGTATTTGGCTGCAAGTTCTTTGACGGTAGGAGCAGTTTTAGTGCGGGAGATCGGGGGTAAGAAACACCTGGTTTACTATGTAAACCATGCCCTTAGGGATGCATATATAAGATATTCGAACCTTGAGAAGTTTTCATATGCACTGATGATAGCAAGTAGGAAGCTTCGGCAGTACTTCCAAGGTCGGTTAATAGTAATATACACGGATCAGCCATTGAAAAAGGTGTTGGGAAAGCCAGAGGTTTCAGGTCAGCTTGCAGCGTGGGCTATGAAATTATCACAATTTATAATAGAGTATTATTATCGGACGACAATAAAGGGCCAAGCTTTGGATGACTTCGTGGTGGATTGTTCATTCTCCGAGACAGATGATAGGTTGGTACATTCAGAAGAGGCGGTTCAGACAGTAGCGGATGTTCGACTGGAGCAAAATTCATGGACGCTATATGTAGATGGGTCTTTTACTTTGAACTTTAGTGGAAATGGTATTATCTTGACAAGTCCAAAGGGGTTCAGAGTGCAATAGGCGATCCGTTTTGGATTTAAGGCGACCAATAATGAGGCTGAGTATGAAGCTATCTTAGTAGGTCTTCGGTTGACGAAGAGCTTGGAGGTTTAAAAAGTAGTAATTTTCAGTGATTTCCAGCTGGTGATCAAGTAGGTTTCAGGGGAGTATGAGGCTCGGGGAGAAATAATGATAAAATATCTAGTAGAAGTGAAAGATCAGCTTCAGTACTTTAATTCATTTATTTTTTGGGGAGTGGACAAATATGATAATACTATTTCTGATGCATTGGTAAAATTGGCGACGACTAATGTGAACACGTTTGGTGGGTCGATTTATTTGGAGCTCCTGAATCAACCGAGTGTTCAGCATGTTAAAGTAATGTGTTTGGAGCGATCAAACTGTTGGATGACTCCCTATTTAGATTATTTGGTTGATGGCATCTTGCATTTAGATCAGATGTTGGCGAAGAAGGTGAAGCATAGGAGTTCAAGTTTTGTACTGATAGATAGAGATCTGTATCGAAAGGCTTATTCTTCTCCTCTACTCAAGTGTTTGATGTCGTCTGAAGCCGAGTATGTTTTCCGAGAAGTCCCTGAGGGGATTTGTTGTGATCACATGATAGCTAAGATATTGGCGTATAAGGTACTTCGGCAAGGTTATTACAGGTCTACTATCTTCAAGGAGGCTACGGAGTATGTGAAAAAATGTCCCAAGTGCAAGTAAAATAGTCCTGTTGGTCACCAACCTCCTGAAGAATTATATTCAGTCCTGTCTTCGATTCTTTTTGCTATGTGGGGATCGATATATTGGGTCCATTGCCGAAGGCGAAAGGGCAGGTCAGCTTTGTGATCGTGGTAATTGACTATATGACTAAGTGGGTTAAGGCAAAATCCCTTTAGCAGATCACGGAACAGGAGTGTTAAGTTCTTAAAGGAATTTGTGGTGTTCCGATTTGGAATACCAATGGTGGTGGTTTCTGATAACGGACGACAGTTAGTCGGTTCAAAGTTTGAAGGATTTTTGAGGGAGTTAAACATTCAACATCGAAAGACATCTATAGCTCATCCTCAGTCTAATGGCTATGTGGAGGTTACCAATAGAACATTGTTGAATGGGATAAAAAAAGGCTGGATGAGGTGAAGGGTAGATGGTCAGAGGAGTTACTTAGTGTGCTATGGACTTACCGGACCACTCCAAGGTCTACAACAGGGGATTCACCATTCAGGTTGGCCTATGGTACTAATGCACTTATCCCAGTTAAAATTGGTTCTGCTTCTCTTCAGGTTAGTCGATTTCAGAAGGTATATAATGATGAGGGCCATCGTGTAAGACCCCGAATTTTATGAAATAAAAGTATTCAATTTTTCTTAATTACTATTCATGAGTTACTATTCACGAGTTACTATTCACGAGTTACTATTCATGAGTTACTATTCACAAGTTACTATTCACGAGTACTATTCATGAAGCATGATAAATTTTTTTTCGTAAGAAGGCATTACTCAATAATTGTTACAGTAATTACTGTTCAATATTTTATTTTATTGATTCAATAATTGCTACGTTGATATTTTATATTATTGTTGTTTCAATAATTGTCACGACACAGTATTTTCCATTATCGGAGCAATAATTCATATTATCTGAATAATATTATTGGATAACATTATTGGCAATGCCTAGAAAGTTCTATCTAAGGAGAGGTTTGGTCACCTAATTACGCGCCAGTAAGGAGAGATCCTTATTGGAAAGCCCCCTCTTTCCTGAACTACTTTGGTCACAAGATCTTGTGATTCTCGTAATATTATTTGTGAATAATTAATTATTGATTTATATGATGAGGAAAATATTGATTATATGTGGATATAGATGGAGAAAATTTTTAATGTGACAATTGTTGAAAATTAATATTTTATCTTTTCCGATAAAATAATTCATTTAAATATATTATTTTAATAATATATTAACGGTGATATTTTATAATGAATGTGGGATATATGAGTATATGAGGAGGAAGAGTATTTTTGTGGCATTAAATGTTTAACACATGTTTTGTGTGTTGGTGGATCCATTTCTTGACCGAAAATTTATTATAGACTGTAAAATCGACTAGTTTGTGGATTTGGTACCAATTTCTATTTGGAATTTGGAAAAACTTTCTTTCGCAAAGTTGTAGAGAATTGAATTTCCTATAAAAATTACGAGATTCGAATTTTACGATAAAAAGCTATTTATTGTGAATTATTGAAGTTCAAGTTCAAATAATTAATTTTTGGAAGTTTAAAATATTTTTAATTACAAAAACGTTTTTCCATTTTTGAAACTCATTTAACATGTGTTAGGGTGGCTGAGTTCAGATTCTTGGATGCGTAGGAAGTTGTAGAAAAAATTATAATATTAATTTATTAAATTTTCTACTTTGGTGTTCTAAGCATTTTCCTATAAATAGGGTGCTTAGGTTAGAATTGAAAATCACACCGTAAACTGAAGTTTTCTCTCTATATTATCGGCGTATTCTTGTGAGTATTTTGAGTATACTTTGAGTATTGCTATACGGTGCAAGTTCGATTCCGGTTATTATTCGGTCAAAGCATCTCTTTTGAGGTAAGGGATAGTAAGGGATTTTAAGGGTTATTATGTTTTTAGTTTCGAAATTTTTCTGAACCTTCAAAAATTCTAGAAAAATTTGAAATGATAATTTGATGAGTTTTATATATTGTGTCCAAAAATGGCGATTTTTGGACGTATAGATTGAGAGTTATGAATTTTATGAGAAAAGACTATTTTAAAAGTAACCGCTTATAACTCCTTGTGATTAACTCCAAAATTGATGAAAGTTTTATTGGGAGTACATCTATATAATATCAGTATACCGTGTAAATTTCAGAATTTTTGGATAAAAGTATAATTTATGATAAATGTTTAAATATTCGGTGGTTTTGGTCATATGAAAAATAGTAAATGAATTTTTAAAATTTAGAGAAAAATATATGTTCAATATGGGACTATGTTATGCTAAATCCCAGAAAATAAATATTTTGGAACTGATTTGGTATTTTCATGAAAATATTCTAGTTATGAGTAAATGAATTAAATATGTTATGTGAAGTAAGAAAATTGGAAAATATGATTTTATGGCTTGAGAATCATATATGAGGTATATGCAGATTTTTGATGAGGGTTTTGGTTATTGGTGATGAAATCTTATGAGTTTGGCATTTTATGATGATTAAATGCATTAATTAGTAAAGTGTAAATAATTTAATTAAATTGTTTATAAGTTTTAGAAATGATTAAAATATTATTGTAATATTAATAATATTAGATTATGAGATTTCTAAGTGATTTATAACATTTGGATTAAGGTGTTATAAATATGGATATGAATTTTATTATGAAACTTTATCTTTTTCGTGTCGATGGAGTTTTTACTTATGATGCATTATCACGGTACTATGTACGAATACGGGGTACTATTCACGACAAATTGGTTTCTTCTTTGACCAAATTATCGTTGATTTATGAATCTTACTCTTGAAATTAAAACCATGTTTTGATTATATTGTTTTTATATAACATTCTTATAACCCTAATGATGATATTTCTCTTTGACTTGAGTGTAAAGATGAGTAGATTATTGGTATGATCGTGACTATAGGTTCTCTTTGGCCAGTAGTGCAAAAGTTGAATTGTTGACTGGTATGATCATGACCATTGAATTTACAATTGAATATTTTTAGCTTAAGTGCAAAGGTGAATTGATCAACATGGTTATAATTATTGTTATATAACTTCTGAAATGATTATGTATTTCTTTGATATATGAATATCTTTGGCTCGTAGTGCAAAGATGACTGTTGTTGAATATCTTTGCTTTGTAGTAGTAAAAGATGAATTATTGATGAATATCTTTGGCTCGTAATGCAAAGATGACCTGTTGTTGAATATCTTTGGCATGTAGTGCAAAGATGAACTGTTGATGAATATCTTTGGCCGTGGTGCAAAGATGAATTTATTAGTATGATTATGAAGCGAAGGCGTGATTTGGTATAACCATGATCTTTGATGTTTTGGTAAAGACGGTGATGAAATTATCTTCGCCTCCGGATAAGAAGAGGAATTTAGAACTACAATTATGATTATGAGTTATACACGTGATTGGGGACAGGAATTGTTGATTGATGTTACAGGGATAAAACATTGTTGGTGGACTTTTAACATGGAGAAGATAATAGATTTTATGGTCTATTTGACTCTTCTAATCGATTGCTCGTTCCGCTGCAACTATGGTTGAAAAGTTTTATCATCTACCATATGTTCTAAATCTCTGATTTATTACTGATGAAAACTATTGATAATTTATTTATCTTTAGTCATAATATTCTTTCTTGAGCTAGTTGTGCTCACCCTTTTGTTTCACAATTCCTTTCGGTGTAATAAAGGTGTATTTGGGTCGGTCGAGCGGGGATAAGCGAGGAATAGAGTGGTGGTCTATAGATGTTGAGGGTGAGGTGAATTTAACTTGGAAGGTGTTTTGTCACTATCATACAAGATGTCTAATGACATACAACCTCGTGTTATCATAAGACATGGTTGTGCTCATCCACTTGCCGAGTATATTTACAAGCACTACCTATATAATCTTGGTGTTTGTTTGGAGTATAATACCCAATTAGAGACAAGTGGAGATAATGATATGTCAAGAGAAGACTCACCATTGGGAAGAATATGATAGTAATCTTCTCGTTTTTCTTTGGGGTTTATTGGGTCAACCAAGGATAATTACGTGGCCATATGATATCTACCATAACCTAAAAGCATGGCCTCCATGTATGAAGGTTTCTTGAGCACTTCCCAAAGATTCTAATTTCTAAAAGCAGTTTTTGACTATACCTTTATGTAAGGTGTCATTGTGACGTACTTCTGATTGGTATATATTTGTATCCAAACTCACAAAGATATGTGTTGTTGTATTTTGCACGACAATTGTTGTAATAAAGTTGTAGTTGTTTTTCGTACCATATATTTGGCGACTCAGAATGGGTTGGATGGAATGAACCTATTTTGGGGTTGTTACATTTGGTATCAGAGCTTAGGGATATGATCTCTGGCGGAGATCGGGGAATAGAACTAGGAGGGGAGAGATGAGTAAATCTTTCGCTAGTGTGTCCTACCTAAGCTTATTTGTTGGTCAGTCATAATATCGGGATATTATGTGATATGTTAATTTATTCAATTAAACCTTGTTTTGAAGTTGTATTCTAGAATGATATCTGAAATACAGGAGATGAGCAATGGAGAAATCATGATGACAGGAAAGATGAAATCTGAAATGAAAGTATAATATTTAGTTATAATATTCTTTACTGAGCTAGTTGTGCTCACCCTTTTGTTTCACAATTCCTTTCAGGTAATAAAAGTATAGCTGGGTTGAGCGAGGATAACAAGGGAATAGAACGGTGGTCTATAGTTGTTGAGGTTCTCCCTAAAGAGTATGGAAATAATTTTATTTAGGACTTTAGTGTGTTCTATTTTATACATCATTTAATAGTTATTTTTGGTGAATTAAATAGGGTGAGGCGAACCCAACTTTGGAAGGGTGTTTTGTCACTATCATACAAGATGTCTAATGACATACAAACTCGTGTTATCATAAGACATGGTTGTGCTCATCCACTTCTTCGAGTATATTTACAAGCACTACCTATATAATCTTGGTGTTTGTTTGGAGTATAATACCCAATTAGAGACAGTGGAGATAATGATATGTCAAGAGAAGACTCACCATTGGGAAGAATAATGATAGTAATCTTCTCGTTTTTCTTGGGGTCTATTGGGTCAACCAAGGATAATTCTGTGGCCATATGATATCTACCATAACCTAAAAGCATGACCTCCCATATCTGGAAGGTTTCCTTGAGCACTTCCCAAAGATTCTAATTTCTAAAACAGTTTTTGACTATACCTTTATGTAAGGTGTCATTGTGACGTGCTACAGTTGGTATATATTTGTATCCAAACTCACAACATATGTGTTGTTGTATTTTGCACGACAATTATTGTAATAAAGTTGTAGTTGTTTTTCGTACCATATATTTGGCGACTCGGAATGGGTTGGATGGAATGGACCTATTTTGGGGTCGTCACACATCGGGCCAATTTGGATTTAGCGAAAGAGGTCAGGGAAGCGACCTTGTTAAAGTTAGAAACTTATCAGAAGAGGGTTGCTAGGCACTATAATAAAGGATTTAGGCCCAGGAGATTTGAGGTTGGTGATCTTGTCCTTCAGGAGGTTGAAGCTTCTATGCCTCAACACCAGGGGAAGTTGATGCCAAATCGAAAAGGTCCTTATGAGATAGTTGAGGTACCGGAGCCAGGTACTTATCGGCTTTGGACAATGGATGGTACAGAGATCGGAAATACCTAACAAGCTGGCAGGCATCGCAAGTATTATCAGTAGGAAAAATTAGATGAGTAGACTTTGTAATTCCTTATCAAAATTTATCAATAAAATGGTTACTATATTTTGCGAATCCACTATGTTCTTGACTCGTGTTTATATGTCCAGCCTTTGTACGAACTTTGGTGTTATTGGAGGTTAGGTGGTGTGTGTTCAACTTTTGGGTGAACAATTATTTTATGTTCAAAGATATGTTCAGCCTTCGTGCGAACTTTTGTTCAGCCTATGGGCGAACAATTATTTTAATGGAGTTCGATGGTACGTTCAGCCTTCGTGCGAACTTTTGTTCAGCCTTTGGGTGAACATTTATTTTAATGGAGGTCGGTGGTACATTCAGCCTTCGTCCTATGGGCGAACATTTATTTTAATAGAGTTCCGTGGTATGTTCAGCCTTTGAGCGAACATTTATTTTAATGGAGTTCGGTGATACGTTCAGCCTTCCTGCGAATGTTTATTCAGCCTTTGGGCGAACATTTATCTTTATGGTGTTTGGTGAAACATTCAGCCTTCGCGCGAACGTTTGTTCAGCCTTTGGGCGAACATATAGAGTATAAATTGGATGTTTGGCCTTCAAGCGATCATATTTTTATTTAGCTTTTTGGGTGAATATGTTTTCTGGTGTTTTGAATGGTTAATGCTTATCCAAATTTTGTTTAAGTATCCAGTTCTGTTGGTTTGCTTTATACATGTGTATAGTCCTTTGGATGAATCTTTTGGTTATTTTGCATGTTTTTTATCTATTGAAGGATTCATTATCATTTGTGGTGTGAAAGGTTATGTAAATTATTTTGGGAAAGTCAATGTGTTCATTCATAAATATAAGTTACATAGAGATAATTACATTAGGAATTAAATAAGATAACTATGGTTGAGGAGGATCGTCTTTAAGGTGGTCATCTGACTCGTCTTCATCTTTAGAGGAGTCGAGGAGGGAGGGGTTCAGTGCAACGGCAAAAAGCTTGGCTTTGTCTCGGCAAGCTTCGTACCCTTCATTAAACATTTGGGTTATCTCCTCGGCCAATTCAGGAGACTTGCAGTACTCGTGGATGATCCGAAGCTTTAGCTCAAGGGTGGTCCCAATGCCTTGTAGTCATTAAATTCTTTTTCCATAGAGGCGAGGGCTTTGAAGTTTTTCTTCTATTTTTTTCAAAAGTTCCTGAGCATGACGAGTAAGGGTTTGAATGTTCTGTTTTAGCATTTTATTCTCTTTCGTGAATTCATCACATTTGTCAGAAGCAGTTTTTTGACGTGTTTTCGATGCCGCTAACTCTGTTTTCAGCTTTCCGATATCGGCTTGGAGGCCCTCGCAGAAGAAAGAGGTGTTGTCGTGTAAGCTCTTGTCTTTGGCTAGGGCAGCTCTTAATATTTCATTTTGACTTCGGGCAGCCTTTTCTTCTGTTTTGATTTCTTTATATCGTTGAATGAGGCGTCCAAATATAACAGCAGCCTGAGGATATTAGTTAAGGATTAGATGCAATTATGATTAAAAAAGATTCTATTGGTAGAGGTTCGGAAAGACTTATCCTTCCTTGGTGCAAGAATCTGGCGAAGACAAGTTCAATTATTGTTATGTCTTCGAAACGTGACTCGTCGAATGGAAGGACAAAGTGTTCAAAGAGATGCATGGGGTATTCTTTGGAGGCGTCGGGCCAGAGTGTTTCAGAAGGCCCGGCCTCATTTGCGTGGTCGGGTTATTTTTGGGAACTGGTCTATTTGTGGGTAGGAAGGGCATGGGGATGCGAAGGCTAGAGGAATTTTTTAAAATGGGTCTTTTTTGGAGGATTGGGATTGGAGTCATCAACTTCTTTTCATTTTTGGCAGGGATTGGATGAGTTGGAAGGCATGGTTTTGGAAGTAGGGGGAGGGGCTGAGGTTTCGGTTGAAGGGACCTTTAATTCTTCGACAAATAATGGTGTAATCTTGGCATGTTTCTTCTTAATCTGAAGTATCTTTGTCCTTTCGGAGGTTAACATATCTAAGAGGCTTTTGGTTAAAATGGGGATTTGGGTGGTTGTGGGTTTTGGAGCTTTTTTGACTACCCACTTTTTGATTCAGGTGTTGGACGGTTCTATAATTGCGGCTTCAGCGGTGGTGGCTTTAGAAATTGAGGGATTGGTGGGTTCTTCGGTTATTTTTCCAGACATAAATTCTTTAACAACTTTCCTTTAGATGGAAGTTGGTTTGATGAGGGATGCTACAATCAGAAAACATGTTAAGATAATTGATGAGTTGGGAAGGAAAGGTTGTTGAAAATGAGGGTCGGTGACTTACGTTTGTGATCATAGAGCCATACTTGTTTGGTCAGAAGCACGTAGCTCCATTCCTGCATCGGTAGCTTTTCGATCAATTTCAATATTTCCAGTACCCATTCGATCATAGTGTCACCGAAGGAAACGTTCGGTCGTCTGTATAAGGCCCAGTCCGGGAGTTTGTGGGTTTCTGGTCCCTTGACGTAGAACCAATCTTTATGCCAGTTTATGTTGCTTGAAGGGGTGTCCAATAAGGGACGTTTCTCAATCTCGGGGTTGGGTTTTGGAGGTTGTTTGCTTAAAACTTTGAATCTAGGCTCTCGGGAGTTAATCAGTTGGTATAAGAAAAAGAAGAAATTAATAGAACGGAAAATGCCGATCTCATAACAGAAGGCAATGAAGGCTATGATGTTAATGTAGGAGTTCGACATCAATTGGGCGAATTCAATGTTGATAAACCCTAGGAGGGTAAGGAAGAAAGGGTGTAGGAGTAGCCAAACACCTTTCTCAAGGAGTATAAGGGGCATAGTGGTCCAGCCATAGGGACAAAGGTACATTTGGTCGGAGGCAGAGGGGACTTTTAATTGATGGGTGTTTGGAATATGGTAGTGTTAGCGAATGATGGGGAGGTCTGTGGCAGTAATGAGATAAGGTATATTGACATGTGGAAATTTTATCTCGTTCGGGTATTCTCGTATCATTTTTTGGAAATTAATTTCTGTTTTGTTCGGTTTTGAGTTTTGGGAGGAAGTTCTGATGGTGATGGTGGTGGTGACGGTAGAATCGGTGGTTACGATGCTAATGTTGGGGTTTGGATTGGTAGGGGAGGAATTAGTGGTTGCTGTGTGAGGAGCAGGGATTCTTGAGAGGGGAATAACGATGATGGGTGGAGGAGGAAGTGTTGACTGAGGTTGGAAAGGAAGCCATTGATAGAGCTTGGGAGGTTGATAACTGGAGCAAAGATTTTGTTAAAGGAGAGAGAGAATACTGAAATTCAAATGAAGCAAAGATATGTCTATTTTGGGGGAAAGGTTTATTTTATTTGAGGGATAGAATTTGAAGTTGTGTGTCTTTTAAGCTATTCCCGAGTACTGAGGGACGACTCATTAATGAATGTCATGATGGGACACATGGGTAGAATTGGAGGGTTGGTTTGTTGTATGCCATGTGGGCTTCAGAAGTTCTTGGGCTTAATTCAGTTAATTTTTAATCATTGGGCCATGGTTGAATTACTCTTCCATTAATTTTTTTATTTGAATGAAAGGCTGGGGGCAATGTTGGACCGTGATATATCGGGTCTAGTTTGTATGGTGGGCTGCAGTCCACGTGAGGTTTAAATCCATGTGGAATTCTATTTTAGTAGTTGGAGTATTTTAAGGAATTAAGGATTTCTGATTATATTTGGTTTCTAAATCCAAAAGGAGGTGTTTGGATTTGAACCAACTTCCTTATTTCTAGGAGATCTTATATAATCTTATTAAAGAATTATACCTAATAAGGAACCCTAATCCAATACGCGGAAGAACTCTAAGAAAGTGGTGAGATCACTATAAATATAAGACTTTACACTGATTCTAAGGTACACACACAACCATTATTATTTTTCAACACTAGAGCTTTTTGCCTCAATTGTTAAACCTTATTTAGCTTGTACTTATTCTCATTGGAACTATTTTCCTTGCCTGGCCGTCAAGTTTTTGGTGTGCTTCTGGTTTTTATCTTGAGGATTGAATGACTTTTGATAATTAAAGTAGCGTGGACAAATCTTGGCGATAACATGCACGATCCGAATTTTAACAATAGGCAGAACTAGGGGGTTTGGGGGGTCATATGACCCCTCACCCTAGAATCTTCAGGGGTTATTTGCTTTCCTTTCCCTTCTATTTTTTATTATGTATTTTCTTTTCTCTCCTTTGCATTTTTCTTGCTTTTGCTTTATCATCAAGGTGAGGCAAAAAAAAGTGGTAGCAATTCTCTCTGTAAACTAATTAAAAATAAAAAGCTAAAGAAATAAAATAATTTTTTTGAATCTCACTATAGTGACCATAAGTTCACTATAGTTTTATTCTATCAAGATTATTAAATCTCTCTTTTTTTTTTGTTGCTGAAATTCCTTCTTTCAAGCTAATTAATCTCATGAACCACAATATAAGGTTTTGAATATATTATATTATAATTTATAATTTATCTATAAAAGTAACTAATCAATTGACTAAAAACTTTAAAGTCTTATTAATAGTCTCATAGTTCAAGAGAAATATATATATGAGTTTCAATACATGGCAAACGGTTGCTAGAAGAATTATTCCAGCAACCATTATCTCTATCGTTGATCAATATATTTAATGGCTGAGATTAAAAAAAATATGTCCCAGCCGGCTTATGCTTGAATCCCAATATATTACTTCCTCTTATAATATTATATTATTATTGTAATATTAATATATAATATTATATTATTATATTACTAAATAAAATATATTATATTATTAATATGTAAATAATGTCATGCCGCTACAACATGTAGCGGCTGGCTTATGCTTAATCCCAATATATTGCTTCCTCTTTTAATATTATATTATTATTGTAATATTAATATATTATATTATTAATATGTAATATTATATTATTATATTACTAAATATAATGTCAACTAAAATTGACATAATTTATGAAAATATTGACATGATTTATGAAAATATTGAAAATAATAAATATTTTAAGATTAGAATTTTTCTAGTTAATTGTAGAAAATTGAATTAGAGATTTAATTTTATATAACAAATTATCTTTTGCACAAAGTTTTAAATTGTGAATGATTATATTTTACATAAGTCATGCATAATAATTAAAAATCGTCAATAATAATTCTGTTGAAATCTTTTACGATATATAACATGACTCAAAAATAATTCAGCCATCTAAACCCTGGAAGATCTGAAATATAACTGAATAACTGAATAATATTTGGAATATAACTGAATAATTCAGCCATATAATAAGTTATCTTTTGTACAGGTTGATTCAATTAGATGGACAAAATCTGAAATATAACTGAATAATATTTGGACCTCCAGAATCTTGTCCAAACTGTATACTCTTTATTTATGTCACCTATCAAATTAAATCCAAATAATAAAGCTAGCTAGCATAGCATAGCATAGCATGCATGCATGTTTAATTTGAGCCAAAAACAAAATGTAGCAAACAAAAGCTAGCGCTGTGGTGTTTGTCTGCTATTGAGAACATTGACAAAGACGCTGACATGGCACACCATGTTGTGTCTCACTCCTTCTTACCTGTCTAACTCATATATAATTCCCCAAAGTGAAAAATCCTTTAATTATATGTTTGTGTTTATACACAAAAAATTGGAATTTAAAAAAGTGCTAATTTTATTTTATATATAATCTACTCATGAGAGACAGCAGGCTATTAATCGACGTGTCTTATTGCTACCCAAGAAGGCCATATATATTTTTAATTTTTCATATGATATTTATTTCATGTTAACTTTTCATGAATCAACTTTCTATATTATGAGTCTCCTAGCTCTCATTCAATGATTCAATAGTCTCATTATGATTCAATAGTTTTTTATTCAGCTTTATTAAACATTTTATACATATACATGTAGGTTGTATAGTGAAATAAAAAAAATGGTATTTTTTTTATCAAACAGTCTAATTAACTGAAATGTATTAAAACTGCATGTAAACGATCAAAAAATTATAATATAAAAAATTGAAATTTGAATCCTTTCAAACATAATAATAGATAATTAGGAAAATAGTCAATCGTAGCAATAATTAGTGAACACTAGATAAACTCCTGAAAACCTATCATAATCCTAAAATAATAACAAAATATACAGATCTAAGTAGTTTTTCAAAACGAGCAAAGGAAGAACCAGTCATCATAATAACGTCAAGGCCAAATCTGAACAATCTATCGATCTTTAACCATTCACGCACCGATAAAATTCTCATGAATGGAAATATTAATATGCCAACTGGAGAACAAACTCTCAAGAGATGAGAATAAAATTCTCTCACAAAAAGAAAAAAAAAAATAGTTATATCATAGAGAAAACAAGTTCTACAAAAGAGAAAATAAACTTCACAATAAGGGTGAAATTATTAGAGTACAAGAAGAAAGATCTAGAGGAGGGTTTGCATTCAGCTTATTATTATAGATTTTATACATACACATGTAGGTTGTATAGTGAGAGAAAAAATGGTATTTTTTTATCAAATAGTCTAATTAACTGAAATGTATTAAAACTATAAACTATTATAAACGATGAAAAAATTATAATACAAAAAATTGAAATTTGAATCCTTTCAAACATAATAATAGATAATCAGGAAAAGAGTCAATCGTAGCAACAATTAGTGGACACTAGATAAATTCCTGAAAAACCGTCATAATCCCAAAGTAGTAACAAAATATATAGATTTAAGCAATTTTTCAAAACGATCAAAGGAAGAACCAGTAACGTCAAACCCAAATCTAAATAATCGATCTTCAACCATTCATGCACCGAAAAAATTCTCATGAATAGAAAAAATTTGCCAACTGGATAAAACAAACTCTCAATAGATGAGAATAAAATTCTCTCAAAAAGAGAAAAAAAAAATCAGTTATATCATAGAGAAAACAAGTCCTAGAAAAGTGAAAAATAAACTTGGGAGAAATTATTAGAGTTCAAGAAGAAAGATCTAGGTTTGCATTCTTGTCTTAGTTTCTTCTAAAACGTTGGAAATTGATATTACTAGCACTATAAATTAAACCAGTTATATTTTGCAATTCAACTCCAATGATTAGAACTCAAAATTTGGAATTATAAATATGTTTGAAATTCCATATAATTGAGATTCAATTAAAATGTAAGCTGTGTTCCAATTCGAAGACATGGAGGTAAATTGTTAAATCCACCAAGGAATTTGAGATACTTTACAAAAATGGAGTGCCTTTAGCAATTTGTACAAAGAAATTGACTTGGTTGAGTATGTTATTACTTGTAATCAAAATGTTTATAATTATCAATACTAAACTTTTGGTTTAGACAGCCTAACTAAAGAATTTTATAACTACATATTATATTAATTAAAGTCTCTCTTGTTGGAACAAAAAATAATTGAAAATTTTACACTTTAATTTCTCTTGTCATGTTTAAGAAAAGTAGAGACGGAAATGAAAGGGATAAAAGGAGGAGGACATTAAACAGGCAACGAAAAGGTACGAATTTGTTTTCTCCTATTCAACGCTTTGTTGTCTCAAAGTCCATCCAAAAAATATAGAGTAAAATAAAGAAATATCTTAATTAATTTGTGCGGTATAGTCTAGAAATTAAAAGGTCAGATGATAGATTCCCTTAACGTAGTAGTTGTAAACTGTATTTGTATGGCGCGGAAGAATATATATATATATATATATATATATATATATATATATATATATATATATATATATATATATATATGTATATATACATTGTGTGATTACATAAGAGGATTTATAATGACGGATTTTTGGGTTATGATGACAGAAAGCTGTCACTATAGCCCATAATAAAGCTATGAATGACAGGTGAAACCGTACTATATAAATTTTAAAAAATTGTCATAATCGACATGTAATATGTCTTGTGTGTATATATATATTATATATATATATATATATATATATATATATATATATATAGTTTAAGAATATTTATTTTTATTTGTATTTCGCACACTTTAAGAATAGTGATTCTTATTCCACCATGATGAATTATACAAATAAGTTTTAGTTATGATTTAAGATGTCCAATATTATTATTTTGATTAATTTGAAAAGAGATGTAAAAATTGTATAATCAATTGAAAGCCAATCAAAAGAATAAAATTCGATGTATATATATAATAATAAATTCATTAAATAATATAAAGTGCTTTAATGACTCGTAACCTCATAGATTTTTCACATGACCTGGCGACCAATTGGTAGGAACAATTAATATTCTTTCCAACACCCCCTACGTATATATATAAACCCTAGCTCATGTGCCTCTCAATGTGCGTCAAGAACATAATGTCTTATTCATCCGTTGGTGCAACCAATATAGTTAGCGGTGTCACAGCCGTGGACTGCCACAAACAAGTCCGTTCATGGCGGCTCCTCCGCTCCATTCTAGAGCTTCTCATTCCCACTTGCAACTGTGCCTTCATAGAGCAACATGAAATCAAACAACAAACTTGCATGAAGCAAAATTACTATATCCCCCATATTCCTACTCTCAACCCTTCCACCACTATAACCGGCACAATATTCGGCCACCGCCGCGGAAAAGTTAGCTTTTGTATCCAAACAAACCCTAAATCCACCACCCCACTCCTCCTCCTTGAACTAGCTATTCCCACAACAATTTTGGCTAGGGAAATGCGCAGCGGACTTCTAAGAATTGCGCTTGAATCCACCTCTAATGTGAGAAATAGCATGGATTCAAATAACTCCCTTTTGTCCATGCCAATATGGAATATGTACTGCAATGGAAGGAAAGTAGGGTTTGCTGTGAAACGAAAACCCTCCAAGGCCGATATGGAGGTTTTAGGCTGCATGGAATCGGTTGTTGTAGGGGCAGGAGGAATAAGTGCTAAGGAACTTGATCTTGATGATGAAATAATGTACCTTAGGGGGAATTTTCAACGGGTTCGCGGATCGTCTGATTCTGAAACATTTCATTTGATTGATCATCCGGATGGTAATGTTGGTCAGGAGCTAAGTATCTTTTTTCTTCGTTCTCGCTGAATTCTTCTTGATTGTGGCAAAATCTTGTTAATTCTGGGATTTTTTTGGCTCTAAAGTTTAGTGAAATGACTGCTTTAATTTAATTACAGTTGTTGAACTAGAACTTTGAATCTCTTGTTGCCTAAGCACATGGCACTTGAAGCATGTTTGGGGGTTGTGCTTAATTTGTACAGCATCAACCAGCCCTGTCTGTCATTCGACCTTATTTTTTCTTTTTTCTTCCCCCCAAACCCACCCACCCACCCTTCCTTTAAGCCTCAATGTCCCTTTTTTTTGAGTTGTGCTAAATGAGCATGACTTTCTTCTTTTTAAAATTCACATTTGGAGCATTAGCGACGAAAACTTATGGTATGAAAATATTATGGACAATGTTTGGGATGTTTTGAATATGATATTTCTCCCCATGAATGATTCAAATTGATCAATATTTTGCGATGAGGCTATGAATGAGATTCTTTTAAATATTTTTTGGCCTCGTGATGTGTATGAGATGTTCCATACACTATAATATGCACTATATATAGTGTACATGAATATTAGACATGAGTTTTGACTTTGTGAAATTCATATGCAAAATTTTAAAAAATCAAAATTCATAGAATTTCTTTGATTTTAGTACAAGTAATTATTATCATAAATAAACAAAAAAAGTATAAGTTACATGATTTTATTTTTTTATTTTAAGAAAAAAAAAAAAAAAATTTAAAAATGAGTAAAGTTTCAAAAATATATATTCAAAAAAATTAAACTTTATTTTCAGAAAAATAGATTTTTTTTAAAAAAAATGAGTAAAACTTCATAAAATATAGATTCAAAATAAAATAAATTAAAAAATAAAACTTTATTTGTAGAAGAAAAAAAAAAATTTAAAACGAGTAAATTTTTATGAAATATAGATTCAAAAATAAAACAAAAATATAAAAATTATTTTCAGAAAAAATAGAATTTTTTATTTTTTAAAAAGTGAGTAAAGTTTCATAAAATGTCACTTTAAGGATCTAACTGACGAAAAATAAACTTTAGAGACGACTTTGAAAGTGAGTGGCAACTTGGAGGGACAGAAGTGTCTGTGGGCCTAAGTGCAAATTAGGGTTCACATGATCTAATTGAATTAAATGCACAATTAGAGTTCCACGAGGTCATTAAATGTACAAATTAGGGTTCGCATGACCTAATTGAAAGAAGACGGAAAAGCCAGAAATAAATGTACTAGACCCGAGAGAAGTAGTCTCTGCATGTCCCAAGGTAGATGGCTCGTGGAGGTGGCTCGTTTTGGGAATTGATTGGACAAGACGATATGGGCATTATTCTAATGACTAAAGGGTATTTCTGGAATTTTTCTAAAGACATGTGCTTGACAATCTGACGTATGACTACTTAAGTTCCAGGAAATTCTATATATACCCCTTCCATTCTATGAAGGAGGGAACCTCTTTTTGGACTTTGGACTTGGACATTCTCTCAACTCAAAGCGCTCAAGAAGGCTCTCTAAATCCCTGCTACCCCTACAATATTTTTGGATTCTGAGAGTTCTGACACATGTCATTGGAGTAATCACCCACCTGTTCTTCTCCACTCTTCAATCAATCAATCAATCAATTTTGTGCTATTCGTGGATTTCTCTCCTCCTCAGCCAACACGAAACTCTAACAAACAATGCATGATTTCCTTACCCATAGTGTCATTCAGCCTTATAGATATATATTTCTTTAAATTAAATGTATATGTTGAACCATTGTAATGATTTATCCAACGGTCGTATCAACTTAAACCATTAGAACGATTCAATTGTTTCATCCCGAACCATTTTTTTAGTTCAATTGCTTCTTAGCCGGAATCAATACATCCTTTGTCCGAATAACTTGTTCAAAGTGTTATAATCCTTTAAACCAGACCAACTGAATCAACATATCTATTGGTTTTAGTTATATAGCATATAATATATTTATTATGTACTTTCTATATTTGAAAATATCTAACAAAAATTATTTCTCGAGACAAGAATGACAGAGATAAGAAAAAATATTGCAAAAACCCTTAATTTAGTGATGGTTGTTGAAACAATCCGGGTCAAAATATTGCAAAAACCTTAATTTAGTGATGGTTGTTGAAACAACGCGGGTCAAATCTTGAGTGCGAAATAAATCTTGGGTTAAATCTCAAGTCCAAATCGAATCAAATCCATCCAAACTAATTAAAAGGGACACAGAACTTATCACACACATGGTCCACAAATCTTTGCCTCTCTAGCCATTATGGGATAATTCCAACTAATTTCGTGAACCTCCATCTCTCTATTGTGAGATAATGCCACCAACTCTGACAGCCCGATCGTATGACCCAACCCGCTCGAGCCTTCGAATCAAATCCAAACAAGGTCTTAAACCACTAACCCAATAGTATTTTTTTGGGTCATCTTAGCACACCACAGGCTCACCCAAAAGGTCATGACTTGAAAGTACTATTAGTAGTAACTTATTTCTTTATACACAAACAAATTTTTTTATATCTTTCGATGTGGGACTATGATGTTACAGTTGTATTAAAATGACGTAATAACCAGTTATTAATATTAGTAACCAGCTATTAATATTCTTTTCACATTTAATAAAAGTTTGTCACTGAATCAAAACATGCAATAGAAGAGTATCTAAATTGATTACTACACTAATCTTGTTATTTGATATATTGGTATATATTATGGAATATAACCACGTTAATAATCTTCACCAACAATATATATATAGTCTTATTTGATTATCAAAAATCTCTAGATCCACTTTTGATAGACTCAACGGCACGCTTGCGTGAGGTGGTCGTCGCCCCGATCGTTACTAACAAAGTTATAGGATGGATTGCTTGCAACACCTTAACCCCTCGCCTATATGTAGACGGTAATCTTGGTACAATTTCTCGCGTTCGGAAATCTGTGTTGAATGGACACCAACGACACCTTGACCTCTCGCTTATATTGAAGCGGTAATCTCGGTACAATCGACGATTGATGCGGTAGAAGACGGCACACACAACTATGAATTGTTGTATGATAAGTCAAATTGAATCTCAAAGAAATAACTAAAAAAATACTTAGGAATTCTTCAAAGAACCAAAAGTAGAGAATACCCTCACAGATATATTGAATACTGAATAATGTGTTTGATTACATCAACTTGGACCTCTATTTATACTACTCAAAATAATCCAAATTTTAATAACAATAGGAACAAACACTACAAGAAATCACACATTTTATGACAAAATTTTTGCCACGCACAAAATTTTGTCACAATTTGTTAATTAATAATTACGAAATTCATAATCGCCACTAAAACTTTTGCTTTTGTGACGACTTTTACTTTTGTTACTATTAATCATTTATATCGTCACTAATTTACACATTTGATGACGATTAACAAAATTTTGTCACAAGTTATTTTGGAGGTAGAATTTCGTACCAAAATTTTAGAGAAAACTTTTTAGTGACATTTTGTAATAATTAATGACAATATTTATTGTCACAAAATATTTCTTTCGATGACAACATAATAGTTTGTCATTAATTATTTGTAAAATTTAGTGACAATGTGCTTTCGTCACTAATGTTGACATTTAGTGACACCAAATACAAATTTGTCACAATTTTATTTGAAGGAATAAAATTTCTAAAAAATTTTAGAGGAAAATTTTTTAAAGACGAAAAAATAGTAATTTATGACAATTTTTATTGTCACAAATACCAAATTTATATGACGAGATACTCGTTCGTCACTAATTAGATGAGTGGATAAGTGATAAAAATGGTTCGTCATAAAGTCTTATATTTAGTGACAAAGTACGTAATATCGTCACAATTTTATTTGGAGTCAAATTTTTTTTAAGAAATTTTGGAGGCAACTTTTGTAAAGACAAAAAATTAATAAGTTATGACAATTGTTATTGTCATAAATACCAAGTTTATATGACGAGAGACTCATTCATCACTAATTAGATGAGTGGTTAAATGACAATAATGATTCGTCATAAATGCTTATATTTAGTGACAAAGTACGTAATATCGTCACATTTTTATTTGGAGGCAAATTTATTTTAAGAAATTTTGGAGGCAAATTTTGTAAAAACGAAAAATTAATAGTTTATGACGATTTATATTGTTAGAAATACCAATTTTATATGACAAGATACTAGTGCGTCACTAATAGGATGAGTGGATAAGTGACAACATTGGTTTGTCATAAATTCTTATATTTAATGACAAAGTACGTCGTCATAGTTTTATTTGGAGGCAAAAAAATTTTAAAAATTTTAGAGACAAATTTTTTAAAGACAAAAAATTAATAAATTATGATAATTTTTATTGTCACAAATACCAATTTTATATGTATGTAAAAAATAAGGAGCTTAAAATAAATCCTCCCTTTTCACAAATACCAATTTTATATGTATGTCAAAAATAAGGAGCTTAAAATAAATCCTCCCTTTTCGCTCGAAAGTGAAAACTTAAATTAAAAACCCTATTCTCCTCTCAGCCTTCCAACAACTGATGTGGGCGGCTCTAAGAAGTCGGACTTTTTCTCTCCCTTCTTCATCGCCGTACTATTCTTCATCATCTGCCATTCAACAATGGAAGTCAGGGTTTAATCGCGGACTGTTTGAACTTGGAAGAGGTGGAGAAGATTCTGAGCGACGTCAGAGCGGATGATGTCAAGGTCGTCCCGTTAAGAATACATCTTTAGCTGACTTCATAGTCGTCGCCACCGGCCGATCTGCCTGGCATGTCCGTAACATCGCTTAAGCCCTAATTTACAAGGCAACCTCTTCTCTCTCTTTCTTCCTTATCCATATTTGTTCCAATGAGCTTATTTTTGTAGAAGAAATGTAATGGATGATTTGTTTAGTGGGCTGATTAAAGATTTCTGTTGTCCTAATTATTTGTTTGGGGGTTAAATGTGAAATGTTAGCTAATAATGGCCATTAATCCGGATCAATTTTGGACATAGTCCTCATTTAGTGTATGTAGATGGCAAAAATTGACATTTTTTTGCAGGACGGAGGGGGTATTAGTTAATTTGACTTTTGGTGGTTTGATTTTTAAGGAACAGGTCAAACAAAAGCAGAGAGGAGCTAGAAGGATGCTAATGCCTAGTGTGGAAGGGCAACCATGAAAAGATACTCTTGTCTGTTCATGAATCCACCGGAGAAATTTGAGTATTGAAGGTTCAGAAAACTGTGTTTTTCCGTTAATGGCTGCCAATCATTCTGATGCTTCAACTCTTGCTTGGATTTTGGCAATTGAAGCCCTTGCGAGCTTTAGTGAAGTGGATACCTCTCTTTTAATTGGTATGCATTAGAGAAACCCTTTTTTGTTTTGTTTTCTTGATGAAAATGTTTTCACATTATTTTGACTTATACGAATTTGGTATTTATGGTATCTATTTGTATTACTCTAGATTTGGTCAAAAAGGCTCTGGACAAATCTCGAGACAATGTTGGGGAAAATGCTGAGGAGAAGGTGTCCTTAAGAATTTTAGAGTTTATTCCTTTCGGAAGAAAGGAGTAATAAGCGGTGTTTCTCCTAAATCTGATTCTCGAAGTTGGTTTTGATCAATCGAGAGAGTTGTGAGAATGTCTTTCGAGAAATATTTCCCAAGGTGATATATATTTTCGTGTGTGTATGTGTATAACATTTGAGTAAAATAATTTGGAATAAAAATTATTATGGTTCTTGATTTTTTATTATTATTTATGTATCTCGCATATGTTGTAAGTCTTCGGATCAATTTGGATAGATTCAAAGAATGTTGAAAGCAGGATTTTGAGCACTTTATTCAAAGATAAAAGATCTTGTTTGCTTAAATCAGCGTTGCAAGCGGTATAAATAATATCTTTTTTGCACACTTATAAAATTCCTAAGTTGAAGTAAGCAATACAAAGTAATTTCCCTTGTGTTTGTTGTTTGGCTTGTGTTTCTACAAACAATTTGAAGGATGCTATACTTGAAGACAACCATTTAATTCCCACATCCCCGAAGGAAAAGAGTGGTTTGCTAATTAAAATCAATCAAGATTCATTTTTGAGCTCTCAGTGTACATGCAAGTGAAGATTCCTTGGGGACAATGGACGGGATGTAACATCAACATTGTATCATTTGTAAGAAAGGTGATCGGTTGTTAGTTTGTAGTTCGATGCCTACCCAAGAAGTGGTCCATGAGAATTTGCTTGGGAGTTCATACCACCTTTGATGAAAGTGGGAGCTTTTATCGCTTTTTGTGCATATTCACGAGCAATTTTGAGTTCATGAATAGTAAGAAAAAGTGCTCCTTGTCAAGGAAATACGGCATCCTTTAATCACTCGGGAGTTGAATATCTGCAATGGAACAATTCCAAAAAAATTGCATAGGGAAGACCGAGAATCGATCAAGAGAAGATGAAGATTTGGATGAATGCATTGAGCCAAGCAAGCGGTCTTTGAGAATGATGTCGACAGATTGAATAACACTCAATCTAGGGTGAATACAAAAGATTTACAACAAGCGAGCCATCAGTATCAAGTGATTCACCTTGTGGGGGAAAGGGAAGAACTGTAACCAATGGAGGAAATGATGTACCAACGGAAGATAAAAGTAATGCACAAAAGACTGGAAGCCCAGTGCTTGCTGTTCAAAATTATGAAGCTAATGATACATTTTGTAGAGGGAGTGAACAACTTGCTGGAATTGAAGACCAGCGAGAAGTTTTACCTCAACCAAATGTTGTAACCCATGTGGAAAACCATGTTCTTTCTCAAGATAAATGAGAGGCACAGATGATGAGTAAGTTTTATACCCATGAATTGAGTGCGTCTGAGCTTAATCTTTTGGATGTTTTTAAGTGTTTGTGTCTATTCATGCATGTTTTATGTTGTTTTGTAGGAATTGGGACAAAAGTTACTTGGATCGACGTTTGGGGTTGCTAGATTCGCGTTTTCGGCTTACCATTTACACAGCAGTCACTTCAAAGCCAATTTGAGTATTTCTCCTGACCTTATTTTGAAAACCTTAAAGAATGAAAGTTGTAGATCTACTTCTCCTCTTTCCGTAACATCTTGAATCATCAAAATCGGAGTTGGGATGAAGAAGTTATGGCCATTTTCCCAAAGGACGTCAGAGCAAAAAATGTCAGAGAATGGGGCCAGCGCTGGGGCGCCCAAACCAAGGCTAATTGGAGCGCCGGGGCGCTAGGAGACAGCTTCCCAGCGCCGTGCCCACCGCTGGGGAGCTGGGGAAGGTCCTAGCAAGGATTGGACGCGTTTTGGGGTGAATTTTGACACCTTTTTGACTCCAAATTGGATTGGATTTGTTCCTAAGCTAAAAATTGGACTTGTAACTTATAAATACATGATGTAAGACATAAAATAAAGGAAGATTACATAGATTAGACTAGATAAAATACTCCATTAGATTAGAATATAAACCCTAGTTCTTAATTAGTCATGGAAGATTGAAGCAAATTGAAGAACACTGAAGATCAAGAAAGCAAGAGCAAGAGGAGCATCGATTTCTTAACAATGTATTCTATTCTCTTCTCTTATCATACTTTTATCTTTTAATGTCTATTCAGTTGTGGATTCTTAGTTTTAATTCATTAATTATGAACTAACTCTTTTATTAAGATTTCAATTAAACCTTTTATGGCTATAAATTAGTTATTTGATTTATTCTAATTATTTGTGTCAAAGTAAGTTGTTTATCTTGCCTTATGCTTATTGATTAATTATCTGATTAGTAATTACCTTGTTACTCTAGAAGGTTTTTAAAAGAGGAATTCTAGGGTTAGAACTGGGCATGATATCATGTGACTTAGTTAATTGCAAAGTGAATAATTAGGTTTGTAAATTGAATGGAAATATCTATTCACCGCATGTAACACATAAGGAATTGGGATTGAAAAGAGTTTAATTCAATTGTTTTGCATAGAAATATAGCAAGATTAATCTGGATTAAATAGAAGGCAATTGATCACTTGGAAAAGGACTTTTGGCATTTGAGAATTCCTGTTAACAATTTAGTAGGCATAAATATTGAGATAATTGGATAATTGATTTAGAGTTCATAATTGGGGATATTGAAGTCTTAATCCTTATTTATCTGAATTCATTCAAATCTTAGTTTTGTTTATTTGATTTATTTTAGAATAATTTCTTTTAATTTTTAATTTAGTTTTCTTAATTAGAAAAATCACAATTTACAGTTGTTTAAATAAAATTGATTTGGTTAAGAGTTAGTATTTGGTAGTTTTTATTAAATAATTTCTCGTGAGAACGATACTCTACTTTACTTTATTACTTGTTGAATCGTGTATACTTATACGTATTCATTGATTCATAAATCGATCAACAAGTTTTTGGCATCGTTGCCGGGGAATTAATTTAATAATTATTTACCAATATTAATTTCAATCAAATTAGTCTTAATTTAAACATTTTTAATTTTTTTTTCATTCTCTTCCTATATTTCTCTCTTTTCAGGTACAATGGATGACTTTACGTATCAATGGTCATACACGTACATGACTCAACCAAGGGAAACAGGGATTGATGGACTTAATACATCTTCTATAGAGCCAATACAAATTGAGGCAACTTCAAGACATTGGAGGTTATCGCAATTTCAATGAGTCGAAGGATGGCAAGAACGACTCAAACCGAGGGAGCGGAGATCGACAGACTCGAGAAACTTTCTGCATTGTCAGCACAGATTGAGACACTTTCGAGGAGTTTAGAAGTTTTTGAAGCTCAACATCGTCAAAGTGTGGTGGTTACTTGTGATTATTGTGCTGAAAATCATATGAGTCATCAATGCGCCATCGGGCTTTTGAGTTAAGATAAAGATATAGTGGTGATTACCCCAATAATTATGTCTATCCCAACAACTATCATCGTGAGATTGGGGTATCACACGGATTTTTCATGGAGTAACAATCAAGCTCAAGCGTTACCGAGACAACAAAATACATCCGAATTTCAAAATTAGACACAACAACCCGGATCGAAAATCAAGTTTTGAAGAAGCCTTGGATAGATTTATTAAAGCTTCGAAAAAAAGAACGAGGAAAATGAAAAAAAATTAATCAAATAGAAATTTGGATATGCAAAAGCAAAAGTGCGTCGATCAAGAATCTGGAAAATCAATTGGGGCGAGATACACACATGCGTTGAACAACCCATCCTCAATACACTTGGCCCTATGACATGGATTCCGAGACCGATGGAGAACCCGAACAAAATGCAGAACTAGATGAGCCACAAGATGTTGAAAGAGAGGAAACAATTGGGAATCAAGAAAAGGAGATCGGCGAAGATTTAACTGTAAGATTCAACGAAGATGAACCGATTTCATTAGTATCCCATGTGCCTCCTCCACCAAAGTTCAATAATCCGGGCAGTTTTGCAAAACCATGCCCAATTGGCAATCATGTCGTCGGCAAAGCTCTTTGTGACATAAGAGCTAGTTCAGTTGTGGAGTCATGGTGGGATGAAAAGGAGAAGATAGAGGAAGATCCCATTATGTTTATTAAGCTTCAATGCCCCAATCTAATTATAGACATAATGGAGAAAACACCTAGTTTTTGGACGTTTTTAATGGGGAACATATATACAAAGAGCATGCTAGGTGACTTTCATTCAAGGGTCATTACTAATGGGAATCTCCCAAAAGAGACATTATTACTGATGGATAGAGGATTCCTCAATTTTCGTAGGGGAATTGGATAGAGAATTGAAGAAGTCAAGCTGAGACTATAAAACAAACGCTTATTGGGAGGCAACCCAAGTTTAATTTTTATTTTTAGTTTTTATTAGGTTTTATATTAGCAGTTCTAAATTTGCATTTATTTAGGATTTAATAAAACTACTTCTATCATGGTTTTACAGGTTATTCAAGTCTAATTCAAGTGTGGTACCCAATTTGTTCCACGTGCCTAGCATATTCTCCAAACTTAGCGGACGAGGAGGAAGATTGCTATATTTTCAAGGAAGTCATCTGCTTTAATTTTTCTATCTTAGTCATTGAGGACAATGTCTAGTTTAAGTTTGGGGGGCATTTTAGTGTCGTACTTCATATAGTTAGTTATCTGCATGGTAGTTCATTTTTTTTATGTGTTAGCATTGTGTTTTTTTAGGTTGCATATAATAAATGGTATTTATTTGCATATTCATATATGTGTTGCATTAGTATGTGTTCATTTTTTTTTATTTTTGCATGAATCTGTGTGATCGGTTGGTGTGGTCTTAGCTCGGCCTATGATAAGATTGTTTTGCATGTTAACTTGAACAGTGTTGATAATTGATGATGAGTTCTAATTTAATCATGATGATAATCTGAGCCTGTCTTAAACTTATGTAACCGGTTAGCACTTAAAGTTTAACTATTTTAATCCACTTGGTTCAAGGGTTTCATAATTTGTTTCTGAGAGAAATTCTTGGTTAAAATTTAAGGAAATTAGTGAACTGGCGGTAAAGGTTGGAATGACGTAAAAGCTTGAGTTTGGGGGAATCTATGGGATATATATATAAAAAAAAGAAAAAAAAGAAATGCTGAAAAGAAGAAAAAAAGAATAAAAAATCTAGAAAAAGAAAAAAAAAGAGAATAAACACCGTGGCATGTTTGTCTAGTTTTGTGACCTTTGTTACTTGAGTAAGTAAGCCCGAGGGGATTGTCTTTACACCTAGCGCCCTAAGGTCTTAATGGCTTGGGAGTCGTTGGTCGAAAGCTCGTTAAGGTAGCACTGAAAAGCCTAAGGGAATAAGACATTACACAGCCATGAGAAAAAAAATGAATAAAACACGAGAAAGAGCAAAAATGCCCTCGTGGTTGAATAAAAGTATAAATAAATCTTGTATTTACCCTAAGACTTGGTAATTGCTAAGTTTTAACCGGATTTGTCATGTTAACAAAAGTAATTGAATTGGAACTAAAATTTTCCTTCTAAGAAGTTTGTTATGTGATTATCTTGAACTGTGGTTGGTTAGAATGGTTAACAAGCACACACACACAACATGGGTGATGACTGGTTTGGATTGACTAATTGGTTAGAGTTATGGATTTGACTTGATTGGATATATTGTTTGAGTACCAATGGTATCTTTGAGGCCTGTTGTTATATATTACTGGGTTCGTAGGTATATTAGAAAGTAGATCATGCATATGCATTCGTGTAGTTGAGTTAGTTTATTTATTTTTTGTTCTTTTTGTGTTTTTGCTTGAGGACAAGCAAATGTTTAAGTTTGGGAGTATTTGATGAGTGAGTTTTATACCCATGAATTGAGTGCGTCTGAGCTTAATCTTTTGGATATTTTTAAGTTTTTGTGTCTATTCATGCATGTTTTATGTTATTTTGTAGGAATTGGAACAAAAGTTACTTGGATCGACGTTTGGGGTGGCTAGATTCGGGTTTTTGGTTTGCCATTTACACAGCAGTCACTTCAGAGCCAATTTGAGTATTTCTCCGCACCTTATTTTGAAAACCGCAAAGAATGAAAGTTGTAGATCTACTTTTCCTCTTTCCGGAACATCTTGAATCATCAAAATTTAAGTTCAGACGAAGAAGTTATGGCCATTTTCTCAAAGGACGTCGGAGCAAAAAATGTCAGAGAATGGGGCCAGCGTCGGGGCGCCCAAACCAAGGCTAATTGAGCGCGGGCGCTTAGGGGACAACTTTCAGCGCCGTGCCAGTATTTGGGTACTGGGAAGGTCTTAGCAAGGATTGGACGCGTTTTAGGGTGAATTTTGACACCTTTTTGACTCCAAATTGGATTGGGTTTGTTCCTAAGCTAAAAATTGGACTTGTAACCTATAAATACATGATGTAAGGCATAAAATAAAGGAAGATTACATAGATTAGACTAGATAAAACACTCCATTAGATTAGAATATAAACCCTAGTTCTTAATTAGCCATGGAAGATTGAAGCAAATTGAAGAACATCAAGATCAAAGCAAAGCAAGAGGGAGCATCGATTCTTTAACAAATGATTCTATTCTCTTCTCTTATCATACTTTTATCTTTTAATGTCTATTCAGTTGTGGATTCTTGGTTTTAATTCATTAATTATGAACTAACTCTTTTATTAAGATTTCAATTGAACTTTTTATGGCTATAAATTAGTTATTTGATTTATTCCAATTATTTGTGTCAAAGTGAGTTGTTTATCTTGCCTTATGCTTATTGATTAATTATCTGATCAGTAATTACCTTGTTACTTTAGAAGGAATTGAAAGAGGAATTCTAGGGTTAGAACTGGACATGATATCATGTGACTTAGTTAATTGCAAAGTGAATAATTAGGTTTGTGAATTGAATGGAAATATATGTTCATCACATGTAACACATAAGGAAGTGGGATTGAAAAGAGTTTAATTCAATTGTTTTGCATGGGAATATAGCAAGATTAATCTGGATTAAATAGAAGGCAATTGATCACTTGGAAAAGGACTTTTGGCATTTGAGAATTTCTGTTAACAATTTAGTAGGCATAAATATTGGGATAATTAGATAATTGATTTAGAGTTCATAATTGGGGATATTGAAGTCTTAATCCTTATTTATCTAAATTCATTCAAATCTTAGTTTTGTTTATTTGATTTATTTTAGAATAATTTCTTTTAATTGTTAATTTAGTTTTCTTAATTAGAAAAATCACAATTTACAGTTGTTTAAATAAAATTGATTTGGTTAAGAGTTAGTATTTGATAGTTTTTATTAAATAATTCCTCGTGGGAACGATACTCTACTTTCACTTTATTACTTGTTGACCGTGTATACTTGCACGTATTCATTGATTGCGAAATCGATCAACAACAGATGAGGGGCAACTCAGTGTGCTTCCAATCCTCGAGGGAGCAAGAAGAACCAAATATTGCATTGCAAGTTGTCCAGGATTGTGAAGTTCATAATTCAAACTGCAGTGACTCAAAAATTGTCCATGGGAGTGAGCAACATGGTGGAATTGAAAAGGTGCAGAAAGTTTTGAATCAACAAAATGTCGTTTTACCTCAAGAAACTGTAAAGCCACCAAGTACTGATAAAGTGGTAAGTTCAGGAACCTTTGGATTTTCAAAATTACTTATTCCTTCTCTTTGTTCTTTCATTTTTCTTAAGGCAATTCAAACATGGTTATGGCACTTGCTGGTAATAAAGAAGATTTGCTAGATGCAAAGAAGGTCGCAGCAGAGGCAAGTATACTCATTCTCAGTTTTATATTAAAATATGATTGTTTATATGTTTGGACTTTGATTTACCTGAGATTTTATAATCTGTTTATATGTTTGGACTTTGATTTACCTGAGATTGTATAGCACTAACCTTACTTTCTACATAGAGTTCTACTCCCATGTTCCTTGTTTTTGTTTTTGCTTTTATTTTTGAGACACAAATATACTCCCAGTAATCTGGTAGTTGATCTCATTCTATAAGGGGAGTTCTTGGTTATGCCCTTTGCAAATTGATCCTAGTAAATTCCTATTTGGACTAATAAACCATTAATGAAACAATTAACAATGCCACCCATTTACCTAGTAGTGGAATAAATTGATCACAGTTCACAGATCATGTCTTATTACCAGATTAATTGCAACATGACCCATTAGCCATTTGTAAATTATTAACTCAGTGTAGAATTGTTTTGTTTGTTGTTTTGCCATGAAAGACATAAAATATTTACAAACAGGTATATAAGTCTTTTAATCTTATAAACTTATGGAAGAGGTAGGTAGCTTACACAGATGTCAATGATTTTCCTCCTTTAGGTAGTTGATGCTATGCGCCAAACAGGTATGATTGGAACACTACCCCCACAATTCTTTGTTGTAACAATAACAACTGTAAGTATATAAGTCTTATTTTTAGCATCAAATCAAACTAAGTATATAATTCTTATTTTTAACACTATATTTCAACTCACTTGCTCTTATTACTGTAAATGAAATTACTAAATCTGGTTGATCAATTTTGATACTTATGGGTGCAGGTATCGTTTCAGATTGATCGTTGTAATGTAGTGGTTGGAAACTGCTGCCCAGTAGGTGACGGAGTGAACCCGCCCTTTCTTCAGGGTCAAGAAGAAGAGCAAGGAGGTCCCACTATCTTATATAGGGAGCTGGCCACCTAAAAGAAGGTATGTTTGAGCACTTCCATGTACATACTGCATTTAGAAAAGGATACAAGAATAACAGAAGACATCTATGCTCAAAATTCTGTACTAAATGCTCCATCAAGTATCAATAATTTGTGTGCTCAGATCCATTGTAGGGGAGTAACATATGGGTATAACTACTATGTCAATGCAAATTATACCAAAACCTATGAGAGAACCACAGAGCCAAGATACTACTCTTGAAACATAAATTGGGGTAGGAGGCTAAACTTCAAAAGCAAAGCTTATTTAAGGAATCTCCATGTTTATAGAGCCACATATTCCTCTACCACCATAAAGAAGCTTTATTTTTCTCAACACTTTCTAATACTATTCCAGTGTGGGATCTTCCTCAATGAGTAGGGCCTACAGCCTGTTAAATATTGGACCCATAACATGGAAATTAGTATTCATGGGTATTTGACTTGTGTACCTTCTGTAACTAATGAAAAGAATGTTTACATACTGTCAATCTAAATCATGAATCTTAGGTTCAAATTCATGGACCCATAACCTCTAGCAGTTAGACTTCATTGGGTTACTTGACTTGGCAAAGTCTCGGTAATTTCTGAATTATATGTCTCTTCAAGATTTATGTTGTTAAATCAGAACTTATCAGTAGATCTCCTGTAGTGTCTATTGATATCTGTAGTTTCACTTGTTCTGTATTCCAAGTAGTTTGCAGTTGCTATCTTAATAGGATGCTTAGAAAAGACTTGTCTTTTTTTTTTTCCAGTTCTTTCAGCTTCTGGAGGAATCAAGGTGGACCACCCCCAGATGAGTAATGGTACTAATATGAAAATTACACATCTGTTTAAGTTTCTTTCTCCTTCTTGATTTTCTAGTACAAGAATGATATTTTTTGTAGCAAGTTAATTTTTGCTTTATCTAGCGTCTAACTTCAGATCCGCTAGTACAACATTAAGTTTCTGGTATTTGTTGTAGATGTAGTTGTAATTGTGGCAGTTGTCATACTAGTTGGTTCGTTTAGCATGCAACATTACGGGACAGATAAAGTTGGGTGGCTCTTTGCGCCAATTATACTTCTTTGGATTCTTTTAATTGGAGCTATTGGCATATTCAACATTTGGAAATATGACAGCAACATTTTAAGGGCTTTCTCACCCATTTACATATTTCTGTATTTTAGAAGGGGTAGAAAAGATAGTTGGACCTCTTTCGGTGGGATCATGCTCGGCATCACAGGTTTGCTTCTGTGTATCATTTTCCTGTTTAGTGCTCTCGCTCTTTTCAAAACTGAATAAATCATGTAATATGGTGTTTCCCTATCTAAAGAACAAACTATAAATATGTATCGAGTAAAGAAGGCTAATGCTGACATTCTGATGGCTGTTTACTGTTACAGGGACAAAGGCACTTTTTGCAGACCTCGCCCACTTTCCAGTTTCCGTTATACAGCTTGCTTTCATAGATATTTCAGCTACCTCTTTATTGACCTAAAGAGTGAAAAGTAGTAAACTTATAAACTCATAACTATAAAACCTCCTATTGATACCAAACTGACCCAAGATGGAAAGTCAAAAGTTGTGATATGTCTAATGGATATAATTTCTTAATTATGCAGATAATATGTACTGGCCAATGTTTATAATTGCTACTTTAGCTGCTATTGTTGCAAGTCAGACAACCATATCCGCTACTTTCTCAATAATCAAGCAGGCCCTTGCACTTGGCTGTTTCCCTAGAGTCAAGGTTGTACATACATCAAAGAAATTTCTTGGACAGATATATATTCCAGATATTAATTGGATCCTTATGCTTCTTTGCATTGCTGTGACTGCTGGATTCCAAAATCAAAGCCAAATCGGCAATGCCTATGGTGAGTGTCATCTGTTACATTTATTTAGCTAAATCAGCTCATATGCTTTTATTTATAAAGTATGCGTTCTGGGACAGTGTCTTATACACTTATTACTTATTAGCGATTTTGTGTCAACAAGAGACATTCTTTCTAGAATGTCATTCGACATTTGGGTATTTTTATGTCATTATTTGTATTATATTTCCTTTCCCTCGTCATTTACCTACTTGCTGATAAACTAAGGTTCTATAAGATATTAGATTACTAAAAAAAAATGCATTAGCAGTTTCATAGCTTCTGATCTAGATGATATGTTTCACATGTAGAGTATTAATTTGCAGTTGAAGTTACAGCTATTTTTAATTACAGATTCCTGTGGTCATGAGATTTCTTGTATCTGATCGTCCATTCGTATGGAAGCAGCTTATTTTTAAGGGTCTCATGTTTTGTGTTTATTTATCAGTATTTCATGTTTTTTGATTGTAGGAACAATTATGAAGACAAGTACAGGAGACAGAATTGTACAACTCAGGAATTCAGAACAAGTTGGCAAACAATCCAGAATTTCTATGGTTGATTAAAGCAAAGACTAGCCCGAGGACGTAAAGAGCCAAAAACAATTCCTCGATCAATTTTGTCGACGCTCAAAACTTCGAACTTTCGTTATGGTCATATTTAAAAAGTTGGATATTTTGTTTAGAATGTTATACTTGATAAATTATTGATGTTAAGTAAATGTATGATACTTTGGTTTTAATTTTTCTATTTTGGTTAAATATGATGGAAAATAGAAATTTAGTTATTCTATTATTGGTGTTTTTTATCATTACAATCATTTTGGTTAAATATTATTGGTGTAATCTTTTTCTTATTTCTAGATTTATAATTTTATATTTAGTTTTTCATTTAGTCACAATAACTAATTTTGTCACTATTAGTAACTCTTTTTGTGACGAGATGTATCGTCACCATAAGTATTCAATTAGTGATATTAAAAAATGTGTCCCAAAAAATAACTCTTTGGTGATAAATTATTTTGTAATATTATTTAAAGTATGAAATGACAACGACATAAATGTCATGTTAAATATATTATTAGGTGATGAATTGTTATATCGTCATTTATTTTCTTATTTCTGGTGACGATAAACACAATAACATGACAAAAGAATAATCATAAATATGACAATATTGTCGTCATTAAAATTAGATGATTTAAATAGAGTAACAAATTTTCGTCACTAAAACAATATCATTTAATGACGAAAAATGATTTTTGTCATTTAATGCATTAAGTTTTGATGACGAAACATAATATAGAGTGACGAAAGTTTCATTCAAATAGTGACGCTATTAACGTCACTAAAAGTAAGTAATTATAGTGACAATGATGTAGATCGTCACCATAAGTTAAAACATTTAGTGATGACATCAAATAGTGTCAAATATACCTAATACCACGCTCATACATTGATGGTCTCTGTGACGATTAACAATCGTCACCAAATATTTTATTGACGAAAAATGAATTTTATGTGACAAATTTTAACGTCATTTTTTGTGAGATTTCTTGTAGTGAAATTATTCTAATCCTAATAGGAATTACAAACCATAACCCTAATTTCTACAAGGAACTAGAAATAAATTTGGAAAAGAAATTCCTATTTCTATAAAACAATAGAAGTCTTATTTAGAAAGTAAATCTAAATTGGAAAGAAATCCTAATTATAATAGAATTTGATAAGTATCTGGAAAATAAATCCCTAAAAATTAGGCTAATAGACTCTGCCTAATATTTTAAGAAACAAAATCTTTTTCCTAAAATCCCAAAATTCTTGCCACGTTAGGATCTTTTGCCGTGTGAAACTTGTTTCTTTCCTTTGTATGTAATCTGATTATGTAAAGTTATAAAGGCCTACATAATACTGGCTTTAATTTCCAAGCTTGATGGTTATAAAGCATATGATAATATGTTGCTCACATGTGAATAACTTGTTGATCAGGATTGTATCAACTTCGGAACTTGGAAAAAGAAAATTAAAATTTCAGCATGACGATCATATATATATATATATATATATATATATATAGAGAGAGAGAGAGAGAGAGAGAGAATATGTGTGTTTTTGTGTGTGTGGATTGTGTTTGTGAGTTTTAAAATGGAAAGAAAAAAAAAAGAATGAAGAAAATTTAGAAATGGATAAAATTATGTTGTTTGTAAGTTTTTGGAGGAGAGAAAAGAAAAGAAAAGGAAGGAAGGAGATTTTTAAAATTTTACTTCTAAAATTGGAAAGATTTAGAAGGAAATTACTAAAAATACTTCGATTACATAATATTTAGTTGTAGAAAAGAAAAGAAAAGAAAGTTAAAGAAGAGAAAGGAAAATGAGAGAAAGTTTTATTTTCTTTTCTCTAACTTTTTTCTCATAAAGTGAGAAGAAAATTTATAACTCAAAATGCACTAATTTACTTCTCTTTTGTTGTTACTCCAACTTCTTTTCCTTATTCTTCTGTTGTCTCTCCTTCTGGCTCTAGATGAGCCCCATCAAAAACTTTAGTCTCTCTCTTCACTTAACTCCAACTTTGGTACTCTTCATGAGCACTCTCTAAATATCTACCATAGGTTTGCCTTTTATAGCTTCAAATGTTTTGTTATAAACTACTTCCACTGACACTTCCTATATTCTATCCTCCAGATCATTCTCCATTGCTACAACCGATTCTGGTTCAAGTACTATCTTAAGTGGAACAATCATCTTGTGATTCATGAATATCCTTAACTTCGTTACTTTCCAAAATATTAACTTGATATCACCAACTTAATTTTCATGTAAGCCATTTATTTTTACTTTTCACACAACTTCTTCTGATGAATTTCCTTAATTCATCCCCTGTAAACTTATTTTGAGTTTATCTTTTTATTATCCTCATTATTGCTTCCCTCCTTAATACTAAATTTGATCAACAATCTCTTATTTTTTTCACACTAGGCTCTAAACTAATTTTTGTCATATCCAACTTCAAGTCTCACCCTTCTAGGTCGCTTCCTAGATCCATCACCATATTCTTTTCTTTTTTTTTCTTAGCTTTTCTTTTCTTTTCTCTTCTATTAAAAAACTCAAAAACACCACTTCTTTTTGTTTTGCTTCACTTTAAATTTCTTTTATTTTCTCTCCAAATTAAAATTCAAAGACAATGTGTAAAATACCAAAACTACCCTTATAATAATTTCTAAAATGTAATCTCATAATGACAAAATAGTAATATGCTAAGTTAAGTTAAAATTTTCTTTGGAAACTCATAAACACAAGGAAAGAAGATATATTTCAATTTTTTCCCTCTTTTCTCTCAAATTTAAAATTCTATTTTTTTCTTCAATCTCCAAACTCACAAACAAACTGTGTTAACCGGGGGATATATAGTGAGTGGCGTTTAATTTTTAAAACGTTGTTAAATGTGGTATTGTTGAATGAGTTGTGCTTGATTCCTTGTGTCGTTTCACTACGAAAGAGGACACCAAAACTGTGTTTTCTTTTCCCTCTAAAATATATAATCAATTTTTTTGGACATTAAAAAACAAAAAGTGTACGTACTTTTCATGTTAGCATAATATTATTAATATATATACATGACGCACGTAAGGTGGAATGGCACATGAAACATGATTGCCTTTTTATCTACCATTCTAGCTAACAAAAAATTACTATAATTTTAATCAAATAAGCTTTACCCAAACGGCCTCAATTATGTGCACAAAGATTATTAGAATCGTAACTTTGTAGAGTCAAGATTATTGTTGAAGATATGACATGAGTAATTTTTGTCCTTAAGGTCTTTATCGCCTTCACCACGAATGGTTTGCTATGAGTTACAGGCGATATACCTTCAGGATATATGTCAAGTTTCGAAGTTAAACTATTTTGTGATAGCAATTCACAAATGTTCCAGTCGAATATTTCTTTGAGATAGTTACAAGTTTATAGAAAAAATTAACGAAAAGAAGAGAGAATTTCATGTGCAAATTTTCTTCTTCTCATTTAAGTATATTCCATTCCTCATGTATGTATATCTCTTCATATATCTACACATATAGATATATATGTATACATATATAATAGTAATAACTATTATATATATATATATATATATATATATATATATATATATATTTTAATTACACATTATTATAGATATAATGTTATAAGTTACACATTAGTCATAATGATGTAAGTTACAAATTATTAATAATAATGTAATTAAAATAGAAAAATGGAGAGTTTCTTTTGTTTCACATAATTAAATAAGATTACACCTCTTATGCTTATAAAGCAACAAGTAATCATTTATTAATTATAATGGAAATAAGACAAACTAGTTTTTACTAACAACTTGCACCTTATCAAATGTTTCACTTAAGTCATTGATAAACTCAAGTCATATGATTCCAACTTGAACCAAATGAATTACTCTCATTCTCTAGGACATTAAGTTGCACCTTTTATACTTACTTACATTACATCCACAAATGAGTTTTATCAAACTCAAATATGACAAATAATAAGTCTCAAAAGTATAAACTAAGGTGCAATATATAACAATCCCCCACTTGTTTGAAAAAACTAATTTTCTTCCAAACACTTTTCTATCTAACAACTCCAAGGCCTGTGTAAGACCCCAACTTATTATTTTATGAAATTAAATTTCCTCTATTTATTATCTTGAAATAGTAAGGGTTGATTTGATTAATGTGGTAAGTTATGGGTAAAATATGCAATTATTTCAAACATGCAAGTGGTTATAAAATATTCATTGTTGTTGGGGAATATTCGTTTGGTCGTGGAATATTTTTACTGTCGGAAAATATTCATACGACGGCGCAGCCTTGTGTGGGCCCCATAACGGAAAGCGATTGGATGAAGAAAACGACAAGAATAAGTTGGTTATAAATAATCTGTAGTAGAGTTACCGATTAATATTGTTGGAATACCCGGTGGTTAAAACACAAGAAGACACCAGATACACCAATTATTGATTCTTACGTAAGAAGACACTACTCAATAATTGTTACGATAATTCTTATTCAAGATTTTATTTTATTGATTCAATAATTGTTGCGTTGATATTTTATATTATCGTTGTTTTAATAATTGTCATCAGACCGTATTTTCTATTATCTGAGCAATAATTCATATTATCTGAATAATATTATTAGAAAACATTATTGGCAATGTCTAGAAAGTTCTATCTAAGGAGAGGTTTGGTCATCTAATCAAGGCGCAAGTAGGAGAGATCCTTATTGGAAAGCCCTCTTTCGGGGAACCCCGGTTGTCAAGAATGTGATTCGTAATATTATTTGTGAATAATTAATTATTGATTTATATGATGAGGAAAATATTGATTTTATGTGGATATAGATGGAGAAAAATTTTAATGTGACAATTGTTGAAAATTAATATTTTATTTTTTTTTCTGATAAAATAATTCATTTAAATATATTATTTTAATAATATATTGATGGTGATATTTTTACAATGAATGTGGGATATATGAGTATATGAGGAGGAAGAGTATTTTGTGGCATTAAATGATTAACACATGTTTTGTGTGTCGGTAGACACCAATTCTTGACCGAAATTTGATTATAGCCTATAAAATCGCCCGTTTGTGGATTTTGGTCAATTTCTGTTTGGAATTTGGAAAAACTTTCTTCTGAAAAGTTGTAGAGAATGAAATTTCCTATGTAAAAGACATGTGGCTTGAATTTTTCTGACAAAAGTGTTATTTATTGTGAATTATTGAAGTTCCGAAGTTCCGAAATAATTGATTTTTTGAAGTTTTAATTATTATTTTGAAGAACAACGTTTTTTGCCATCTCACATGTGTTATGAATGAGCTGAAACCAGATTCCTTGGTGGTGGGCTTGAATATTTGGTAAATATTATTATTTTATTAAATTTTCTACTTTGGTGTTCTAAATATTTTCCTATAAATAGGGTGCTTAGGTTAGAATTGAAAATCACACCAGAAACTGAAATCTTCTCTCTCTTTCTCTCTCGATATATTGAGCGTATTCTTGTGAGTATTTTAATACTTTGAGTGTTGCTATACTGTGCAAGTTCAAGTCATGCTTTATATCCCAGTATTTCAACTGTAAGTACTATCTTTTCAAGGTAAGGGATATTATTTTTTTTAAAATGATATTATTTCTTCTAATATCATTACTTAGGAATATTGGTAAGATTTTTCTTGTGAAATTTTTGTCTTTCTAATTGTCTGGGTTACTATTCACGATACTGTGACTATTCACGAATCTTACACTATTCACATAAAAATTAAATTTTTCGTTTTTCATTCAAAATATCTATTATGGATACTAGCTTTGATTGTATCCATGTTTTGATCATTCTTGAATTTTACTTCACTATGATTATTTATGAGGTATTTTTGGACATGAAATAAGTGAAATACTGAATCCTTGATATTTATTCTTTTGTTTCAATTGGATTCGCTTCCTTTAAAATATTTTTCATCATCCTCGGTCCCTAAATGATGATATTTTGAATATCTTTGGCTTCAGTAGTGCAAAAGATAAATGATTTTATAATGAATATCTTTGGCTCAGAGTGCAAAGATGAACAGTGTTGAGATGAACACGATCGATCGATGAATACTTTCGCACTGTAGTGCAAAGATGAAAATTTGATTCAAGATGAATATTGATTGATGTTACTGAGGATAAAATATTGACAATGGACTTTTAAATTCATAGATAATAGTTGATTTCATTCTCTACGTAACTCTTCTATGAATTATTATTTTCATTGCTAATATTGATCCGAAACTTGTTGTCTATTGTATTTTATCGATTTTTTCCTCGTCAAGACTAACGATAATTTGTTCTATATTATCTTAGTCATAATATTCTTTTTGGGCTAGTTGAGCTCTCGCCTCTTTTTTTTTTTGTTCTATTTTTCTTCTCGGGAGGCGAGAATGTAGCGAGTACTAGTCGGGGTATGGAATGATGATTCTAGAAGTTGTTTAGTAGTCCTCACCATTTTTGTAAAATAATGTATCAATAATTGTGATGAGGATTTATTTGGGTATGGATATTGTCTAGAAGACAATATTTGTATTTAAACTCACAGTTTTTATGATGTATTAATAAAGTTTTAGTTCTTTCTGTACCATGTTATTGACGACCTAAAATGGGTGATGTATACCTATTTTGGGGGCGTCACAGCCTGTATGCATAAAAGAAGGTGTGAAGAACATTGAACCTTCCCTTGGTGTAAACAACTCAAAGTCATATCGAAGTTGATGGTGTCCGTAGATTAAAACTCTACTTCTATATGATATGACCGGAATTGTCACACACACAAAATCCTCCTACCACGTACGGTGAATATTCTCAAAGCATTGCGTTATTATGGCCATGCGCAATATCCTGTTTCATGAACCTCCAAGAGGGTAAACCACAACTCTCTATAAGAAGTGGCTCCACTTCTAGTTCATATAGGCAAAATATTTCACGTGTGTTTCTGTTGCTAAGAACACAACAACTTTTTTAAGAGTATAACTCAGCCTCGGTCGTGCAACGGACATTACTATCGTAAACTACATATGGAACCACATCGATAGTAACACATTCAGCAACTGTGACTTGTTTTTCCCATTGAACCTATAAACTAGGGGTATCTTAGGAATAAGTTTGAGTTCCCATCACCCCTGACTCAAAGTGGTTTAAGTTCACAAGTAGTTAAACTTACTAAGATCTCCTCAAAGTCTTAGTAAAAAGATAAGTCAAGTCGTCACTTGACTTTCTCGTAGATAAATATTATAATACCTTCTTGTATCAATTATCTAACAAAAATTATGTCTATGACCAACATGTCAAGACTTACCATTAAAGGTAATCTCATATACTCTATACAAAACAATTTCATTATCACATTATAATGAACTAAGCAATGGAAGTGGCCACAATTTGATGTTTTAACAACAAATTTCGATTCCATTTGTTTTCTCCATCATATAAAGAAATAGTATTACTTGCTACTCCAAGTAACTTATTCCTTCACTAAGGGTAATAATATATCCACCTACTTATGAATATTTTCTAACTTATTCAAGATCACAACCAGCTATGAATCCAAGATTAATAATTTGTACTACATAAAAAATTTCACTAACAAAATATTGTGAAATAGGAGGCTTTAGACTAGGCTAATATCAATGTTTTAACAAACACCCTAATCCATTAAACTTTCATCATAAAATGATAACATTAGATTCATATTTTGAAATGGAAAATATACTCATTTGTTTCTTACTCATCTAAGAAACAAAACCCAAGATTGAGTGAAAATTCACCTACTTGTAAATTTATAATTTTCCTCACTAAAATATAAGTAACACTTATGTGATCTATTAAAACATTGAGAGATCTAACAAAAACCAATGTAAATCATTAGTATACTAAGTTTAAAAATGTATGTAATATCCGATCTCGCAGTGCATTGCATATCAAACACAACGCTCCCACTAAATGAATGTGTACTTCAAATTTTACAATAGCTATATCGTAATTAACTTTTAGTGTACCACTACTATTAAAGAATTATTAAATTCTTCAATCTCAAGGTATATCAAACTTAGTTTAGTATAGCCTCTCAATACAATTTAATTGGTTTAGTTAGAATCCTCACTATGTTTTCACATGATAATAAGATAACATCTATTTTACAAGTTTTTAACATAAAACAAAAATAGATATTTCTTAAACTCATTTACGTTAACAATACTATATAAAATGATCAACATATCATTAATATACACAAAACTATCACATTATAGTTTATACAATTATATTGTTAGTGTAAACATATAAATAATTCTATATCCAATAGAATCTCAAGGTTAATATGCACATATTATCACCTAATATGTATTCACTTGAATATTTATAACTTAGTTTCAATCTCACTATTGAACTAAATCACAATAAATATTTTGGATCATATTTAGGCTAATAAAATAAGTTCACATTTCAATATTATTCAAAACTTTGTGTTTCAAAGACTTTCATTTCACAGAACTACGCAATCAAATTGAATTTCGCAACAAGAAATTCATAAGCCTTACTATTTCTTACATAAATAAAATTATGCTACAAATAGTTCAAAGGCCAAATATAGTCTATAAATAAAAATCTTAAAGAATCACCCCCACACTTTTAAATAATTGAAATCTCATTGAATAATTTCACTTCACAATATTATGCTCACCAATTAAGATAAATTTTAGATTAATTGACATTTTATGTGACAATGTTCCTATAAATATTACTTCCACGTGAGAATATTAAGGAACACTTCTCAAAATAAAAAAATAAGTTCTTTTACATTTTAAGTATTAGTTATTCATATAAAGATTGCTTTAACTTAAGAATCTTTTAGAACACTCCCACATAAAACAAGCTCTTATTTTCGTAATTACATAAAATCTCAAATCTAAAAAATTATTTAATATAAGCACTTAAAATTATACATGTACAATTTTTTCAAGTATATCAACACGTAACACTTGACTCTATGTAAATAGTATAAAATTCATTATATACAAATTATATCAAAACTCATCATATTGCACAAATTTATTTGCATATAAATCATAAAATATAAAAATTTATATTTATTTTCTAAGAAATTAATTTATCACAAACGAAATTAATTTATGTAGAAAATAAATAAAATTTATACACGTGAATTAGTATATCCTCAAGTATTTTCTTATCCCAACTTAGATATAAAATACCATAAACATTATATCTTTTGAAAATTATAAATATAGAATTCAAGACAATTATCATAATAATATGAAATACTTGAACTTCACTATATTTATAAAAAGTCAAAAATAAAATATTTACCTCATTTAGAGTATACAAATTCATATAATCACATTAAAATTTACTACTTCTTGGACAAGAAGTACACATAAAAATAAATCAACGTAAATCAATTATGATTATCCCAAAAACACTACGAATATCATTTCTAAGTGTTTTCTCAACATCAAAATCATATTGTATATAAGATTTACTTCAACCAAATCTACTTCTACAATATCTCTTCTAACTATTAGTTTATAATTAATTTATTATCCACAAACAAAGTAATCTATCTCAAAATTCATGCATATAAATACCAAGTAATATTACACAATAAATATTACCTCAAATTTATATGCATAATTTTGTTCAAGAAGCACATAAATTTATTTTATTCTCAAAATAAATTAATTTACAACTAATTTGTTATACACAGAGACAAGTAAACTTCTCAAATTTTACTACAATTTTCTCATAATAAATTAATCTCAATTAGTGTATAAGAAAATAATTATCTCAAATTTCATACATATATATATATATATATATATATATATATATATATATATATACACACACATCATAATATTTTATCTACTCATAAAATATTACAACAAAAATATATATATGCATAAAATTAAATTTATTCCATCATGAACAAAAATTTAATTACTTTTCTTATCACACAAAACTAATTAATTAATTTATTACAACAAAATGTAAGTAAAATAATACTAAACATACAATATCATCTACACATGATATAATACATAAAACATATACTTTCAAGTATATACACATACAAAATGATACACAATTATCATTTATAAAAATAAAGGCTAATGTTAAAAAAAACACCTTTTGGAATTAAATCCGAAGAACGACATAATCTCTTCAGAAAGATTTCTAAGCATCAATATTTGGTGTTTTTCCATAATGACTTTTCATCTTCTGCACATCAATTTACAAACATGTAAATTGTAATCTTTTTCACTTTTATTTTTCTCCACAATCCATCTTCTAACAGGAATTATCAATAAAAATAATTAGCTTAATATCTTAATATATTACTAATTATCATAAAAATTCCATTGATAAAATAGATACAATAAAAATGACACTTATCTTTGAAAACCGTGTTGTCTTCCATCTCACCAAAATTATGACTAACAAATACAATAAAGACCTTAAGATTGTTAGAATCGTAGCCTCGTAGAGTCAAGATTGTTGTTGAAGACATGACACGTGTAATCCCTGTCCTTAAGGTCTTTATCGCCCTCACCACGAATTGTTTGCTATGAGTTACAGGAGATATACCTCCAGGATATATGTCAAGTTTCGAAGTTAAACAATTTTGTGATAGCAATTCACAAATGTTCCAGTCGAATATTTCTTTGTGATAGTTATATGTTTATAGAAAAAATTAACGGAAAGACGAGAGAATTTCATGTGCAAGTTTTCTTCTTCTTATTTTGTTGCGATATTGGATTAATAGTCAAAGATTCTCTATTGTAACTTAATTATAGGAATAGCTAAATAACTTAATTATAGGAATAGCTTGATTATAGGATGAATAGCTTGATTGTAGGATCTCTACTATCTCTATAAATATGTACATGTAAGGATACATAAAAATATATGAATGAAAATATTCTTCTCTGATTTTCAAGTTGGTATCAAAGCCATGAAACTCTAAATCATTTTTCTTTGAATCCTTAAACCATGAGCAAGTCAGGTTCTACCCCCATCATTATTCAACACGAATGTTCATCATTCAATGCAGGAATTGTATTGAATGAGACCAACTACGATCTGTAGTCTCAAATGTTGAGATACAAATTGCTGAGAATGAGAAACTCTCCTTCATTCGTGGCACATCACCGTCACCTAAGGAGAAAGATGAAGGCTATGAAAAGTGGTATTTAGACAATCAGAAGGTCAAAAGATGGTTGATGATGTCTATGTCCCTGGATATTATGAAGCGATACATTCGCTTACCTACCGCACGAGATATTTGAAAAGCTCTGTCTAAAGCCTTTTATGATGGAGCGAATGAATTACAAGTTTTTACCTTAAACCAGAGGGCTTTCTCTGCCAAACAAAATGGCAGACCGCTCTCTATATATTATGGAGAACTGACTGAAATCTTCAGTGAGTTGGATCATCATGATAAGGTGGTCATGGTGGATGAGACAGATATTGCATCCTATCATAATTGCTTCAGCGACAAAGGGTGTATATCTTTCTCGCTGGATTAGAGGGTGATTTCGAGCAAGTGAGCGGCGAAATCTTGAGGAAGGATACTATCCCTGAATTAGAAGAGTGTTATACCCTAGTTCGCCGCGAAGATGTTCAACGCGGGGTGATGAACGGACAATTGGAAAATTCTGAAGCTTCAGCCATGGTGACTCGAAATCGGTTTAATCAAAACTGGTCTCCTCAACACCAGCAATACAAAAAGAAGAACATTCATCTTAAGAATGCTAATGGTGGCGACAAATCATCATACAAATGCACTCATTATGATCAAACGGGTCATACAAAAAGTCGATGCTATGAACTTGTGGGATATCTAGAATAGTGGGATCATAGTCGTGATTCCCGGAAGAAGAATTCTAAGAATACCTCTACTGCTGCAATTGTTAAAACAAAGACAGAGGATGATAGCGGTGAAATTTTTTTGGCATTGGCAGCAGCTGCAGGTAATGGTGGTAAGGTTTTAAATATTTCTACACCTGTTTTTAATAGTGCATGGATAATTGATTCCGGTGCTACATATCATATGACATTTGATTCTAGACAAGTTTCATCTATTAAACCTTCCTCACAAAGTTTTGTTTCCACTGCCAATGGTACCTCAATTCCAATTATTAGGGAAGGATCTTTGTCCCTCATTAACACCTTAAATTTAGATTTTGTTTTGGTGTTCTCTCTTTGAATTATAATCTTTTATCAGTTTCTCAAATAATCAATGCCTTATTTTGTGTTGTCATTTTTTGGCCTGAATTTTGTGTATTTAAGGACATCCGGACAAGGCAGACGATTGGTTGTGGTGTTAGGCGAGGGAAGCTGTATTACTTAGACATGGTGTCCAAAAGTTCAGATAAGTTGCATCAAGCTTTAAAGATTGGGGGTTCGAAAGAGGAAAAAAAAATCTGAGATATGGTTATGGCATTGACGTCTAGGGCATGCTTCTTTTGGTTACATAAAGAAATTATTTCCTAGTTTATTTACAAACTTTGATGTTTCTAGTTTTAAATGTGATGTTTGTAAACTTGCAAAAAGCCATCGTGCTTCGTTTCCATTAATTTTGAATAAAAGTCCGAGCCTTTTATGATTATACACATTCGATGTTTGGGGACCATCTAAATTTGCTACTTTGGATGGATCACGTTGGTTTGTTACTTTTATTGATGATTGTATCAGAATGAATTGGGTATGTTTGATGAAGTCCAAAAGTGAAGTAAACTTGTTATTTTAAAATTTTCATAAAATGGTTTCAGAATCAAGATAACGCACAAGTTCAGTTCTCGCGCATGACAATGGAGGTGAATATTTGAGTTTTGAATTCAAGCGAAGACTTGGAAGCCCATGGAACCATTCATCAAACTACTTGTTACGATACACCCCAACAGAATGGGGTAATGAGCTTAACAAATTATCACTTATTGGAGGTTGTCGGGTGCTTCATTAATGAAAGCACATATGCCTTTTATCCTATTGGGGACACGCACTTACCTCTGCAACATATTTAATCAACTGAGTACCTTCCAGCACTATTAATTTTCGGACACCATCTCAGGCTCTTAGTGAAGCAATTATGGCTCTAGTCATTCTAAACTTACCTCCTCATGTTTTTGGTTGTGTTGCATTTGTACATCTTCATCAGCGTCAGCGCGACAAGTTGGCACCTCGAGCATTGCGATGTGTTTTTTTAGGGTATGATTCTTATCAAAAGGGGTACTGATGCTATCATCCTCCAAGCAAATGAATGCTTGTTACAATGGATGTAGTTTTTCATGAAGACTCGATGTATTTTTCCTCTGAGCCTGAACTTCAAGGGGAGTACCTAGAAGAAATTCAAGCTCTAGACTATGATTTTCTGATCTCTATAGAAACGGAACTCCCTGAACTTGGTAACAATCTGAATGGGAATGAAACAGAACGCCCTAAACTTGGTAATGAGAATACTGGTGAATTAGAACTTGGTAATGAGAATGCTGGTGAATTAGATTTGAGTGGTATAAATTTGGACCACAGTGGTGATGAAAACCCAGAAAATGAAGTTGTGGATCAACCTCCATCTGAATCTCTCGCATCACAGGCAACTGATACACCAAACCAATCGCCTGCTGAGGATGGTCCTGATGCACTACAAGAAAAATGGCCATCTGCGACCAATGATATCAGCGACCGCACTATCTGGTCGCTGATAATAGTAATAGCGACCGATATCTACGACCGATAAGGATTCTCGTCGCTAGTATATATCCGCGACCGCATGCGGTCGCTGATCGGTCGCTGAGAAGAATTTCCCCCCAAAAATTTGGTGCGAAACTTTGGTAGCAAGAACTAATCTATATCAATGACGCACGCGGCCGCTAATATGTCCACATCATTAAAAACTAGCGACCGACGCGATCGGCTGATTCTTATAACTTGAATCGATTCAGTTCGCCAATCAATACTGTAAAAGAAAGAAAAGAGGAATATGACGAGGAGAAGAGAGGGGTAAAGAGAAGAAGAGGAGGAGATCGCCACCATCGCCGTGAACCATTACCGACCATTATCGACTCACCACTCGCTGCCACCACGCATCACGCACCATCGCCGCACCATCGCCGCAGACCACCACCCCAGAACCCCCAATTAATCCCTAAATTAAACATGTTCATTATGGCCGATTGAATGGCAAGAGTCTATGAGGTTGATGCAAGAATCGCAAAATAAAATGATTGGATTTGAAACCCCTAATCGATAGTTTGTGTGAGCTTAATGTTTCATTATAAGGTTTCTAAATTACTAGTCTTTCTAGAAATTGATGTTTCCAGTGTAATATTACCATATTTAAAAATCATTGCTTGTGGGTGGAAATAATTGCATACTAGTTACTGATTAAATTGAAAGATGAACAGAAGTTATACTTTCTCTGTCTGAAAATTGGACTTCAATTTCTCCTTTTTGATGTCCAAAAATGAGGCTACTGTTAAAATTAATGTGCTTCATTCATCATTGTTTGATTATGATGTTGACAATTGGTTATGTTAATGTTGAAAACATTTACTTTCTAAATATTTGACTTTTGATGGTGGATTATCATTTTGAGGCAAAGAGAGAGTATAAATTTATTAAGGCATAAGATGAATTCAACTCCTTCTCCTTAAAGGAACTATGTTCGTCGGGTGCAATGGAATTTGAAGTGACAAAAGGGTTGGATTGAATAACAAAAAAGAAAACAATGAAGAGAAAATACTTGTTGACAAAAGGGCCACTTTTCTTTGGCAAAACACTCTTCATGGTTGATTACTTCAGATTAAAGTGCATTGACCACTATTACGCAACTTCTACTATATTTCTTGCAATTGTAGGAGATCGGATATATTGAAAAAACCATAAAATTGTAGTTAGTATCAATAAAGATCTCACCATTCCACAAAAGGAGTTGCGTTTGTTAAATATTTTTGTTTAAAGAAATCTCCTTTCTTTTAATAATAGTCTTATACAATGATATATATATATATATATATATATATATATATATATATATATATATCTTATGTATTTATATACATTGAATAATTCAAGTATTTAATATAAACATAAATTTAAAAAATTGTTGTTGATATTCTTTGAAATTGGGACAATTTTTGGGCTTCTTATTGTTTTTACTAATATTGGATTCTCCTAAATTGTGCCTTGAATTATAGTTGTGCACATTCATTTTGTGTGTTGGGATTATATTTTTTGAAATTGGTCAAGTATGCATGCCCTCATGCATGTGGATAAATCCATATTATGGGAGACTCACTCAATTTTTTCATATATAAGTCAAATGGCCATATAACTTGAACATGAGTATAACATAAAACATAACTAGAATTAAGTTTATCCATAATTCAATCAAGAAGAAGGTTCAAAGAAGTTTTTCCATAATTCACAATGAGAAGATAAAGAAAATGACACACTATTAATATGTATGCAATAAGTATGACTTAGCTTAGAATAGAAAGAAAATGAAAAGTACAAACACAAACACAAGCACTCTTTTCAATCACACTATTAATGAGTTGTTTCTAAAATATCCATACTTGTCTAAATCTTCATATATAAGTCAAATGGCCATATATGCATTCGTGTATATGTGATGGCAATGAGTATATGTGATGTTTTTTGTTGTGTTCAGATATGGACCCTCGAATCATATATAGGAATGCTTAAAGACCATATGTGTTCTATTGTAGACTGTTGGGGATTTGTGTGACTAGCGTTGTTAGATAGTGAGGAGTACATACATTGCCTATAGATAACATGTAAAAATGGTTCCCTAAGTTAGTTAAGGTCTACATGGTGTCAGTGCAAATTCTTGCTTAAAATCATTGAAAATAAGCTTTATTGAACAATGAACACTAAAATAGTGAATCACCATACCGGACCCCATACACAAGTTTCAATAGTCATAATAGGACATAAGAAAGCTACACATAAACTAAAGGAACCAAGCCCAAGCCATTTTGAGCATGAGACTTGTTAAAATCACATTTTAAAGCCAAACATGGACTGCTTTTGGACAATTCATAGTACTGACCTTAAAGGACTATTATGAGAAGATACAAAGTTGCTTTCATACATGTTAGTAATGATTTCCAAACATGGTCATTAATAAAGCCAACAAGAAAACCAATTTAAGCTCTCTTTTCAAGCCTAAAGTGAGCTTTGATAAGTCAAAATGAGATAGATGATTAAATAAAGTTTGGTGATGCTAAAAGTAACCTTAAGTAACTTAAATATACACGCCTAGACTATCCTAGTGGCCTAGACTATCTTATCCTATTGTCCTTTTGTTTACATACAATTACATGTCCTGATGTTCTTTATATCCCTGACATGTTTATGTACTTTTCATTTATAACTTATACTAACATCCTAAATTTTTTATTTATAGATGTCTTTCGAACTCCGCAAAGACTTAAAGCCTTGGGTTGGGTCTGGCCCTAATCATGTGTAGAAGGCCCCGCTAATCCGGATGATCGCATTCTTATACGAGATCCGTCCTCCTCCAGATAGCACGTAAGTTAAACATCATGTATATATATATATATATATATATATATAAGGGTTTTAATATAAATTATTGTATATTGTAGTGATTTTCAAGATAGTAAAATTATGAAGTGCATTTCACAATTATGCTTACAGAACTAGCCTACGCCAGTGATTACATGGGCGAGCACACCTCTCGCATATAAGGATGCTGATTTAAAAAGTCGCTCGGATATAGCGGTAATAAGTTCACTTTATCCTAATATGTTGTTTATAAATCAGAACGACCTTCTTTAGTATTTTTTTTTTATTTTAACTATTTAATTGTTCATCTTCCGACAGGACACTTATAAGAGCTTAATGAACGCAGCGCTATCTCGAAGGCACCCGCGCCCATCGATTGATCAAGAATTATGGAGAGGCGCCCATCGTGAAGAAAAATTATTATGTCAAAGGCCGAGGACAAAGACGACGCCTTCGACCATCAGCAATATTGGCAGCAGTACTCGCCACCCCATCTAAATCATCAAAGTTATTCAAATTTATCATACTCCTGCCGATTGTGTGAGAAGCGATCTGTCAGATCGTGATCTTCTTCAGATAATCGGACGGGCATCTGCAGATCTCTCGAGTCCCTGATGAGTTGGCGGAGGCAACAATGGCAAGCAAGCAGCGAGCGAGAAGTTAAAGACAACAACAGAGCGGTATATATATATCGTTTATTGTTTAGCTACATTGTCTTATATGTTTATAGTCTACGAGTTAATGTCTTACTTATATGTAACATATATGTTTTATTACTTTGATAATTACAGATCCTAATTTGATGATCCATCCGTAAGCGCTTTAGACTTATTTTTTTTAGATTTTTAAAGCCTTGTACTCTTTTTAGATTCATTCTTTGGACAATTGTATTAGTTTATATGGATGTTTACGATATCGATTATATTGTGTTGGATGAATGTTTTGTATTGTATTGGATGAATGTTTATTCATGGATGAATGTTTTGTATTGTATTGGATGGATGTTAATATGGATGGATATATATATATATATATATATATATATATATATATATATATTGTGGATTGGGATTGAAACAAAGCGAAAAGTTATTTTTGGGAAATCAATAAAATAGGCAAAAATTTAAAAAAAAAAAAGCATCGGCCGATCGCTTGAATCTAGCGGCCATCACGCGGTCGCTATTATCTGTCACGACACGTGTGACACGTCACGCATGACAAATGACTCAAAGATAAGTCATAATAGCGATGGTATCGGCCATTACATATAAGGTCGCTAATTAGTTTGTCGCTATTGTTGGTCGCCGATGTCCTTCCAATGACAGATTATTATCATGATCAGTATCGGACCGGATCTTTGTCAGTAGATAGCCATCAACGATCGATCGCGGTCATTGATGTCTGATCATCGTGATAAGCTTTTATGTTGTAGTGATGTAGTGTCTGAACCACCAAGAAAACAACTACCACCGTGTCAAACCAGAGGTATCCCCACACCCACATATGAACCTGAACTTTCTAGTAAAGTTAAATATCTCATGAGTCATTATGTGTCTAACCATTGCTTGTCTGAATCAAATAAGTCATTTCAGAATCAATTATCTCATCAGATCTATTCCTACCAGTGTGCAGGAAGCCTTAGCTGACCCAAGGTGGAAAGCTGCTATGAATGAGGAGATGAAATCCTTGCAGAAGAATGAAACTTGGTAACTTGTTGATTGTCCTTCAGGGAAGAAACCAGTTGGATGTCAGTGGGTTTATATTGTGAAACACAAAGCAGATGGTACAATTGAACGTTTTAAAGCAAGACTGGTGGCAAAAGGGTACACCCAAACCTATGGAATTAATTATACAGATACATTTGCACCTATAGCTAAAATCAACACAGTTTGAGTCTTATTGTCTCTAGATGTGAACCTGGATTGGTCATTGCAATAATTTGATGTGAAAAACGCCTTTCTGCATGGCGAGTTGTCTGAAGAAGTGTACATGGATTTGCCACCAAGGTGTATGATACCAGAAGTGCATTTTCAGAAGGTGTACAAATTAAAGAAATCGTTGTATGGGCTAAAACAATCTCCGAGAGCATGGTTTGGAAGATTTACGAAGTCCATGAGGTTCTTTGGCTACCATCAGAGTAATTCAGACCACACTTTATTCTTGAAAAGACAACATAGTAAGATTACTGCCCTTATTGTGTATGTTGATGACATGGTGGTTACAGAAAATGACCCTGATGAAAGGAAGGCTCTACAAAGTTACTTGTCAAGCGAATTCGAAATGAAAGACCTCGGTCACTTAAAATATTTTCTTGGGATCGAAGTGTCTCGATCTGATAAAGGGATTTTCTTATCTCAAAGAAAATATGCTTTAGATTTGTTGCAGAAAACTAGTATGTCAGCATGTCAACCAGCTGATACACCAGTAGAAGAAGGATTGAAGTTATGTGTTGAGACTAATCAGGTCCCTATTGATAAAGGGAGATATCAAAGGCTTGTTGGACGATTAATGTACTTAGCCCACACTAGGCCAGATCTTGTCTATGCATTGAGTATTGTTAGCCAGTTTATGCATAATCCTAGAGAACAACATATGAATGCAGTTATGCGCATTTTAAGGTATCTGAAGTCTGCTCCTGAAAAAGGCATTTTGTTCACTAAAAATGTAGATTGTCAAAGTGTGGATGCATATAGTGATGCTGACTGGGCTGGAGCAATAGATGACAGACGATCTACTTTGGGATATTTCACCTTTGTAGGTGGTAATCTCGTTACATGGAGAAGTAAGAAGCAGAATGTTGTTGCACGTTCAAGTGCAAAGGCTGAATTCAAGGGTATGGCACTTGGAATATGTGAAGTATTGTGGCTGAGACTTCTCTTGAGGGATTTGGGATATTTGCCTAGGCAACCGATTCGACTTTATTGTGACAATAAAGCAACATGTGATATTGCTCATAATCTGGTACAACATTGTGAGACCCCGAATTTTATGAAATGAAAGTATTCAATTTTCTTATAATTATTCTATTTAGTAAATGGTTAAATTGATAAAAGATTAAAGTTAAGGGTGATATGTGAAAATTTTTCAAAGTATGCAAGTTGTTATAAAATATTCGTTTGGTCGGGGAATATTCTTTTTTTGACGGAATATCCATTGTTTCAAGACAATCATTGGTGGACCCCACAATGTAAGTATTGTCGTAGTAAGAAAACTTGATTGAATTATCTTTTATAAAAATAATAGCGAAAGTGTTACCATTAAAACCTGTTGAACTACTCGGTAGTAAAAAAAGTACAAGAATCTGGCGTGGTTGCATAAGAGTACACACAGATTGATTATTGATGCTTACGTGAGAAGTCACTCAGTTATACTCAATTATTGCTACAGTAATTGTTGCATCATATCTTTCATATTATTGATTCAATTATTGTCACAATATTTTATATTATTAAATCAATAATTGAGATGACACAGTTATTCATATTATTATTTTCATAATTAACAATGTCTAGAAGTTCTATCGAGGAAAGGGGTTAGGTCATCTAATTGTGCGCCAATAGGGAGAAATCCTTATCGGAAAGCCCTCTCTTTCCTGGGAACGATCTGGTTGTTAATATTGTGTGTTATAATATAAATGATGAATGTTATTAAAAATCAAATTTGAGTTCAGAGTTGAATTTGGAGACGCGGACGTGATATTTGAGTCCGAAACGATGAAATTAGTAGAAATAGACTATAAACACAAAATTTACCGAGGTTGACTTTTTGGTCAAAAGTCAACAATTGACTTTTTGGTCAAAAGTCAACAATTGACTTTTTCGAAAAAAAGTCAACAATTGATTTTTTCAAAAAAAAGACAACAATTGACTTTTTCGAAAAAAAGTCAAACTTTGAAATTTCAAAAATGAAATTGTTAATAAAAATATTTCCATTGTGTTGGGATTATTAGTGTTAGTGGAAACCGACATTTATTTCGATAATAATTGATGTCTAGAAGTTATATTGACCAATCGGGTAATTAATTAGATAAATGAGCAATTAATTGCTATTAATTCATATGATTATAACTATTTATTCACATGTGTGTACTATTGAATCATATTCATTTACTATTAGGGGAGTTGGTGCAAGTTTGATAATACTTGCATGACTAAGTTAAAAATGGAGGTATAGATGAAGGTACTATACTATAATTAATTTTTTCACATGTTTAGAACTATTGAGTCACATGATTTACTATTGATTCACATGATTTACTATTAGGAGAGGTGGTGCCAGTTTGATAATACTTGTATGACTAAATTAAAAATGAAGGAAAAGATGAAGGTATTATACTGTAATATTTCGAGCCCCAAAATGTGCAATTATGGAAACTATATGTTTCTATAAATAGAAGCTCATTACTTCATTATTTTTCACTAATTCACTAAGTCTCACAAGAGCAATTATTATAGAGAGAAATTATAGAGAGAAAGAAGAAGAGAAGTTTCTTTACCTCATTTTATTCCAAATTATCCGCTTTCTTCTAAGGTAAGGGTATTATTCTTTCGTATTCATGAAGAGAGTTATTTTCTTTCAATACTCATAAGGGTTGTTATTCCATTCTTTATTATTCTGTTGGAATATCCTGTCTGTGCGGATTACGAATGACCTGGTTTCATTCTTTATTATTCGGTTGGGAATAACCTGTCTGTGCGGTCTATCGCATGCCTGGTGAATTTTGTTGTTATTCCATTCTTTATTATTTTGTTGGAATAACTTGTCTATGTGGATTACCGCAGGCATGGTGAATGATCCTTCGTATTCATTCTTTATTAAATTATGGAAATGATCTGTCTACTTAGATTACCGCATGGCGGGTGAAAATCCATTTGTAGTTTCGTATATTCTATTATACTCGTATGAGATATCATTTATTTTGTACTCGTCATGGAATATTATTTTCTTTGGTATTTTTTTTACGAGTTACTATTCACGGGTTACTATTCACCCGGTTACTATTCACTCTAGTATTATTCACTCGGGTAATCGGGGCACTTTTCGTGACGGAGTACTATTCACGAGTTACTATTCATGAGTTACTATTCACCCAAATTATTATTCACCCGAATATTATTCACTCGGGTATTTGGAGTACTTTTTATGCCGAGGTACTATTCACAAAGCACTATTTTCGAAGTACTATGCATAGGGTACTATTGCGGGGTACTATTTACCCGAAAAATGGATTTCTTTTCTGTCCAAATTATTTTTGGTACATGAATATTATTCTTGAATTTTACTCACTGTTAAAGATCATGTTGACAATTTGGATATTTTTAAACTCGAATAAATTTAAAGTCTTTAATATTTATCCTTGATTTCGTTTGATTAATGCTTATATCATTGTCATAAATCCTCATGCTTATATTATGATGAAAGTCATCTTCGCTCACGTCAAAGATGGACTGTTGATTATTAGTTTTGATTGTATATATTTGGCTCACGTGCAAAGATGGATCATTGATTATTGATTATTGGTTTTATAGTTTTATATCTTCGCTTACGTGCAAAGATGGGACATTGATTATTGGTTTTCTGATTGTATATATTTGGCTTACGTGCAAAGATGAACTATTGATTGATGAGTATCTTTGGCTTATGTGCATAGATGATGAATTTATTGGTATGATTATGACGAGGATCATTCGGTATAATCATGACCCGTAATGTTATAAACGATGTGGTAAAAGTCCTCATTGGCCCGTAGTGCATTGATGAACAGTTATTGGTATGATTATAACTAGAGATTATTCGGAATAATCATGACAATTGATGATTACATGAATATCCTTGCCGTAGTGCAGGGATGATTCGATGATGTGGATTAATTATTAAGCTGAGTCTCAGCGATAACATATTGATTATACACTTTTAATTCAAAAAATATAGTAGATATCATGCTCTACTTGACTCTTCAAAAATACAGTTGTATGTCTTTGGCCTGTAGTGCAAAGATGAATTGTTAATGAATATCTTTGGTCGTAGTGAAAAGATGAATTTTATAGTATGATTATGAGCAAGAATTGTGATTTGGTATAACCATGATTTTTGATGTTTCAGGTGGAGATAGGTGATGAAAATTATCTTCGTCCTGGGTGCGAAGAGAATCACAATTATGATTATGAGTTATTAATATGATTGTGGACAAGAATTGTTGATTGATGTTACAGGGATAAAACATTATTGGTGGACTTTTAACATGGAGAAGATAATAGACTTAATGGTCTATTTGACTCTTCTAATGGATCGCTTCGTTCACATTACTAACTATGGTTAAAAAGTTTTATCATCTACCATATGTTCTAAATCTCTTATTTATTACTGATGAAGGCTATTGATAATGTAAATTATCTTTAGTCATGATATTTTTTACTGGGCTAGTTGCGCTCACCATTTTTGCTTCACAATTCCTTTCAGGTAATAAGAGTGTAATTTGGTCGAATGCGGAGAATGAGGAGAATAGAGCGGTGGTCTATATTTATTGAGGTTCTCCTAAATAGTATGAAAATAATTTTATTGAGAACTTTAGATAAGTGTGTCGTATTGTATACGTCATTTAATATTTAATTTTGGTGAACCGAATAGGGTGAAAGCGAACTCAACTTTGGAATGGTGTTTTGTCCTTTATCATACAAGATGTCTAATGACATATAACCTCGTGTTATCATAAGACGAGTTGTCAAGTGCACATCCACTTCACGAGTATATCTACGAAAGTACTACCTATATGATCTTGGAGTTTGGTTGAAACATAATGTTCAATTGCAGACGGTGGAGATAATTATATGTTAAGAAGACTCACCATTGGAAAGAAACGTGATAATAATCTTCGTTTTTCTTTGAGGTCTATTCGATCAATTAAGGATAATTCTCCTGACATATGATATCTATCATAACTTACACTACTAGAATTGACATATAATGACGAACTATAGCGACGATTCGCACTTACGGAACCATCGCTATAGGGTATATATAGTGACGGTCAACACGGAACCGTCGGTATAGAGGTTTTATAAAAAAAAAAAAAAAAACCCTCCCATCTTGCCCCCAGATCATTTCAGTATTTCACTCCAATTTTTCCCCCAAATTATCTTCGTCCTCTCAAGTCATCTCCCCGTTTCTAACCCTTTCTCTCTCATTACTCTTCTTCTACAGTCATCTCTAACCAGATCGTATACTTACCTTCTCGCGCTTTCTTTGAAATTAAAACTAAGGAACGGTAAGCGATGGGTCAGATCCAGTAATCCGAAAAGTACTTTGATGATACCTACGAGTACAGGTATTCAAATGTTTTTCTTCTTCTATTTTTATTGAATTGCTTAATTATTCTTTGTTCTTTTCTTTTTTTGAATTTCTTTTTTATATTAAGGAATTGTTTGACTGATGAATACAGGCATGTAATTCTTTCTCCTGAAGTTGCCAAGTTACTCCCTAAGAATCGGCTTCTTTCAGAGGAGAGTAGTACATTTGGCTTCTAATTAGGGTTTTAGTAATTTTCCCTCATGATTTCCTGGTTTTGTTGTTGACAGAATCGATCAATTGATAAAAAACTGGAGCCCAGATTATAAACTATTTTCATCTCAATTTGTTGATTTTAATTATTTCAAAGTTAAACTCACAGTTTGCCTAATTACGAGTTTTTAATAATTTCATTTTTCTCTGAAACTTGGGCATAACAATATGCGTAAGGCTGATTTAGGGTCTTTGAGATGGAGTTGTTGTCATCTGCTGGATCGTTAAAGAGGGCTAAGGCACCTGGTAATATGACCCAAGTTGTTTCATGCTTGGTTGATGGGTGTAATTCAGATCTTGGTCGATGCCGGGAGTACCACCGAAGACATAAAGTATGTGAGCATCACTCAAAGACCCCAAAGGTTACAATTGGGGGTCAAGAGCGGCGATTCTGTCAGCAGTGCAGCAGGTTAAGCACTAAATGCTTTCATGCTGTCACTCCGGCCCTTGCTATGTTAAATTTCTGTATACTAATGCTCTGCATCCTACTGAATTTGTTTCGACACTAGATTTTTTCTCTGTCAGAAAGTTTGTTATGAAAGTTTGAGTTTGCTTAAGGTTTCCTTTTGTCAACACAATGGCTAGCTAGACTTGTTATTAATTTTATTACAAAAGACCATTTCCCATGATAAATGAAACATCCCATCATGTTTTTCATGGCATTTAGAGGAGCTAAGTGGTGCATTTCGTGGCAATCCATGAGTATGTTTCACTTTTTCAATTTCCTTATTGTGGAATAATAAAGTAATTTATGATACTTCATGTGAATTCCTTCACTCCTGCAGATTCTGATACGTCTTTGTTGTATTATTTCCAATATGAAAACTTGTCCAACTTGATAGTTTCTAGCACGTTTAGTTAGGTTATTTTCATTTGATTGGCTGTTATATCTGACTTATAGGTCTTTGATAGTTTTATTTTCTTCCCTATAGCTAATAGCCTCTTAGTTTAACTGATTTCTTCATATCACAAGCAAAAATCTTCTTTTATTTAATACACTTGAAGTGTTTTTGAGCAATGTCCAATACATTACATATTGATTTTATGAAGTAGGAACCAAGCAGTCATCACCAGACAAATGCAACAAACAGTGATTTGATGGGGTTGAGTGAATGGATACACGAATGGAGCTATTTCAAAGATTTAATAATGTTTAAATGTGTAGGCATGAATAGGTGAATCTGTTACTGTCCTCTACTTGCTTTGCAAAGTGTCCTTAAATATCATCCCATTCATTATCTTTAAAGGGTTCTTACGATTATATCATTCCTAAAGTAGGGTCCATGAATAAAAACTGCCTATTTGATCCCCCCCCCCCTTACTCCCTTTTTCAGGTTTCATTCGTTGATAGAGTTTGATGAGGGTAGGCGAAGCTATATGTCCTTAATTTCATTGACAAGTAGATTTCATATTTGCATAAGATGAATTTAGCATTTGCTTAGTACCATAATATATTAGAGAGGGTTGTAATATGACATAATTAGTAATAGTAGTGTCAATTTTTAGGATTTTATTCATGTCAAAGTGTTGCACGTCAATTTAAAAATAGAATACACTTGCAACTAGATAATAGTTCTGTTTTTTCTTCTTTTTCTTTCGGTAGGTGATTTTAAAGCTTCTTCTTTTTTTCCTCCTTGAACTATTTCATTTCATGCTTAAATTTTGAAGTTAATATATGACTATTTGCAGTTATTCAATTTTTTTTAAAAATTTTTTGTTTGTAAATTTGAAAAGTGGTTAAACAATTTAGATGTTTATGGGAGACCTAACATACTTTTTTTTCCTAACATTTAGCAATTTGAAGTAATTAGGAGAATTTTGGGCAATCTTCACATAAATGTTGTCATATTTTAAATAGTCTCTCAAGTATCATTTATTATTCAATTTTCTTCTTTCATTAATAAAGGGAATCTTTTGCAAAAAAAATTATTGTATGTGTGTATCATTTATTATCCAACTTCATATATATGTGTGTATGTGTGTTTTTGTTTGATACTACCGGCCAAGTGACAATATTAAGTCATAAAGAGTAAAAAGTTTAACTCTTGCATTACTTAATTTGTTGTTTATATTGCAGGAAGAGCAGGACGAGACCAACAGGGATAGTATTATGGCAAGCATTTCTTTGTGCCTTATTTGGGTAATGCATGTGCATATTAATTTTAATTCTCTCTTCAATTTATTGCACAAATATGAAACAAAAAAATGCTAATTTAACTATTTTTATATCTTAATTTCCGTTGGAGTATTTAGTAATTTCATGACCACCCAAGACCATTTTTTTTGGATTAAAGGTACTCAAATTGCATTAATTAGTAATCTCCTGCAAAATAATTTGATCAAATGTAATTATTTTTTTTATACCATTTAATTTTCATGGGTAAAATTAAAATTAAATTAATGGCTATATATATACATGAGTTGTAACATTCAAGTTAAACTTGTTTGTAGAGGATCAATAGCTCAAAATATATACATGAAGTGTTATTGGTTGTACCAACTGTAAGTTCCTTGGGGATCTTTTAGTTGTTATTTTTGACGTTCATTTCATTACTTTATGACCATGTGCTCATTTCATTACTTTGTAACCATATGTTTACTGTCAACCCAGGTTGGAATCTACTTGCCTTGCTATGACATCTTCTGCAACTACTTGGAAGAATTCACAGCCAAGAATGCTCCAAGCATGACACCATATGCCCCTTTATTGGCAGGCTCACTTAGCACGCTCATTAGCCTGCACAGGTCTATTGTGTTTCCTGTTACTTTGTTATTGGGTATTGGCTTCAATTTTTTATTTCCCTTAATAAATAAATCATTTGTAGTTTTTGCTTGTGTGGACTTTTTGTTTAGTTGAAAAATATTGGGAAAGACTGGGATTTCTGTTTTGAAGTGGAATGGTCCGCCTGTGGTCATCATATGTCTAGTTTGCAACTTCTTTTATTTTGTTGTTTTTCAAAGATATATGTTTTCTGATGTGCCTTTTTATGTTTTGTAAACAAATAAAAACTGAAACATATTAGTAATCTCGGTTAATGTTGTTTTTCTTCGTGATTTGTGGATCTTATTCAACTATATAATTAAATATAATGCTTGTGTGTATTTTAGTGTGGGGGTTATTGTGCAAGAACTGGTTATGAGGACCACAACTTCACTAATATGTGTGTACATATATATAATTGTATTAAAAATGCTGTCTTGAACTAGTTTTATAACGAGACTACTTTAGAAGTAAACCTGCTCTTGTGCACATCTTTTGCTGTCTTAATCTGCTAAACAATTAGCATTATCCGACAACTAGGCAATGAGTCATTAAAGCCTAGAAATTATGATGTATAACTTGATTTATAGTTAGCGAGGTAGATGTGGATCCAGTGTACATTCTTGCGAGAAGAATTCATGCACGCTCCATAAAATGTTGTTCTTATGTTTTTATGTGGTATAAATATAATGTGTTAGAAAACGGATATTTATCTATTAAGCATATATGGTTTTCTGGTTTTGAAGTCTTTTTTTTTGGATACTATTTAAATTGTAGAAATGGTAAATCATAGTTTCTACACATGCTTGAAGACATGTTTCACTGATCCCTCTTTCTTCAGATCCTACTTATGTTGCAATTACATTACCACGTTGCCATCTTGACTAATATGGTCGAGTGTAGAGAGTTATTCGTTTACTCTTCTATGTTGAAGTTGTTTTGAGGTTGTTTCTTGTCATATATTGTGATTGTATTTTATTTTTTACTTTTTTCTTAAATTGTGATATATTGTGATGGTCATCATTTTACTTTTTTTTTAAATTGTGATTGTATTTTATGAATGTAGCAGTTTCAGATATTTTTTTCCTTGCACTGACCAGGTATGTTTCATTGGCCTTGTACATGATATCTTCATAGGATATTCTTTGTGATGGGAAGACAAAGTGAACTTATCAAGAAGCAGGAAAAGACTGATCAAGGATGGAGGAAGGAATTACATGACCAATTGGAAAAGCACAAAACCGAAGTTAGAGAGGGTATAATTAATGTAATCGATATCTTTTGTACTAATTGTAATGTTGTAATGTGAATGATTTTAAATGATGTATATAATATTTTTTATATTTTATTTTATATTGTATTTGTGTTTGTTGAATAAATTTGTATTATTAATTAATTTTTTTAAATATAAAAGGCTATATATTTGGTTATAATAGTAGTTGTAGTGTTCTATAAAGTTATTGAGCCTATAGCGACGTCATTTGGCGTCGCTTATAGACATCTAAACACAATTTTGGCATGACCTATAGCGACGGTCGCCGATCGTCGCTATAGGCCAAAAGATCGTCGCTATAGGTTTTAGCGACGGTTTTTATAGCGACGGTCACCGACCGTCGCTATATCCTATAGCGACGGTCTTTTGGCCTATAGCGAAGGTCGGTGACCGTAGCTATAGGTCGATTTTCTAGTAGTGTTAGATTCATGACCTCTTATGTACGAAGGTTTCCTTGAGCACTTCCCAAAGATTTTAATTTCTAAAACAGTTTTTGACTGTACTTTTATGTAAAGTACCATTGTAAGGTTGTGTTCTAGCCACCATGAGAGTTACATACATTTGTATTAAAACTCACAGTTTAACTGTGGTCGTATTCTGCACGACAGTTCAACAGTTGTATAAATGAAGTTTGTATTTAATTTTTATAGTATGATATCTGACGACTCAGAATGGGTCGTGTGGACCTATTTTGGGGGCGTCACAAATATGATTGTACAAAACATGTGGAAGTAGACAGATTCTTCATTAAGAAAAAATTGGATGAGAAAATTGTCGAGTTGCCTAAGATTCGATCCGAAGATCAATTGACTGATATTCTCACCAAAGCTGTTTCAAGTCGAGTGTTCTCAAAGATTTTTGGGCAAGTTGGGCATGTGTGACATCTATGCACCAACTTGAGGGGAGTGTTGAGTGTTGCGATATTTCATTCCTCATGTATGTATATCTCTTCATATATCTACACACACACACACACACACACACATATATATATATATATATATATATATATTAATTACACATTATTATAGATATAATGTTTTAAGTTACACATTAGTCATAATTATGTAAGTTACAAATTATTAATAATAATGTAATTTAAATAGAAAAATGGAGAGTTTCTTTTGTTTCACATAATTAATTACACCTCTTATGCTTATAAAGCAACAAATAATCATTTATTAATTATAATGGAACTAAGACAAACTAGTTTTACTAACAACTTGCACCATATCAAATGTTTCACTTAAGTCATTGATAAACACAAGTCATATAATTCCAACTTGAATCAAATTAATTACTCTCATTCTCTAGGACATTAAGTTGCACTATTTATACTTACTTACTTTACATCCACAAATGAGTTTTATCAAACTCAAATATGACAAATAATAAGTCTCAAAAGTATAAAATAAGGTGCAATATATAACAAAGATCAACTACTAGTTTTATGTCTGACATGAGATTAAATAAAATTATAAAATTAGTTAATTATATTAAATATATCGTTAAAATATTACTAATCATAATTATATACATAACTGGTCAAAAAATCAACATATAAACTCACAATATATATCATTTTTTTTTTTTTTTATTTTCTCAACTTTTTGCTTTAATTAAAATTATTCTCCTAATATCCCGTAATGCCATACAAATCGATTTTTTTTTTATTTTAGCCTTTGTAGGTTATTTCTAAATTGGTTAAATGGTAAAAGACAGCATACACTTAAATAGTACAAAAAAAGGCTTTATACTTTAGATATAATGGAAGTAAAGAATGTAGTATTGTGTTGACAAAATATTGCTTGAGCAACCAAAGTACAAAAACTTTTCTATTAAGACTTCTTGAATGTTTATGTGATGGACTGATGGTTGGTAGCAATAGACAAAGAATGACTGTATTGAGACCATACATATTCTGTAACTCTGGCTCTTTGCTCTACTTGCTGCAAAAGGTCACCAAATCTGATGCAGAAAGCAGCAGCAATACACCAATCCGACCAATAGAACAGCATTCAAACTTTTCCTGCTTGGTGAAAAACCTGCAAGAAACATTAGACACAAGTTTTGACCTGAAAATTAACATAATATAGATGTTTTTGTTATTAAAAAGATAAGACAAAGAAGAAGAAAATTCTGGCAAATGTTCCAGAACAATTTCTGTTATTTGAACTGGAGATCTGCTACAACCGTCCGGAGCCTCAAGCTGTCTTTCTTGTGTGGGTTCTTTTGTGTGTAATTCGCTATGCAAAGAATAGCTATGACTCTTACCCAATTGGAGGTAATTGTTTCGGATATTCCACTCAAAATCCCAGTGCTTTCTCTCATTTTTAAGAGTCCAATAAGTCCAGCCAAACGACACATTGTTATATACCTCTAACTGGGCTCTCCCAAATTCTTGATAATCAAATTGCGCTCCATTTGTCACATTCCACTCATTAACCCATTCCCCTGCAATCAAATCCATTTACATATGTAACTTTTATTATCCACATCAGTACAGAATGAATATCTATATTTTGATAATTGCAGAAACTCATTTAGTGGCTGAGATCTATAGCATTGATAAATGCTGAATCGAGAACTGGAAATAATTTTTTTTTCCCCTATGAATAAGGGGAAAAAATGGAGACAAAACTTACCAATAAAAAGAAGCGGTCCATTTGCTCTGTTCAGAGCTTGTAGTTGGGTTTCCCTGCTCTTGTGTATGAACTGAATGTTATCCACGGTGCTCATGTTAACGAAAAATGTGTCCAAAAGATTGTAGTAGTGCAAATCCACTACTAAATTTAATGATCCTATGTTAGCTTGATAGATTTCATTTGGATCTGCATTCCCGATTCTTTGGCAGACAATAACATAAGCTGTTGGTGAGTATTTTCGAACAATCTGGTACCCTTGTTTGTAATATGAAACTAAAGTATCTAAAGGAACTGTGCCACTGGATGGTTCATTTAGAAGCTCAATTCCCAGCAAGGCAGGATGCTTGGCATACCTGTAAAGGAAAAGACAATTGCACCAGAAACTAATACAGTCAATGCTGCCACATAATCAATAAGTAACAAATAGATACTTTCCCTAAACCAAACTTTTATGGCTAAATTTTTTACAATAGGGAAGCAAGAAAGATCTAGAAAGGAAAAAGTGGATGAAGAGTACCATCAATAACAACAATAACGCAAGTGGAACCATACTATTGACTATCTTAATTGTCCACTATTTGTCCATAATTTACCTGGAAGCTAGAAATTCTATGACATTCAATGTTTGTGAAATGTAATCTTGAGATGTAGGCCATCCTGTTGTACCATCTCTACTAGCACTATGTTCCATCCCATTTTGAGATCCGGGAGCTGCATGAAGGTCGATAATGCACTTTATGTTATAGGATCTGCAAAAATGGTTTCAGATGGAGTGTAAAAGAAAAGCTAAACATTGAATTCTGAAAAAATGAGATCTCGAAACAAGACCCACTGAGCCCACGAGAATGCATTATCTAGAGCTTCCAAAGTTCCCCCAATAAAAGGAGCCGGAGGGTTAGGATCAAAAGCTATCCACCAGCCAACAGGGATCCTCACAGTATTTAGTCCATGTTGGTAAAGAAAATCAAAATCTTCTACAGTGATAAAGGTGTTTCTGTGCCTCTGCAGTGTCCAACGGAAATATATCAAAAAACAAGTCACCGATCTGAATTAAAGAATAGAATGGCTTGTTCTTCCAACAGCTAGAAAAAAATGTACCCGTAAAAAGTCCTGAGTTTAGGTTATTTTAAATGAAAAATGATAGTGAAATCAGTGCAAAATTGGAAAAATAGAGGAACAGATTACATTTCTAGGCGAACATATACCTAACTATACATGAGTAGAGTTGAGTGATCATGCTACAGGTAAGTCAGCAGTTGGAATATTCATCCTTGATATTCTTGCCAGAATTATTATAAAGCATCATTACCCGTGTGCCTACACCATGCAGGTACACATACGTAATTTAATTTTTATACAGAAAACCAGTGATAGATTGATCTGTTCTTAATTAATAGCATTTTGTAGCAATGATTCTTTATATATACACACACACACACATTTGTTTGTCCTTCAATCCTCAAAATTCACTAAAACCTTTATACTATAGTAGGATTCAGCTGAGTGCCTACATATCAGCCTATCAGGTGCCCATAAAGAAAATGTTTGTGCACGACTGCACGGGCTCATTATCTGATGCAGATCCAATGTCAAAGGGATTTAGGAAGGCCTTGCCTTCTTACAGTGATATAGCCACCAGAAAGTTTCTTGCCCGTGAGCATACCATGTTTTCCCATGTGCTGTAGAGGCACCCTGTACACATCAGAAAATGCCACTACACCTTAAACTAGCGAGTTGAAGTTGTACAGCATGATGTTTATTAAAATTTAAATTTTGGGGTTCTCCTAAATTTGAATACTTGTACCGCGGAGTTATGACACCTCTACCCATCACAGTGAAATATAGAGGATCCCAAATTGAATGACCAATAGGTACTACATGTAAAGGGTTCTGTATACAGATTCAAAATTCCTTGCCAAGCTAGATGAAACAAATTTCCAGAAGTCTATAGAAAAATTTATTGCTAATTGCCTGAAGTGAGAAGCAAAAATATTCAGATGAAGACATTCCTCAAGTAATATTTTCATAACTCCCGAAGTCATATGCGGTAGCAATAACAAACTAAATACGACAAGTAGTGGGATTTGGAGCTAAGCGTTGGCTAAACCTTGGAAATCTCAATGTCATAATGCCTTTCAAATCCTCCTAACCATTGTATGTGCGTGTGTGCGTGTGTGTTGGCTGGATATATCTTTTATGATGGGTTAGTAATTAACAAAATTAAAGAGGCACTATGGGAATTTAGTTTTTAACCTTAAGAACTTCTTTAGCCTTATCACGTCCATATCCATTGGCAAGCTGGTAATCACCATGCAAGATATTTGCAGCAATCATCAATTCAAATGTGGCAGCATTATCATCCCATCCTGGAGTTCCTTGATAGTCTGCAGTGAGCTGATTCGATGTTGAAGACTTAAAAGATGAAGCATAACCTATCAACTCTGCACTATATATTTTTCACCATCTAGATTATGCAATTGGAAAGTAAGATAGTTTCAAATGCCAGCTGTCTGGATACGGAGGAATTCCAGAGTCATTCTTGTAGTTTAAACAAATGGGTCATTCAGAGAACATACAACAATGATTCAAACAAATGTATAAATTTACTACGAAAGCCATACTTGAGAGAAAAAGCATAAAAAATAAAAATCAAAAGCCAAATGAAATGATTATACAAAAAAAACACACCAACAAATAACTATATTTAATGGGGATGCTGATGACCATTACCATGGAAAGAAAAACTGGAAACTCTAAAATGTAGACTCTGTGTGTATTTTAAATGTGGCAATGAATCATTCAAGGGAAAAAGATTTTCCCTTAAATGCAAATGAACAAGCAATATTACCTGCAGATAGGTTCCATGCTTATTCCTTATATGGACTCTGCTGTTGAAATTTCTTTCCAAGTAAAATGTTTCTGTTGCTGATGGAGATTCTTCTGTCGCAGAGATGAAGCCTCCTTCACCATCATATGTGAGAAACTGGCCTTGAAAAGTGCGGAACTGAAATTCAGACTCAGAAATTCTCCATAACTGCAAAAAATAAAAAGAAAGAAAGAAGCTGATGGGACATTTGATCTGCATATATTGAAGATATTACTGTTGAAGGGCTATCTCAGCTACTCTTAAATTTATGATACCTAGTTGAGCTCATACAAATGAATATCATTTTGTTTGCTTCAGTACTCAAAATAGATGTAAATGATAATACTGCTCTTGTACATGTAATTACATACCTGCTTCATGAGTTTGAGCTAAGATAACTGAACTGCAATCCCACAGAGACGCCCAACTACATCCATTAAACTAGAGGAGGGAGGAGGGGGGAGGGGGGGAACTTATTCTATGAAAATTCTTCCAACAGAATCCAAAATTTGACAGTATGTCAGTAAATAATGGATCATTAACCCTTTTTCTGTATTAAGAAGAGTTTATTGAAAACTAATAATAAACATAAGCCAAAACTCTACAAATATGTCAGATTTGAGATATATTATTGCCTTTCCTTTGTGAGGGTGATTTATTCAAATAGAATAGCTTTAGATGGTTCTTTACATTATCATACGTACGGGTGTGAATTGCTTATATAACCTTCAGTTTGCTAAGAATGAGAACGAAGTGATTGAATCCTAAACAAATTATTCTGAAGAAGCTGCAAATTACAGTCCTTGAGAAAATTTACTTTCTCTGTCTTTGCCCCAATTAAAAGAACTTATATCATTAGAACTTCCATATCACTAGCAACAATGATCAAACTGATCCATGCTCGTTTGATTTACAACACTATTGTAATTTTAGTGAACTCAATTTCAAAAATACAAACTCAGATAACTGCAAAGCAATGACTAATTAATCAGTTACTCCTAGGAAGGGTAGCAGCTTCACCATCTTTTACAGATTGAGGGGTAAGACCATCAGGAACTCATAAAGCATGCTTAAGTTTATATTAGATACACTTTCCTTTTCAGTTCGTTCCAAAATTAGAGCTACATTCTATTTTAAGACTACAAAGTCACATGTATTTCTTAACATGCCATTACTTTTTTATTATCATTTCTAGTATCAAACCACCACTACTAAATTCTTAGCTAGTATTTGGGTACATCGGAGCATAAATATATCCTTAAAAGTCGTCAATTGTATCGCAAATTTTGGAACAGAGGGAGTACCTACATATCCCTGGAACTATTATTACACATCAACAGTATTACAGAATTAACCACAAGAGTTATCATTGCAACTAAGTGATCATATGTTATTATTGACCACCTCACTTGCGATCCCCAACTGTTCTAATCAACATGTAAATAAATGTATCACACCAAACAATTAATAAATGCCAATTTTGTATCTCATTAGATTCCAATAGTGTCCAATATTACACATGCATTCGGCCTATTATGATGATGGGGATGATGTTTGGACCACAGAGACAGCTGATAGAAGCATTGATATAAAAACAGCTTTTTATGCAAAAAAATAAAATAAAATAAAAATAATGGAAAGCTTAATGAAACTCTGCACTTGAAGACAATAAAGGATTATAGGCACGTTACAATCAAGTAAATCTTACAAGTAATGAGAAACTTGATCAGTCATCTCACCCTAAAGGTTTCCCACAAAGAAGGAACATCTCTGTCCACTGTAACATTCATGCCGCCTCCATTATCCGCACACACATACTTCTGAAGAGTTACCGATTTGAATTGGACTTCTGTCCCATCCTACATTTCAATCAGCACATATGACTGTCACATTTCGAATTAAACAGAGAAGAACATCTGAATTCCAAATAATGCAGAAATCCAAATCAAGAAGAAGAGTTCTCACAAGCAAATCTCCATTGGGGATTCCAACAAACAGGGAAGGTTTAATCCACCCTTCAACAACCAACCATCCACCCAAATTCACTCCTCTTACTTTTGAATCTCCATGTAATCCCTCCACTAAAATCATAAATACAGTAAAAATTCCCAATTTTAATTCTTCACAGTTTGCACATTACACTTCAATTACATTTGTCAATACAATTCAAGAAATCAATAAAAATGGGTGATCGCACAAACCTGAGCATGCAACAGACAGGATGAGCCAACAACTAAGCAGAAATGCAAATACCCTTTTGCAGAAAATTAGTTCCATGTAGAATGCAGGCCACAATCACATCAAAAAAGTAAAAAGCTTAAAATTTTATCTGCAGCAGGATATAAGTACCCGAATAAAGGTTTATTCAAACCCTCCAAAAAAAACCACTTGGAGAGAGAGAGTATCAATAATTCCTTTCTTATTACCCAATTAATTCCAAGTTGAACCTAGTAAACAACCTTAAAGAACCAAAGATCTCCGTGGGTTTGATTTTAATTATCTGGGTATTTAATTAAAATTTGAAGAAAATCTGAAGAGTGTGCATAAAGACAAAACCCCATCAATTAAGGATTGAAATTTGAAAGTAGAATAATAAAAGAACAATATTCTAGTGTATAAAAGTGTACACATGTAATTATGTATATATATATATATATATATATATATATATATGCGGTATTTATATAGCTAAAAGTGAAGGGGAAGGGTGACTTTGCTTGGAGATTTGGTGTTTGATCGGTGAAGTAAACAAAGATGATTGACAAGGTAGAAAAAGTAAAAAGGCAAGCTTTTTATGTTGGGAAAACTGGAAAAGGGCCAAGAAAAGTGGTTCTACCACTTTATCTACATATTTGTCTTTGTTTATTCGGTTCAATACCTTTTTTTTTTACATTGCCATTGCGTGTGTCAAACTTGAGAAAGTGTGTTTTGATGCATTTGATGCCAAATTGTCATTTCATTTGATTAAGGAATAGGAATTAGGGGACAGCAAGAAAGTAGTATATTTGTAACCCAACCCCCAGCTTAAAGCTGCATAATTTATAGATACAAACAGCAGATACGGTTCCGTGCAGTGTGGTTACGGTATAATTTTTATTTTTTATTAACTGCATAGTTACAGTTGTGAATTTATAATATAAAATAGAGCGGCTCAAATTCCAAGACTTCAGCATTTAACGGCTTCAAATCAATTTAGGCTTCAATCTAAAATTATTTAGGGCTTCCACATGACGGCCAAGAATTTATCTCTCAAAAATTCAAACCTACATTCATCATCTCACTCTCTCGCTCCAAAGAATTTTTAATTATCAAGTTACTATTTAAAAAGTTACAATCAATAAAAAAGGCTTATAAATAATAAAATATAAATCTTGAAATATAGTTAAACTTAGTTAAAATTTATGAGAATTTGACTATTAAAATTGGATATTCTTTATTTATTCATTGAAATTTGTCTTCATAAGAATTTTCATTTAAATGTTTTGTGGAGTATGTATGGAAAGTACGGGTGTGTTAAGAATTAATTTAGGCTTTTAATTTAGTGTGTCCATATTCAATATTTAATTTGTTTGTATTCATGATTTATTTATTTTTATTTTTTTTGAATTATACAGTGCTTTCAGACACGGGTTATCGCTAATATATTTTTAAAACCGCACAACAAACCGTACCGCACCTCATTTTATAATAAATTATATATATTTTATATATACTAAATATCAAGTTGTAGTACATATAATAAAATTATACGTGAATAATATAATTTAATTTGTTTCTTATGAGTTTTAGTCATTTGTACATATAATATTACATTTAGTAATTAGTATATATCTTCCTAAAAATTCATTAGTTCTTTTCAACTTTATGCAAATTAATATGAAAGACGAGATAATCCATGATAATCACTATTAATATAAAAAAAATGGTGTTAAAATTTTATTTGTGGTGAGTTATTAAAATATTTTTAATTAATGTAATTAAGTCCACGACTTTATTTATTTTTAGTTTAACATATGTAATAGTAGTTCCTTATATATTATTCATGTATAGTTAGAATTTATAAATTGAACTTTTTATTATTTGTGTTATACATGAGATTTTTAAATAGGTATGTGTTAAAGTGAACATAATTTTCATAATGTGAATTAGTAATATAAAAATTATATATTATAAAATTTTAAAATATATATGAAAGTAGTTATGCAACCGCAATCGCACCACCACTGCACCACAACCGCATATAACCGTAATTGCATAGTTGTGGTTGTTAATATTAGTAACCGCATATTGTGGTTGTGGTTGTGTTTGCGGTTGCGATTGGTGGTTATAATTGTTTTTCTCAAATTGATTTTGAAAAATCAACAATAATCAAATAAGTTGGAACAGAGCGTAATAATTACACAATTTAATTGTACAATTCAATTCAAAGCCCTTGATTTTCCCAAAATTTACTTACATGACATAATGCTATTGGATTGTATAGAGTACTAATTTTACAAGTCATGCTTATCTACTTTTTTCTCTTATTGAATATATTCTTAATTTTCAAGGGTAAACATATTTCGACACATAAATTTTTATAATATATAAATTTGTGGTTATAAAACTATTTAATATCTGAGCAAATCACATTTTGTTTGGCTCCTCAGAAAATGTTTTTTGGCTTTGTCCTGAACTCAACATTATGGCAATTTTTTTAGTATACTTGAATTATTTCTTATAAAAATACTATTATAAATATTTAGTTTTCAAAAAAAAAATGCAATGAAGGGGAGCCAAGTTGTCCCTAATCACAAATTGCATGATGGTTGTGTCTTGCCTTCTGTTCTTGCTTAAGCAAATTACAAATGGTATTCTGGTCAAGGTTTTCGCGGGATTTTTTTTTTATTAACTTTAATAATAATGAATAATTATGAAATTGTTTTTTCTTTTTCTTTTTTTTCTAAGGGTATGTGTGCACAGAGAATCATGGTGGTAGCATTAGCATTGACACACATATGAAATAGATTAGCCTCTCAATAAATTTTATGCCATCTTTTTGGGTTTCACAATTGATTTAAAAGATTTTTGGGTTCAAGAATATTATCAGTTTCTGTAGTACTAATCCTTTGATGGGGCGACTGCACACATTCAAGGGTCCTGCACTAAATAAGTAGTTAGAAGCAGATATTACCTGGACTCTAGCATATTCTGATTCTGATATGCTAAGTCTAGGTAATAAATTTGTGCTTCTGTCTCATATTATAAGTAAGCTGCATATATACCAAAAATTCATATCAAATTAAGTGAACAAAAAGGATGTTATACGTTTCTTTCAAACTTGCTATTGCAGCTCCAAACCAGTTGTTTGACAATTTTACTTCATTTTTATTACTGTGCATAATGAAACTACACATGGCATGGCATAGTAAAACTAGGATCCGATTATGATGAAGTTAATTTAATTAATTGGCCGTCTGATCTTACACCTTGTGTAGAGATCACCTCCGAGCACGTATATCGACATTAATCTGCACTTTGGTGAATTGACAAAAATTAATTTCATGTTAAAACTGATACCTTATTTGTTCCTTCATAGTACAGTACTCTTTCTGTTCGGAAAAAAAAAAAGAGTAAGATTTTCTTCCGGACAAAGGGAGTATGATTGAGAACTAACCCAAATCTAGAATTTTGAGGTGACAATTGATTCTCAAAATGGTAGGATTGAATCCTGGCTTGTGCTAGAGCTTTGTTTAGACCATTTTCCACTAGATGAGAATGATCTCTTCATAGAAATAGGCCTCTTTTCCAAATAACGCCTAAATGAATAACTCTTCATCACTCCAAATATTCCTGAACTTGATCTATTATAACCTTTCCTACCAACTTTGCTTGAATCAGCTTTCTTTAAATAAGCTTCATCTCCAATATCAGCCACTACAAAATGAATCATAGATGCGGAAGATGAATCCATCGAAATCGACCTCCTCCTTTGTTGCAATTCTCCTTCAACTTTTACAATATGATCGGCCAAATCACTTTGAACTCGAACATCAAAATTCCTGGCACCCATAATATTTTCGCCATCTTCTCCTACTTGATCACTTCCCAATTCAACATTATTCTCTAAATTACCAGCCAAATTATCCTCCCTCGACCTCAATCCATTCAAATTCCTCTCCACCGAGCTCACATCAACATTATTTGTATCCACAACAATTGGAGCTCGACATACGGGACAGTTTTTATGCGATCTTAGCCAAGTATCAATACAAGGAATATGAAAAGCATGACTACACTTGGGCAAAAGCCTAAGACTCTCATCTTCTTGAAACTCAGACAAACAAACTGAGCAATCAGTCCCTTCAATCAACACTTGATCTTTTTTATACTTAAATATTTCTATGGAATCAATAACAGATTGTTGCAGACCAATTGTGTTGATTAACCAAATGGGATGGATTAACTCCGGACCATGATCCTCATTGATAAATTCTTCATTGGCTTGATCTAAATTAGGTGAATTTGTTCTCCTCCTATTCAAGCGATATTTTCTAAAAACTATGAGAAAACAAATCAGAATTACAAAAGCCCCAAGAATACAGATCAAGAGGAGCAAATTTGTTGAAATGAGAAGATTTGACTTAGATTCATCATCCCCATCAAAATCTGGAGGAGGAAGGAGTGGATCATTGTCTGAGTTGTCACCACAATCATCATAACCAGGACACTCCACTAAAACAACTCGATTATGTGAACTAATTTTTGGTATTAGCAATTTTTTTCTAAGAAGAATTCCCATTGAAAAAACAGGAATATGAAACAGAGGACAAAAACAGAGATTCTTGCCTTAAACATGAAGAAACAGAGGAGATAAATTGTAATAGCATCGCTTAAAGCGCATATTATTGCTTCGATTGATGCAAATGGACATGGGTTTGATTGTGTTGTGGAAAATTTTGTTGTTGTTGGAGTTGGGGGAGTTTGAGTTGTTGCTTGGTGGATGGAAGTCAATGGAGTAAAGCTCAGTCGTTTCCGCGTTAACGTAATGGTGATGGGCATAGATTGAGCCATTTATATGACTAGTCTAAAAATTATAAACTACCCACTTGACAAAGAAAATCGACGGTGGATGAATAAATGGATCTCTTTTGTGCCGGTTAGCATCCAAATATAATTTATTATGATCTTATTCGGAACGTTACTTAAAACGAGTTAAAGTTTAAAAATATCTTGACTATGCTGTACGTATAATAATATTTTGTTTATTAAAAAATAGATACTAAAAGTGACTATTAAATTATGTGTATGTCAATAAATAGTTGATAATCATTCCTCAGTGGCGGAATATGAATATTTTTAAAGAGGTCAAAATATATCAGTAAAAAAATTTATTTATTAACATTTGGAGTGCTTTTTTTAAATTTATTTTGTCCAATTATTGTATTTCACAATATCTTATTCTAACCCTTATCAATCTTTGAGTTGTGAGTCTAATGATTTTATATATATATATATATATATATATATATATATATAGGGTTTAAATTCAACAATAGGATTCTTGTGGGAAGAATTTTTTTTTGGCGCATTAAAAATTTAATTTGAGCAAAAAAAAAATCAACATCTTAAAAAAGAGGTTGCTTCCCGCAATGGGTTCTTTCATATGGATGGAACACCATATATATATATATATATATATATATATATATATATATATATATATATATATCTTTGTGGCCTTACCAAAATAGGTATCATCACCCATCTTGGGTCGCCAAATACATAAGTCTTAAATACAAATACAAACTTAATTATACAAAGATTGAAATGAGAGTTTTTACACGAATATTGTCTCATAGACAATATCCAAACTCAAATTCAATCCCCATTACATTTATTATCACACTAAATAGTGAAGATTACTAAAATAACCTTCTCGGACCATTACTCCGTTTCTCGACTAGTCAAATACATTACATTATCATTTCCGGAAGAGAAACAATGAAAGCAAAGGAAATTTCAACTAATTTAATAAGAAATATTATGACTAAGATAATGCGAAATAAATTATTGTTAGCCTTCAACAGTGTTAAACTGATAAAATACAATAAACATCAAGTTTAACTGCAGCGGAACAAGCAATCCATTAAAAGATTCAAGTAGAGTATGATATCTAACATCTTCTATGATTTAAAAAGTTTATCATCAATTTTATCAACGAGACTCGAACCTTAATAAATAAACTACATCATCGAATCATCCTTGCATTACGGGCGAGGATATTCATTCATATCACGTCATGAATTATCCACGCACTACGTGCGAGGATATTCGATGTAATCATCGATAATTCATGATTGTGCGCGCCCAAAATAGTACACATCACCCATCTTGGGTCGCATGGGACTAGTCTTGAATCTAAAATACTAATTATCTACAGCGGTCGTGTAAAATACAACAAAACATAAATTGAGAGTTTTAATAAGAATATTGTCATCTAGACAATATCCACACTCAAAGGAGTCCTCAATACATTTATTGTCACACAATTTAATAGAATAGTGAGGACTACTAATACTATCATCTGGACTGTCACTTCGTTCCCTGACTAGTCTCGGCTACGTTCTCATTTCTTGAAGAGAACAGTGAAAGAAAGAGGTGAGTTGAACTAACCCAGTAAGAAATATTATGACTAAGATAATGCAGAATAAATTATCATTAGTCTTCAACAATGTTAAACTAATAAAATATAATAGACATCAAGTTTAACTGCAGCAGAATAAGCAATCCATTAGAAGAGTTAAGTAGAGCATGATATCTACTATCTTCTATGATTTAAAATATTTTCATCAATTTTTATCGCTGAGACTCAGCTTAACCACATCATCGACTCATCCTGCACTACGGGCCAAGGATATTCATGTAATCATCAATGATTATGATTATACCGAATAATCACTGGTCATAATCTTACTAACAACTGTCCACCAATGAACTACAGATCAATGAGGACTTTTACCACATCATTCGTTACATTACGGTCATAATTATACCGAATAATCCCTGATCATAATCATACCAAGTCCATCTGTGCAAGTAAGCCAAAGATGACTTTCATCACAATATAAGTGTAAGACCCCAACTTTTTTTAATAAAGATGATTTTTCTATAAATATCATTTTTGAATATTATGGAATGAATTTGATATAATGTTATAGTTATGCGTAATATTTATAAATTTTGCAAAGTATGCAAGTTGTTATATAATATTCGATTGGTGGGGAATATTCGTTTTAGCAAGGAATATTCGTGACAACCAAGACAATCATTGGTGGACCCATAATGAAATTATTGTTGGATTGAAAGCGACAAAAATATTTTATAAAAATAACGACGGAGGGATTCTTTATTAAAACCGTTGAACTATCAGGTAGTAAAAGTACGATGTCTGGCGTGGTTGCGTAGTAGCATTACGGTATTGATTATTGATGCTTACGTGAGAAGTCACTTAGTTATACTCAATTATTGTTGTATCATATCTCTCGTATTATTGATTCGATTATTGTCGCGATTATCATCGCATTATATGTTATATTATTAAATCAATAATTGAGGCGATAAAGTTATTCATATTATTAAATTGCAATATTTACAATATGCAGAAGTTACACAAAAAGAGGTTTGGTCACCTAATTGTGCGCCAATAGGGAGAAATCCTTATTGGAAAGCCCCCTCTTTTCTGGGAACAACCTGGTTGTTAAATATTGTGAGTTATAATATTAATGATGAATAAGTTCGTGTTGATTAAAGATGAATTTGATAGTTTCATTGTGTTGGAATTATTTGTGTTAGTAGAAATAAACATATATTACGATGATAATTGATGTTTGGAGGTTATATTGTTCAATCGAATTATTAGGGATACTTTTCGTAGCCGGAGTTACTATTCATGAGTTATTCTTATTCACGAGTTCTTATTCACCGAACAATATATTTCTTTTCGGTCCAAATTATTTTTGGGTACAATATTATTCCATGAGGAGATGTGCTAATTTTTTCGAATAGTTGGTTGAATTTATAATAATAAATCAATATGGATCATTTGGTTTAAAGTTTTAATAGTGAATCGGTATGGATCGTTGCTTTAAGTTTTAATAGTGAATCGGTATGAAGGCAAATCCGTTTAAAAGTAAATCAATACATCTTCTTGTTCATGAATTAGTTCTTATTCAATCTATTCTCCTATAAATAGAAGCTCATTTCTTTATTATTTCTTATTTAATTCTTTGAAACTTTAGAGAGAGAAATTATAGAGAGAAAGAAGAAGAGTATACGCTTACTTACTTACTTATATCCAGTTTCTTCTTTATAAGGTAAGGGGTATTATTTCTTTTGTATTCATGAAAAGAACTTTTGTTATTCCATTCTTTATTATTAGTTGGAATAACTTTTGTATCTGTGAGCTACCCTATACTTGGTGAAATTCTTTGTTATTCCATTATTTATTCTTACATTGGAATAACTTTGTATCTGTGAGCTACCTATACTTGGTGAAATTCTTACATTATTCCATTATTTATTATTACATTTGGAATATCATGTAAAAGTGCATTTTCTGTAGGACTTGGTTCTCTCTTTATTATTCTTTTGGAATATCACATGCATGCATTTTTACTGTGGGACCTAGTTAAAATCTTTATTATTACATTGGAATATCACATGCATGCGTTTCTGGTGGGACTGGTTTTTCTTTATTATTCTATTGGAATATCACATGCATGCGTTTCTGTGGGACTGATTAAATATTTATTATTACTGTTGAAATAACGTGCATGCGATCTATCACGTACTGGTGATTTCTTTTGTTATTTCATTTTTATTATACTCGGTTGGATAAAGTTTTGACTTACATACTCCATGAAATTAGTGGAATATCCTTGATATTTGCGCTTCATCGATACCTTTTCATGGAAATATTCTTACGAGCATTCTTGAATTTTACTCTACAAAGAAGTATCGTGTTGACAATTTGGGCGTTATTAGTTCTGGATAAACTAATTCTTGAACTTGTTTTATTGAATTCTTATATCATTGTCATCATCCTCATGTTTATATTTTTGAAAGTCATCGTGGGCTGTGTAGTGCATAGATGGACTTGGTATGATTATGACCGAGGATTATTGGTATAATCATGGCCCGTAATGTTATAAATGAAGTGGTAAAACTCCTCATTGGCCCGTAGTGCATTGATGCACAATTGTTGGCATGATCATGACCATTGATGAATACACGAATATCCTTGGCCTGTAGTGCATGGATAATTTGTGATCGTGACCCTAATGAATATCCTTGGCCGTAGTGCAGAGATGATGTGGATTATTTATTAAGCCGAGTCTCAGCGATAAAAGTGATGAAAAAATGTTTTAAATCATTGTTTTGTCGTGTAAAATACGACAAAACATAATCTAAGAGTTTGAACAAGAATACTGCCTTCTAGACAATATCCATTCTCCATGGAGTCCTCATAGACAATATACAAACTCAAATTCAATTCTCATTACATTTATTGTCACACTATTTAACAGAATAGTGAGGACTACTAATCTTATCATACGGGCCATAGTCACTCCGTTCCCAGGCTCGTCCGGCCTATATTCTTCTCATTTCACGAAGAGAACGGTGAAAGAAAGGGTGAGCTCAACTAGCCCGATAAGAAATATTATGACTAAGATAATGCGGGATAAATTATCATTAGCCTTTAACAATGTTAAAGCGATAAAATCTGATGACATCGAGTTTAAGCTGCGTGAATAAGCAATCCATTAAAAGAGTCAAGTAGAGAATAAAATCTACTATCTTTTATGATTTAAAGCGTTTTTCATCACTTTTATCATTTGAGACTCGACAATAAATAATCCACGACGAGGATATTCCAGCAGAATAGGCGGAACCGGTCGGTGTAAAACACATGACACGGGATATTCCAGCAGAATAAGCGGAACCGGTAGGTGTAAAACACCTGAACGAGGATATTCCAACCGAATAATAAAGAATGGAATAACATAAAGATTTCACCAAGTATAGGGTATGTCTGGCGTATCTGAGTTATGTATATAGGGTATCTGGCGTATATCTGAGTTATTCAATGAGAATAATAAAGAATGGAATAACACAAGGATTTCACCAAGTATAGGGTATCGCAGCGTATACGAGAGTTATGTATAGGGTATGCCACATATCTGAGTTATTCAATGAGAATAATAAAGAATTGAATAACAGAAGTTCTCTTCATGAATAAGAAAGAATAACACCCCTTACTAGTACAACAAATAATATCCCTTACCGTAAAAGAAACTTGATATCGGAATAGTAAAGTAGTAGAATACTCTTCTTCTTTCTCTCTATAATTTCTCTCTCTAGAGTTTCAGTGAATTCGTAAGAAAATAATGAAGGAATGAGCTTTTATTTATAGAAAAACTGAGAGGGTCTCTTGGTGTTAATGAAGGGTCAAAATGACTCTTGGTAATATTGAAGAGACAACTACTATTTATGAAGGGGTAATTAACCCTTGGAACACCGAAGAGACAAAAAACTCTTGGTAATATTGAAGAGACAACTACTATTTGCGAAGGGGTAATTAACCCTTGGAAAAATGAAAGGGCAAGTTACTATTAAGACTTTAAATCAACGATCCATATTGATTTACTATTATAATTTCAACCAACGGTCTGAAAAATTAGCACATCTCCTCATGGAATAATATTGTACCCAAATACCCGAATGCACAATACTAGAGTGAATAGTAACCAGGTGAATAGTAACTCATGAATATTAACTCATGAATAGTAACTTGTGAATAGTAACTCATGAATAGTAACTCGTGAATAGTAATTCATAAATAGTAACTCGTGAATAGTAAATCGTGAATAGTAACTCGTGAATAGTAACTCATGAATAGTAACTCGTGAATAGTACTCCGACACGAAAAGTGTCCCGAATACCCGATTGAATAATATAACCTCCAGATATCAATTATCATCGGAATAGATGTCGATTTCTACTAACACAAATAATCCCAACACAATGACACTATCAAATTCATCTTTAATCAACACGAACTTATTCATCATTAATATTATAACTCACGATAATTAGCAACCAGGTTGTTCCCAAGAAAGAGGGCTTTCGATAAGGATTTCTCCTATTGGCGCATGATTAGGTGACCAAACCTCTCCTTGTGAACTTCTAGACATTGTAAATATTGTAATTTAATAATATGAATAACTTTGTCGTCTCAATTATTGATTTAATAATATATCATATAATGCGGATGATCTTGTGACAATAATCGAATCAATAATATGAGAGATATGATGCATCAATTCATGTAGCAATAATTGAGTATAAGCGAGTGACTTCTTACGTAAGCATCGATAACCAATACAGGTGTCTCTTATGCAACCACCGCGTATTCTTGTACTTTTTACTAGGGTAGTTCAACATTTTTAATGGTAACACTTCCGTAGTTATTTTCATAAAAATATTTTTGTCGTTTTTTCTAACTCTGACAGTGCTTGCTTTTGTTAGGGTCCACCAATGATTATCTGAAGTCGTCTGAATATTCCCCGACAAAAAGAATATTCCCCGGCCAAACGAATATTATATAACAACTTACGTACTTTGCAAAATTTTCAAATACTACCCACAACTATAACATTATATCAAATCCACACCTTAATATTTAAAAAAAAAAATTCAAGAAATTTAAATATTTATTCATAAAATCTAAGGTCTCACAATCTCCCCTCCTTATGAAATTTCGCCCTCGAAATTTATGTACGTACCTGGTATGCTGAAGAGGTGAGGGCACCTCGTCAGATTCTAACTCTTGAGGTATAACCTTTAAGTATTGAATACTCTCCTTCTTATCCAAGATTTTAACAGGTACATCTTCATACGTTAAATCATCCGCTATCTCGTCCAATTCTAAATAATGTGGTTCGGGTCGTCCACATATTTACGCAACATCGATACGTTAAAAATGTTATGAACACGCGACATATTTGGCGGTAAAACGAGTCTATAGGCCACAGTTCCTACTCGATCGAGGATTTTAAATGGGCCAATTAAATTGAGGGTTGTGATTTCCTCTCTTCATCAATTCTTGCTTCTAGAATAACGCTCTGTTGAACCTTCTTCATTCATCAGCTCTGAGTATGTAGCTTGAGCGGCTTTAACTTTATCGATTAAAGTTGATTCTACTCGTATATTTGTTATCTTCACGTGGGTTCGTATATTCGCGCACAAATCAGCAGCATACGATCTTTTTTTACTCGGCGTGTGTAGCTACTACGTTCGCTTTTCCACGATGGTATTAAATGGTACGATCGTAATCTTCAACAGCTCGAGCCAACGTCTTTGGCACATGATACGTTCGTTTTAGTTGAAGAAATATTTAAGGGTTTTAGAAATGAGGTTTTGTACTGGGGTCAATACAAAATTCGATTTCACGTTCTGGGGTAGGCTAAGATGTCTTCAAGAATACGTCAGGAAATTTATTAACGATAAAAATATCTTTCAAAACTGTGACCCTCATCCAAGACTTGGATAGCACGTCACATTGATACCTATTAACTTGCCACCGTTATTCACGACGTCCCCTACGGATAGTTTGGCTTCGGTGCATTCCACACAAGAAAGTCAACAATGAAAGGATCGGGCTCTTTACTTATGGCTTGATATAACAGTGATTGACTTTAGTGGTTTGGTTCCTTGAATTCGCATAACAGGTTGGTTAGGAATATGAAAACTAACAACCTTACTAAAAGCATGATGAGTAGTTAACCAATTGATTCCTAAAATTACATCCAAGGCAAGTATTTTCAAAGAGATAGATCGACAGGTAATGTGAAAGTGTTGATTTGAATCAAACAAGATTTATAAATAGTGGAGGTAACGAAGGTTTCTGCTAATGAAGTTTCAACGATAATAAAAGTCTAACTTCTCACGAGTTAAATTTAAGCGTTGAGCTTAAGCAAGAGAGATAAAATATATGGGTAGAGGCAGGTATCTAATAAGGTATAGACTTATTATGAATTTATAATTAACTAACCCGTGCTAACCCGTTCGGGTTACTCACTTTTTGAGAAGTCGAAAAACGCTCTTCTGAAACCACACAAACTTTGTTTTTGTCAGTATCCGTAGTTGGTGCCACATAGTCGATTGGACTTGACTTTGGTGCCACGACAAAATCGGGCTAGGTGACCTTCTCTTCTTGAAATTTCCACTTCTATTATCTTGGCCACGATTACCACCGAAGTGGTTACCATTCTTGGCATGATAATTTTCCCCGTGATGGTTATCATTGTTTAGATGGCCGTTTTGCAGAATGCGATTAATATCGTGTTGTTGGTCGTTACCTTTTGGTTGTCTTTGATTCATTATCGCGCTCGATAAGCGAGCCCTATTCACAACATCGAATACAAACAACATCACAAAAAGAGTTAATTAACATATCACATATTATCCTATACTCTAGCAGGCCAATTAAATACCAAATAAACTTAGGTAGGTCATATTAGTGAAGGAATTCCCCGTCTCTCCCCTTCTAGTTCTTGTCTCACATCTCGGCCGGGATCATATCCCTAAGCTTTGATACTGTTGTGATGCCCCAAAATAGGTATTCATCACCCATCTTGAGTGCATGAATACATGGTATAAAATTCAAATACAACTTAATAATACAACTTTCGTGTAAAATACGACAAAACATAATCTAAGAGTTTAAATAAGAATCGCGCTTCTAGACAATATCCATTCTCAATGGAGTCCTCATAGACGATATACAAACTCAAATTGGGTCCTCGTTACATTTATTGTCACCTTTATTTATGAGAATAGTGAGGACTACTAATCTTATCATCACGGGATAGTCACTCCGGTTCCCAGGCTTCGTCCCGGCTATATTCTCATTTCACGAAGAGAACGGTGAAGGAAAGGGTGAGCTCAACTAGCCCGAGAAGAAATATTATGACTAAGATAATGCGAGAATAAATTATCATTAGTCTTCAACAATGTTAAAGCGATAAAATACAATATACATCAAGTTTAAGCTGCGGTGGAACAAGCAATCCATTAAAAAGTCAAGTAGAGAATAAAATCTACTATCTTTTATGATTTAAAACATTTTCATCAATTTTTATATTTGAGACTCGACAATAAATAATCCACATCATCCACACACTCTGACGATGATATTCATTAGGGTCGCGACCACAAATTATCCATGCACTACGGGCGAGGATATTCATGTATTCATCAATGGTCGTGATCATGCCAACAATCATCCATGATGCACTACGGGCCAATGAGGACTTTTACCACATCATTTGTAACATTACGGTCATGATTATAAGAATAATCCCTGGTCATAATCATACCAAGTCCATCTATACACTACAGGCCAGAGATGACTTTCAAAAAAATATAAACATGAGGATGATGACAATGATATAAGAATTCAATAAAACAAGTTCACGAATTAAATTATCTAGAAACTAATAACGTCTAAATTGTCAACATGATACTTTTTTGTAGAGTAAAATTCAAGAATGCTTAGAAGAATATTTCCATGAAAAGATATTGGATGAAGCGCAAATATCAAGGATATTCCACTAATTTCATGGAGTATAGAAGTCAAAACTTTAACCAACTAAGTATAATAAAGAATGGAATAACAAAAGAAATCACCATGCATGATGTACTTCGCATAAACAGGATATTCCAACAGAATAATAAGTAACGGAACTAGGTCCGGTGTAAAACACACAGACAGGATATTCCAACAGAATAATAAAGATGGAACCAGGTCTGGTGTAAAACACATAGACAGGATATTCCAACAGAATAATAAAGACTGAACCAGGTCCGGTGTAAAACACACAGACATGATATTCCAACCGAATAATAAAGAATGGAATAACATAAGGATTTCACCAAGTATAGGTTATGCCGCGTATACAGGTTATGTATAGGGTATGCCACGTATACAGGTTATTCCAAAAAAATAATAAAGAATGGAATAACATAAGGATTTCAACAAGTATAGGGTATGCCGCGTATACAGGTTATGTATAGGGTATGCCACATATATAGGTTATTCCAACAGAATAATAAAGAATTGAATAACAGAAGTTATCTTCATGAATAAGAAAGAATAACACCCCTTACTAGTACAACAAATAATATCCCTTACCGTAAAAGAAACTTGATATCGGAATAGTAAAGTAGCAGAATACTCTTCTTCTTTCTCTCTATAATTTCTCTCTCTAGAGTTTCAGTGAATTCGTAAGAAAATAATGAAGGAATGAACTTCTATTTAGAGAAAAACTGAGAGTGACTCTTGGTCTTAACGAAGGGTCAAAATGACTCTTGGTAATATTGAAGAGACAACTACTATTTATGAAGGGGTAATTAACCCTTGGAACACTGAAGAGTCAAATAACTCTTGGTAGTATTGAAGAGACAACTACTATTTTCGAAGGGGTAATTAACCCTTGGAAAACTGAAAGGGCAAGTTACTATTAAGACTTTAAATCAATGATCCATATTGATTTACTATTATAATTTTAACCAACGGTCTGAAAAATTAGCACATCTCCTCATGGAATAATATTGTACCCAAATACCCGAATGCACAATACTAGAGTGAATAGTAACCAGGTGAATAGTAACTCGTGAATAGTAACTCATGAATAGTAACTCGTGAATAGTAACTCGTGAATAGTAACTCATCAATAGTAACTCGTGAATAATAACTCATGAATAGTAACTCGTGAATAGTACTCCGACACGAAAAGTGTCCCGAATATCCGATTGAATAATATAACCTCCAGATATCAATTATCATCGGAATAGATGTCGATTTCTACTAACACAAATAATCCCAACACAATGACACTATCAAATTCATCTTTAATCAACACGAATTTATTCATCATTAATATTATAACTCTGATATTTAGCGACGGGTTGTTCCCGGGAAAGAGGGATTTCGATAAGGATTTCTCCTATTGGTAGCGTATGATTAGGTGACCAAACCTCTCGATGTGAACTTCTAGACATTATAAATATTGTAATGTAATAATATGAATAACTTTGTCATCTCAATTATTGATTTAATAATATATCATATAATGCGTATGATATTGTGACAATAATCGAATCGATAATATGAGAGATATGATCGACAATTCTTTGTAGCAATAATTGAGTATAACTGAGTGACTTCTTACGTAAGCATCAATAACCAATACCGTGTGCAACTATGCAACCACGCGTATTACTATACTTTTACTACCGGGTAGTTCAACAATTTTAATGGTAACACTTTCGCCGTTATTTTCATAAAAATATTTTAGTCATTTTCTAACTACGCATGTGCTTCCGTTGTGGGGTCCACCAATGATTATGCCGTCGTACGAATATTCCCCGATAAAATGAATATTCCCCAGCCAAACGAATATTATATAACAACTTGAGTACTTTGCAAAATTTTCAAATACTACCCACAACTATAACATTATATCAAATCCATACCTTAATATTTAAAAAAAAATCGAGAAATTTAAATATTTATTCATAAAATCTGGGGTCTCACAGTCACAGTTGGTATCAGAGCTTAGGGATATGATCCCTTGCTAAGATGTGAGATAAGAACTAGGAGGGGAGAGACGGAGAATTCCTTCGCTAGTATGACCTACCTAAGTTTATTTGTTATTTAATTGGTTGGTTAGAGTATAGGGATAATATGTGATATGTTAATTAACCCTTGTTTTGTGGTGTATTTGAAAATAACATCTGAGAATGTTGAGAATATCAATGGAGCACAGGAGACCGTTGCGTCTCCACATACCAATAATCAGGATAATGTGCATCAAGAAGGCGATAATCCTCAGGGAAACAACAACACTGACCAAATGATGAACGATGGAATGTTCCGAGGCTTCATGCAATTCATGCAACATCAGGTGAGAGCGGCACTTGTCCAAAATACAGGTGGAAACACTGGCAACTCTCGGATGGTCACCGCCAAACAGTTCAAGGAGCTAGGACCACCGGAGTTTTTGGAGAGCCAAAACCACTTAAGGCGGAGACGTGGATAAAGCAGATCTGCAAGATATTTGATGTCTTGGGATACTCCGAGGAGCAAAAGGTTCCCTTTGCCACCTTCATGTTGCGTGCAGAGGTGATTCTTGATGGGAATCAGAAAGCGTATTCAACTCCGCCATGACCGAAGATGACTTGGGTGAAGTTCAAGAATTGTTCAACGGCAAGTACTTTCCGAAAGTATTTGTCACATGAAAGAGGTAGAGTTCATCAAACTGGAGCAAAACAACATGACCGTGTCGCAGTACGAAGCCAAGTTTGTCAAGCTATCCCGGTTTGCGTCTCATTTGGTTGATAATGAGGAGAGAATGACGCGAATGTTTCTAAGAGGTTTGAAACAGAGATACGTCGATATCTTATCTCTCATAAAGCGTGTTTGTATTTAGATGTTGTTAATAGGGCTCGATTATTGGGCGTGATAATGAGTCAACCCAACCAAAAAGAAGCGGTACGGCAAAATGATAATACCGGTGAGAGCGATCATCGAGCGGCGGTGACAACAAGCGTGGAGGAATCAACATGCCGAAATGGTAACCACTTCGGTGGTAATCAGGGCCAAAACAATAAGAATGGACATTTCAAGAAAAGGAAATTTAACAATGATGGAAAGACGTCAGCACCAGCACCCGTTGTTAAGGAAGGAGATCGACCACCTATCATATGTTTCAAATGCGGAGGAGAGGGACATATCAGTCCAAACTGCGCGATGCCATCCAAAGCATGTTATAATTGTGGAAGAGAAGGTCACTTAGCCCGATTTTGTCATTCACCGAAGACGAGTTCAGCTAGGATGGAGGCACAAAGGTAGTCCCGAGAAAAGTCAAACCCAGTGGTCTGAGGAGGCGTTTGTCGTGACCTCCCGAAAGCAAGGAACTCGAGCGAGGTCATCACGGGTAAGCTTATCATAAACTCTAGCGAAGTTTATACCTTATTTGATACCGGTTCTACCCATTCTTTTATTTCTCCTACTTGCGATCAACGTTTAAAATTGACGTAATTCTAGGGATTGATTGGTTAACTACTCATCATGCAAAAATTGATTATTTTCGTAAGGTTGTTAGCTTTCATATTCCTAACCAACCTATTATGCTGAATTCAAACAACCAAACCATTAAAATCAATCCTTTGTTATCTCAAGCCATAAAGCTATTCGTTCATTGAAAAACGGATGTCAAGCTTTCTTAGCTCATGTCACGGATCTAAATAAAAATACGTCAGTTTTGAATGATATTTCTATTGTTAATGAATTTCCTGACGTATTCCCTGAAGAACTTCCTGGACTACCCTTAGAGCGTGAAATTGAATTTTGTATTGACCTTGAACCCGGTACAAAACCTATTTCCAAAGCCCCATATCGAATGGCTCCTATTGAACTTCAGGAGTTAAAGACCCAACTGCAGGAATTGTTAGACATCGATTATATTCATCCTAGTACATCTCCTTGGGGTGCTCCTGTTCTATTCATGAAAAAGAAAGATGGGAGTATGCGACTTTGTATTGATTATCGGGAGTTGAACCATGTCACCATCAAAAATAGATATCCATTGCCACGTATTGATGACCTGTTTGACCAGTTACAAGGCGCCAAATTCTTTTCAAAGATTGATCTTCATTCAGGATATCACCAATTGAAGATTAGAATCGATGACATTCAAAAGCGGCTTTCGAGAACTCGATGCGGCATTATGAATTTCTAGTCATGTCTTTTGGATTAACTAATTCTCCTGCTTCCTTTATGGATATGATGAACCAAAGTATTCAAGGAATATTTGGATCACTTTATGGTCGTCTTTATTGATGACATCCTTATTTATTCAAAATAGTGAAGATCATGAAAGCAACATTTGAGGCTGATACTCCAAAAGCTTCGTGAATATAAGATTTATGCCAAGTTGAAGAAATACAAGTTCTGGCTTGAGGAAGTAGCATTCCTTGGGCACGTAGTATCAAGTCATGGAATATCATTGACCCAAAGAAAGATTGAAGTTATTCAAAGTGGGAGCAACCTAAATCGATGGACCGAAATCGTAGCTTTTTTGGCTTAGCTGGTTATTATCGGAGATTCGTAGAAGGGTTTTCTCGAATCGCAACTCCCTTAACTCAGCTGACTCGAAAAGATACAAGATTCGGTTGGAACGAAGAATATGAGAAGAGTTTTCAAGAACTTCGAGAAGACTCATTTCGATTGCACATTACGACAATACCATCGGCTCGGAGGATTTGTCATCTCTGGTGATGTTTGGGCAAAGGGTTAGGATGTGTTCTCATGCAACATGGGAAAGTCATAGCCTATGCCTCTCGACAACTCAAAGAATATGAGAGGAATTATCCTACTTATGATCTAGAGTTGGCAGTTGTTGTCTTCGCACTTAAAATTTGGAGGCATTACTTGTATAGGGAGAAATTAGAGATCTTTACGGATCATAAAAGCCTCAAATATTTCTTCACTCAAAAGGAACTCAATATGCGACGACAACGGCGTTGGCTTGAGCTCATTGAAAGATTATGATCATACCATCCAATACCATCACGGAAGCTGAACGTGGTAGGCGGCGCATTGAGTAGAAATCATATCTTGAATGCGAGTGCGATATTGACAAAGCAAAGTCCCATTTTGTGTGACTTGCAAAGGATGAAGATAGAGTTAAAGACTCCAGGGACCCATGTGATGATGGCGAATATACGAGTAGAACCGACTTTAATTAATAAAGTTAAAGCTGCTCAAGCTACAGACCTGGAGCTGATGCGTATGAGGAAGAAAGTGCAAGAAGGTGCTATGCCAAAAGCAAGAATTGATAAAGAAGGAATACTTCGAGTCAACTCCAGACTTTGTGTTCCTAATGACTCTGATTTAAAGTATAGAATCATGATGGAGGCGCACAACACACCGTTTGCAATCCAACCAAGGAGTACCAAAATGTATCATGATCTAAATCATACATTTTGGTAGAAAGCAATATGAAAGAGAGAGAAATATTTGTTTATCTCAAGGTGTCTAACTTGTCAACGAGTCGGCGGAGCATCAAGTGCCAAAAGGTCCATTGCAACCACTTGAAATTCCAGAATGGAAGTGGGAGCACATTACCATGGATTTCAATTCTTTTGGTCTTCCCAAGGTTTCTCAAGGCGTAGATGCGATTTGGGTCATTGTTGATAGATTGACCAAGTCTGCTCATTTCTTACCAATATGAGAAACTTATACACTTGAACGTCTTGCTAGCATGTACATAAACAAGATTGTAAGATTGCATGGTATGCCAGTATCCATAGTTTCTGATCGAGACCCAAGATTCACTTCAAGATTTTGGGTTAGTTTATAAAAAGTTATGGGCACGAATTTACGATTTAGTTCGGCATATCATCCTCAGACAGACGAATAATCAGAGAGGACTATTCAAACTCTGGAAGATTTATTAAGACTTTGTGTCCTTGAATTTAAGGGAAGTTGGGACAAGTTCTTACCATTGGTGAAGTTTTTCTACAACAACAGTTATCAAGCAAATATTGGCATGGCTCCATTTGAGGCGTTGTATGGAAGAAAGTGTTGTTCTCCAGTATGCTGGGATGAGGTGGGTGAAGCAACGTTATTGGGACCAGAGTTGGTACGTATGACTATGGAAAAGATTCAAACGATTCGACAACGTATAAGAACCTCACAAGATTGACAAAAGAGTTATGCTGATCTTCATCGTAAGAACGTGGAATTCGATATTGGACATCATGTGTTGTTATGTGTTGCTCCATGGAAAGGAGTTACGATATTTGGAAAGAGAGGAAAGCTCAATCCTTGATTCATTGGCCCATTTTTAATCCTCGATCGAGTAGGAACTGTGGCGTATAGACTCGCTTTACCGCCAAGTATGTCTCGTGTTCATAACGTTTTTTATATATCTATGTTACGTAAATATGTGAAAGACCCGAACCACATTATTGAGTTAGAACCGGATGAAATAGCGGAAGATTTGACATATGAAGAGGTTCTTGTTCAAATCTTGGATAAGAAGGAACATATTCTACGCTCCAAGGTTATACCTCAAGTCAAAGTTTTGTGGAGAAACCACGATGTTGAGGAAATGACCTGGGAGTTAGAATCTGAAATAAAATCAAGGTATCCTTACCTCTTGACATACCAGTCGTACCCTAATTTCGAGGGAAATTTCATAAGAAGGGAGGTTGTAAGACCCCAACTTTTTTTAATAAAGATGATTTTTCTATAAATATCATTTTTGAATATTATGGAATGAATTTGATATAATGTTATAGTTGTGAGTAATATTTATAATTTTTGCAAAGTATAAAAGTTGTTATATAATATTCGATTGGTGGGGAATATTCATTTTAGCGGGGAATATTAAATAACAATGACAATCATTGGTGGACCCATGATGGAATTATTGTCGAATTGAGAAAAGCGTCAAAATATTTTATAAAAATAACGGCGGAGGGTTCTTTGTTAAAGCTGTTGAACTATCCGTTAGTAAAAGTACGAAGAATCTGAGTGGTTGCGTAGTAGCTATTACGGTATTGATTATTGATGGTTACGTGAGAAGTCACTTTCGGTTATACTCAATTATTCTTTGCATCATATCTCTCGTATTATTGATTCGATTATTGTCACAAATATCATCTGCATTATATGTTATATTATTAAATCAATAATTGAGGCGACAAAGTTATTCATATTATTAAATTGCAATATTTACAATGTCTAGAAGTTACATCGAGGAGAGGTTTGGTCACCTAATTGCGCTTTTAATAGGGAGAAATCCTTATTGGAAAGCCCCTCTTTCACAGGAACAACTTTGGTTGTTAAATATTGTGAGTTATAATATTAATGATGAATAAGTTCGTGTTGATTAAAGATGAATTTGATAGTTTCATTATGTTGATTTTTTGTGTTAGTAGAAATCGACATCTATTACGATGATAATTGATGTCGGAGGTTATATTGTTCAATCGAATTATTCGGGACACTTTTAGGTGTCGGAGTTCTTTATTCATGAGTTCTTATTCACGAGTTACTTATTCACGAGTTACTATCCACGAGTTTCTTATTCACGAGTTATTCTGAGTTACTATTCATGAGTTCTTATTCACGAGTTACTATTCACTGAACAATATATTTCTTTTCGGTCAAATTTATTTTTGGGTACAATATTATTCCATGAGGAGATATGCTAATTTTTCGAATAGTTGGTTGAATTTATAATAGTAAATCAATATGGATCATTTGGTTTAATGTTTTAATAATGAATCGGTATGACCGTTGCTTTAAGTTTTAATAGTGAATCGCATTATGGACCGATACATTTAAAAGTAAATCAATTTGGACCGTTCATGAATTAGTTCTATTCAATCCATTCTCCTATAAATAGAAGCTCATTCCTTCATTATTTCTTACGAATTCACTGAAACTCTAGAGAGAAAGAAGAAGAATTTTCTGCTACTTCACTACTTCTATATCCAGTTTCTTCTTTATAAGGTAAGGGGTATTATTTCTTTTGTATTCATGAAGAGAACTTTTGTTATTCCATTCTTTATTATTTCGTTGGAATAACTTTTGTATCTGTGAGCTACCCTATACTTGGTGAAATTCTTACATTATTCTATTATTTATTATTACATTGGAATAACTTTTGTATCTGTGGACTACCTATACTTGGTGAAATTCTTACATTATTCCATTCTTTATTATTACATTTGGAATATCATGTATACATGCGTTTTACGTTTGGGACTAATTAAAATCTTTATTATTACATTGGAATATCGTATATGCATGCGTTTTCTGTGGGACTTGGTTAAATCTTTATTATTACATTGGAATATCACATGCATGCGTTTTCTGGTGGGACTGGTTCCGTATTTATTATCTATTGGAATTACACACATGCGATCTATTACGAGGCTGGTGATTTCTTTTGTTATCCATTCTTTATTATACTCAGTTGGTTAAAGTTTTGACTTCTATACTCCATGAAATTAGTGGAATATCCTTGATATTTGCGCTTCATCCAGTACCTTTTCATAGAAATATTCTTCTGATCATTCTTGAATTTTACTCTACAAAGAAGTATCATGTTGACAATTTGGACGTTATTAGTTCCTGGATAAACTAATTCTTGAACTTGTTTTATTGATTTCTTATATCATTGTCATCATCCTCATGTTTATATTTTTGAAAGTCATCTGTGGCCTGTAGTGCATAGATGGACTTGGTATGATTATGACCAGGAATTATTCAGTATAATCATGACCGTAATGTTACAAATGATGTGGTAAAACTCCTCATTGGCCCGTAGTGCATTGATGGACAATTGTTGGCATGATCATGACCATTGATGAATACACGAATATCCTTGGCCCGTAGTGCATGGATAATTTGTGATCGTGACCCTAATGAATATCCTTGGCCGTAGTGCAGGGATGATGTGGATTATTTATTAAGCTGAGTCTCAGCGATAAAAGTGATGAAAAAACGTTTTAATCATAAAAGATAGTAGATTTTATTCTCTACTTGACTCTTTAATGGATTTCTTATTCCGCTGCAGTTAAACTTGATGTCTATTGTATTTTATCAGTTTAACATTGTTGAAGGCTAATGATAATTTATCTGCATTATCTTAGTCATAATATTTCTTCTTTGGGCTAGTTGAGCTCACCCTTTCTTTCCTTTGTTCTCTTGTGAAATGAGAACATAGCGAGGGACTATTCGGGAGCGGGTGATGGTCGAGGAGGATAGCATTAGTAGTCCTCACTATTCTATGAAATAGTGTGTTAATAAATGTATTGAGGACTTATTTTAGAGTGTGGATATTGTCTAGATGACAATATTTGTATTAAAACTCATAACATATGTTTTGTCGTATTTTACACGACTGTTGTATAATTAGTTTGTATTTATATTTAGTACCATGTATCTAATATTATTAATATTATAACAATATTTTAATCACTTCTTAAATTTATAAACAATTTATTTCAATTATTTATACTTTACCAAATAATGCATTTAATCATTCAAAAATGCCATACTCATAAGATTTTATCACCAATGATTAAATCCCTTATCAAAATTCTGCATATACCCTATTTATGATTCCCAAGCCATAAAATCCTATTTACTAATTTCGTTACTTCACATAACATATTTAACTCATATGTTCGTAACTAAACCATTTTCATGAAAAATTACCAAATCAACTTGTTATTTTTCTATCCTTTGACTAAACATATATACATATATTTCATACACAACAAGTATTTTTTTTAATTTTTCAACTCCCTTAAGTATTTTTCAAAAATCAATTTTTAATTAATTCTTTAAGAAATTAGCTACCTCAAGTTTAACTCCAGAAATTCCTAAATCTTGGCAGGATCTAACACATGTTAACGTGAGCTTCCAGTTTAAATTTCATAGTCATCAGAGTTATAGAACTTCGGTTATAGCGTTTTTCGCCAGAAAAACCTAAATATTGAAATAGTCATAACTTGCTCATTTTAAGTCGGAATGAGCTCATTTTTGGACAGGAGGTACTTTATACTATATGTTTTCATGTCCCAAAAGGCCGGAATTTTTCTCACAAACTAAGTGGCTGAAAATGCCCTTTTAAATTTCTGGACAGTAGCCTTTTTGGTACTTTACAGTTTTTGACTCCTTTGCTAAAATCAGTCCACACGAAAATCTAGAACACCTTTTCCAGTGATTCCACTTGGATAAGTTAGAAAACTCATAGATCTAACTCTAGAACTTGACCACACTCAAAAATTTGAAATATAATAGGAGATATGGTCAATTGAATTTCATGTTCCATTTTCACCAAAATCTGATTTTCAACCCTTTGTGATTTCTAAGAAACTTTCATGTTTTCACATAATAGCCAATATAACTCATCATGACAATGACATAATAATTCAATAAAACAAGTTCAAAAATAAATTTTAAAGATTTATAAGTTAATTTATCCTGAACTCAATAATGTCAAAATTGTCAACATGATACTGCTTTGTGGAGAAAAATTCAATAATGCTCAGAAAAATATTTCCACGAAAAGATACTGGATGAAGCGCAAATATCCAGGATATTCCACTAATTTTAAGGAATATAGAAGCCAAAGCTTTAACCAACTGTGTATAATAGAATATATAAAACTGCAAATGAATTTTCGTCTGCAATGCGGTAATCCACGTAGCCAGATCGTTTCCATAATTTAATAAGAAATGAATACAAAGGATCATTCACCATGCATGTGGTAATCCACACAGACAGGTTATTCCAACAGAATAATAAAGAATGGAATAACATAAGGAATCACCATGCATGCGATATATCGCACAGACAGGTTATTCCCAACAGAATAATAAAAAAATGGAACGGTGTGTGCGTAAACGCCTGCAGACGGGATATTCCAGAATAATAAAAAGCGGAATCGGGTTAAGGCGAAATTTGCGGCAAGATGGATATTCAACGAATAATAAAGAATGAAATAACAATGAGAAATCACCATGTATGCGATAGACCGCACAGATAAAGTTATTCCAACGAGAATAATAAATAATGGAACGGTCGTGCGAACGCTTGCGATGTGAGGATATTCAGCAGAATGATAAAGAATGGAATAACGAGAAGAATTTCACCATGTATGCGGTACTTCGCATAGGCAGAGTTATTCAACATAATAAGGAATGGAATAATGAAGAATTTCACCGTGTATGCGGTACTTAGCATATCTGAGTTATTCAATGAGAATAATAAAGAATGGAATAATGAAGTTCTCTTCATTCATACGAAAGAAATAATACCCCTTACGAGAGTACAACAAATAATATCCCTTACCTTATAAAGAAGAGTACTTCACGGGTAGAGGCGGGGATATACTTGAAGAAAATTTTGCACTACGCCAAAGCTTCTTAAAACTCTAAAGAAATACGCCAAGATTATAGAAGAGAATTATCTCGAATTTACGGTGTGATTTCAATTCTAACTAAGCATCTATTTATAGGAAAATAGAAAGGATATTATGTAATATATATATATATATATATATATATTTTATTTAAAATCTAATAAAATAATTAACTTTATAAAAGTATTCTATTTTATATAAAAAGATTTTTATATGCAAACACTATGCAGTACTATGCAAATACTATGCATAATAAAATATATTATATTCTAATTATTATACAATAAAATAAATAACTTTATAAAAGTATTTTGTTTTATATAAAAAGATTTTACTATGCAAAACACTATGTATAATGAACTATATTATATTCTAATTATTGTCTAATAAAACAAATAACTTTATAAAAGTATTCTATTTTATATAAAAAACTTTTTCTGTTTTATTACATTAATAATACTAATAAAACAAAATTTATATATATATATATATATATATATATATATATAAACTTCCATGACTTCATAAAAGACACCTCAATATATTTAACAACATTTATCATCATTATTATAATTTATAATATTAATCGACCGTGTCGTTCCCGAGAAAGAGGGGCTTTTCAATAAGGATTTCTCCTATTAGTATGATTAGGTGAATAAAACTCTCCTTGGCAGAACTTCTAGACATCGTTAATATTGAAAATAATAATATTAATAACTTTGTCGTCTCAATTATTGATTTAATAATATATAAAATATCGACAATAATTGAATCAAATAACGTGAGATACTATGCAATAATTACTGTAGCAATAATTAAACAAAACTGAGTGACTTCTTACGTAAGCATCAATAATCAATACTGTGTGCTACTATGCAACCACACGTATTACTGTACTTTTAACACCGGGTGTTTCAAGAGTTAATGGTAAAACTTCCGTCGTTATTTTCATAAAAATATTTTTGTCGTTATCTCAATCCGGCAATAATTCCGTTAATGGGGTCCACGATAATTGTCTTAAGTAAATGCGAATATTCCCTGTTAAAATGAATATTCCCCGACCAATCGAATATTATATAACAACTTGCATACTTTGAAAAATTTATAAATACTATCCACAACTATAACATTATCTCAAATCCACACCATAATATTCAAAAAATATTTCGAGAAAATTAAATCTTTATTCGTAAAATTTGGGATTTTACAATGATCATGCCAACAACTGTCCATCAATGCACTACGAGCCAATGAGGACTTTTATCATTTGTAACATTACAGGTCATGATTATACCGAATTATCCCTTGTCATAATCATATCAATCAACAGTCCATCTATGCACTACGGGCCAAAGATGACTTTCATCACAATATAAGCATGAGGATGATGACAATGATATAAAAATTCAATTAAATGAAAGCAAAGGATAAATTTTAAATATTTATAATTTAATTTATCCATAATTCAATAATGTCCAAATTGTCAACATGATACTGCTTTGTGGAATAAAATTCAAGAATAATATATATGTATCAAAAATAATTTGAACAGAAAAGAAATAAATTTTTCGGGTGAATAGTATCTCATGAATAGTACCCTGTGAATAGTACTTCGGAAATAGTACCCCGGCATGAAAAGTGCCCTTGAATACCCGAGTGAATAATACTCGAGTGAATAGTACCCGAGTAAATAATAATTCGTGAATAGTACCCCGGTATGAAAAGTATCCCGAATCCCCGAGTGAATAATATTCTAGTGAATAGTAATTGAGCGAATAGTAACCAGTGAATAGTACCTCGGGTGAAAATATTGATATTTAATAAAAAAAAAAGTCCAGATCAATATTCCAATGAAACGATATTGGATGAAACTCAAAACTCAAGGATATTCCACTAGTTTCAGGGTTTATAGAAGCAATACTTACCATATTAAGTTTAAATTTAAGAATATAAAAAGAAATAACATACGAAACTGCAAATAAATTTTTACCTGTCATGCGGTATGTAATCCGCGTAGACAGGTTATTCCCACATATTAAAGGATGAATACGAAAAATAGTATTCCTTATGAATACGAAATAAATAATACCCCTTACCTTAGTAGAAGACTGGATACTATAATAGTGAAGTAGCAGAATACTCTTCTTCTTGCTCTCTATAGTTTCTCTTTCTATAGTTTCTCTTGTGAATCTCAATGAATTGGTGAGAATTAAACTTCTATTTATAGGAGAATGGACTAAATAGTAACTGATTCATGAATGGTCCATATTGATTTACTATTAGAATGGACGGTCCATATTGATTACTATTAAACCCATAACCGACGATCCATATTGATTTACTTTTAAAACCACCACCGACGGTCCATATTGATTTACTGTCCAAATTATTTTTGATACATGGATATTATTCTTGAATTTTACTCCACAAAGCAGTATCATGTTGACAATTTAGACATTATTGAATTCTGGATAAATTAAATTATAAATCTTTAAACCACCATCGATGATCCAGATTGATTTACTATTAAAACCATCACCGACTGTCCATAAAATTAGTAAATCTTCCCATGGAATATTAAGTCAAACTTACAACAAACGCCTCATAACAAATCCCTATATTTATATTAAAAAAATTAAATAAATATTTACCACAAATTATTTATCATTAATAAACATATTTTTAATCTATTAACAATTATTCATTATTATAACTCACAATATTTAACAACCAGATCATTCCCACAGGAAGAGGGGGCTTTCCGATAAGGATTTCTCCCTATTGGCGCACAATTAGGTAACCAAACCCCTTTCCTCAACAAAACTTTCTAGACATCGTCAATAATGCAAATAATAATATGAATAACATTATTGTCTCAATTATTGATTTAATAATACAAAATATTATGCAGATGATATTGTGACAATAATTGAATCAAATAACGTGAGATCTTATCTTGCGATTCTTGTAGCAATAATTAAATAAAGCCGAGTGGCTTTCTTACGTAAGCATCGATAATCAATCTGGTAATGCTTCTTACGCGATCATATGTATTCTTGTATTTTTTGCCATAGGGTATTTCAGCGGTTTAATGGTAAAACTTTTCGTCTTTATTTTTATAAAAAGTTATTTACGTGGTTTTCTAACTCGACAATACTTCCCTTAATGGGGTCCAATTGATGATTATCAAAGTCGTACGAATATTTACGATAAAAGCGAATATTCCCAGAACCAATCGAATATTTTATAACAACTTCTTACTTTTGCAAAATTTATAAACATTACCCTTAACTATAACATTATATCAAATCCACACCATAATATTTCAAAATATATTTTGAGAAAAATTAATCTTTATTCATAAAAATTGGGGTCTTACATATATATATATATATATATATATATATATATATATATATGAATAATGCTAGAGACAAACTATTCTACAAATATTTTACAAACAACTGATGTAGCATACTCCACTTCAGCATATTGTGTGGGGCCGAAGACTAAATTGAAATAATTTGTTGATCAATATGCTGAGGTGGAGTGTAAGACCCCAGCTTTTATAAATAAAGATGAATTTTCTATAAATATTATTTTTGAATATTATGTAATAAATTTGATATAATGTTATAGTTAATGGGTAATATTTATAAATTTTGTAAAGTATATGCAATGGTTATATTATTCGATTGGTGGGGAATATTTGGTTTTAGCAGGAATATTCGTATAACTACTCAATCGTTGGTGGACTCCATAATGTAATTATTGATCGGATTGAGAAAGCGACAAAAATATTTTATTGAAATAGCGGCGGAAGTTTTACTGGTTGATCTTGTTGAACTACTCGGTAGTAAAACAAAGATGTCGTGTGGTTGTTATAGTAGCACCAGTATTGATTATTGATGCTTATGAGAAGTCACTCAATTTGATTCTATTATCACGATTAATAATATAAATTATTATAGCGATAATGACGTTTTGTTTTATTCGTATTATTAGCGTAATAAAAGCGAAACATCTTTTTATATAAAGCAGAATACTTTATTAAAGTTATTACTATAAATAAAATATATTATATTATGCGTAGTGTTGCGTAGTGTGTTTTGCGTAGTGTTTTGCGTAGTGTTGCATAGTATTTGCATAGTAAAATGTTTTAATATAAATAGAATATATTATATTTTATTTAAAAGATTTTGCTTTAAATATGGACCGTCAGATTAAAGTAAATTAAAATGGAATAGTTCATGGATTAATTACTATGCATTCTATTTTCCTATAAATAGAAGCTCATTCTTCATTATTTTCTTTACGAATTCTTTGAAACTAGAGAGAGAAACTATAGAGAGAAAGAAGAAAAGTATTACGCTACTTCACTTTGCGATATTCAGTTCTTTAAGGTAGGGAATATTATTTGTTGTACTCGTAAGGGATATTATTCTTTTGTATTCATGAAGAGAACTTGAGTTATTCCATTCCTTATTATTACATTGGAATAACTTTGTATCGTGGTTTACCCTATACTTTGTGACATTCTTCTATTATTACATTTGGAAGATCACATGCGTGTGTTTTACAGGACTGGTTTAAATCTTTATTATTATTACATTGGAACATCTTATGCATGTGTTTTACAGGACACGGGTTCCGTCTTTATTATTACATTGGAACACATCACATGCGTGTGTTTTACCGGGACTGGTTCCATCTTTATCATTACATTGGAATATCTATCGTGTGTTTTACATAGGATCTGGTTCCATCTTTATTATTACATTGGAACATCACATTGGTGTGAATTTCACGATTTGGTTCCGTTATTATTGTTACATTGGAATAACCTATCTACATCTGAAATCTGCGTGCGTGGTGATTTTTTTTGTTATTCCATTCTTTATTATACCCCAGTTGGTTAAAACTTTGACTTCTATACTCCATGAAATTAGTAGAATATCCTTGATATTTGCGTTTCATCCGATATCTTTTCATGGAAATATTCTTACGATCATTCTTGAATTTTACTCTACAAAAAAGTATCGTGTTGACAATTTAGGCGTTAATAATTCACGGATAAAATAATTCTTGAACTTGTTTTATTGAATTCTTATATCATTGTCATCATCCTCATGTTTATATATATATTTTTAAAGTCATACGTGCTTTGTAGTGCGTAGATGGACTTGGTATGATTATGACGAGAGACTATTCGGTGTAATCATGTAGTAGTAATGTTACAAATGATGTGGTAAAAATCCTCGATTGGTAGTAGTGCATTGATGGGACGAGTTGTTGGCATGATCATGACCATTAATGAATACACAACTATTCTTGGCCCGTAGTGCATGAATAATTGTGGTCGTGATATCTAAAGAATATCCTTGGCCGTAGTGCGGGGTGATTCATTGATGTGGATTATTTATTAAAAAGTGAGTCTCACTATAATAGTGATGAAAACCTTTTAAATCATAAAAGATAGTAGATTTTATTTTCTACTTGACTTTTTTAATGGATTGCTTGTTTCATTTGCAGTTAAACTTGATGTTTATTATATTTTATCGGTTTAACTTCATTTTGAAGGCTAATGATAATTTATTACGCATTATCTTAGTCATAATATTTCTTCTTGGGCTAGTTGAGCTCACCCTTTTCTTTCTTTATTCTCTTGAGGAAATGAGAACATATTTGAGACGAGTCGGGGAGCGGAGTAATGGTCGAGAGGATAGCATTACTAGTCCTCACTATTACGTAAAATAGTGTGATAATAATTGTAATGAGGACTCCTTTTGAGTTTGTATAATATCTAGTAGATAATATTTGTATTCAAACTCACGGTTTATGTCAGATTGTACCACGGCAGATTATATTAGTAAGTTGTATTTAAATTACGTACCATGTATATCGACTACCCAAGATGGGTGATGTATACCTAATTTTGGGGCGTCACGGTTAAGTATCGAGCTTAGGGATATGATCCTGGCTAAGATGTGAGAATAGTACTAGGAGGGGAGGCGGGGAATACCTTCGTTAGTATGACCTACCTAAGTTTATGTCTTTATTTTATTGGTTGGTCGAGAATATAGGGATAATTTGTTACATGTCAATTAACCTTTTGTTTTGTGGCGATGATCTGAAAATGACATACGAGAATGTTGAGAATATGATGGAGCACTGAGCGATCGTTGATTCGCCACATATCAATAATCGAGGATAATGTGCATCGAGGAGGCGACAATCCTCATACAAACAACAACCTTGACCAAATGATGAATGATCAAATGTTCGGAGGCTTAATGCAATTTATCAACAATGAAAGCGAGAAGCGACTCATCCAAAACGTAGGTGGAAACACGGAAAAACTCTCGGCGGTCGGCATTAAACAATTCAAGGGCTGGGACCACTGTAGTTTAAGGAAGAGCAAAACCACTTTTGGCGGAAGCATGGATAAAGCAGATTACCAAGATATTTGATGTCTTGGGATGCTCGAGGAGCAAAAGGTTCCTTGCCTCCTTTATGTTAGCTTGGAGAGATGATTCTTGGTGGGAATCGGTAAAAGCGTACTCAACTTCTTTGTCTTGAAGATATCTTGGGAGAAGTTCCAGGGAGGTACATTCAATGACAAATACTTTCACGAAAGTATTTGCCACATGAAAAGGAGGTGGAGTTTATCAAGTTGGAACAAAACAATATGGCCCAATGTATCGCAATCTGAGGCAAAATTTCTGGAGTTATCACAATTTGCATCCCACTTGGTGGATAATGAAGAAAGAATGGCGCGAATGTTTTTAAGAGGTTTGAAGTCGGAGATATCGTCGACATCTTATTTCTTATAAAGCGTGTTTGTATTAGGATGTTGTAAATATGGCTCGATTAGTGGAGTAGCGATAACGAGTCAGCCTGAACTAAAAAGAAGCGGTAAGCAAAATTATAATACCGGTGAGTAGTCATCGAGCGGTGACAACAAGCGTGAAGGGAATCAACAGGCTAGATATGGTAACCACGCCGGTGGTAATCGGGGCCAAACAATAAGAATGGACATTTCAAGAAAGCGGAGATTCAACAATGATGGGAAAACATCAAAGACCAAAGACCGTTGTTAAGGAAGGAGAAAGACCACTATCATATGCTTCAAATGCGGAGGAGAGGGACACATCGATCAAAGCTATGCCATCAGTCAAAGCATGTTATAATTGTGGAAGAGAAGGTCACTTAGCTCGATTTTGTGCGTTTCTGAAGACAAATTCAACTAGGATGGAGGCACCAAAGTAGTCGGAAAAAAGTCAAAAGCCGGTAGTCTGAGGAGAGCATTTGTTGTGACCTCCCGGAGAGCAAGGACCCGAATGAGGTCATCACGGGTAAGCTTATCATAAACTCTAATGAAGTCTATACTTTATTTGATCTGGGTTCTACCCATTCTTTTATTTCTCCTACTTGCGCTCATCGATTAAATTTGACTCAGGAGAAATTAGACTTTGACTTATCTGTGGAAACTCCATTGGGAGAAACATTCATTACATCCATTTTGTTTATAAGTCTTGTTTGGTTCAAATCGGTACCCTCACATTACTGTCGATCTTATTTCATTAAAATACTTGCATTTGGCGTGATTACAGGGATTGATTGGTTAACTACTTATCATGCAAAAATTGATTATTTTCGTAAGGTTGTTAGCTTTCATATTCCTAATCAACCTATTATCACGAATTCAAGCGACCAAACCATTAAAATCAATCACGGTCATCTCAAGCCATAAAGCTATTCGTTTATTGAAAAAGCGGATGTCAAGCTTTCTTAGCTCATATCATGATTTAAACAAAAATAAATCGATTTTTGAGCGATATTTCTATTATTAATAAATTTCTGACGTATTCCCAGAGGAACTACGGCCTACCCCAGGCGTGAAATTGAATTTTGTATCGACCTTGAACACAGTACAAAACCTATTTTCAAAGCCCCATGTCGAATGGCTCTATTGAACTTCGGGAGTTAAAGACCCAACTACTGAGGAATTGTTAGACATTGGCTTTATTTCGTCTAGTACTTCTCCTTGGGGTGCTCTGCTCTATTTGTGAAGAAGAAAGATGGGAGTATGCGACTTTGTATTGATTATCGAGAGTTGAATCATGTCACCATCAAAAATAGGTATCCATTGCCACGTATTGATGACTGTTTGACCCGGTTGTAAGGAGCCAAATTCTTTTCAAAGATTGATCTTCGTTAGGATATCACCAATTGAAGATTAGAACCGTGACATTCCAAAGGCGGCTATCGGAACTTCGATGCGGGCATTATGAATTCCTAGTCATGTCCTTTGGATTGACTAATGCTCTCTTTGCCTTCATGGATATGATGAACCAAGAGTATTGAGGAATATTTAGATCACTTTGTGGTCGTCTTTATTGATGACATCCTTATTTATTCCAAAAGCCGTGAAGATCATGAGCAACACTTGAGGTCGACACTCCAAAAGCCGTGAATATAAGCTTTATGCCGAGTTGAAGAAATCGAGTTCGGCTTGAAGAAGTAGCATTTCTTGGGCACGTGGTATCAAGTCATGGAATATCATTGACCCCAAAGATTGAAGCTATTCAAAGCGGGAACAACCTAAATCGATGGATCAAATACGTAGCTTTCTCGGTTTATTTGGTTATTATCGGAGATTCGTGGAAGGATTTTCTCGAATCGCTACTCCATTACTTCGGTGACTCGAAAAGATACAAAGTTCGGTTGGAGGCGAAGAATGTGAGAAGAGTTTTCAAGAACTTCGAGAAGACTTATTTCAAAGACTGTTACGACAATACCATCGGCTCGGAGGATTTGTCATCTCTGATGATGCTTGAGGCAAAAGGTTGGGATGTGTTCTCATGCAACATGGAAAAGTTATAGCCTATGCCTCGCGATAACTCGGAGAATATGAGAGGAATTATCCTACTCGTGATCCGGAGTTAGCATTTATTGTCTTTGCACTTAAAATTTGGAGGCATTACTTGTATGGGGAGAAAGTGGAAATCTTTACGGATCATAAAAGCCTCAAATATTTCTTCACTCAAAAGGAACTCAACATGCGACAACGACGTTGGCTTGAAGCTATTGAAAGATTATGATCATACCATCAATACCATCCGGAAAAGTGAGCGTGGTAGGTGACGCATTGAGTAGAAGATCATATGCAAGAAATCTGAGTGCGTTATTGTCAATCAAAGGCCCATTTTGTGTGACTTGCAAAGGATGGAGATAGAGTTAAAGACTCGAGGGACGCATGTGATGATAGCGAATATCTGAGTAGAGCCGACTTTAATCGATAAAGTTAAAAGTGCTTTCAAGCTACGGACACGGAGGCGATGCGTATGAGGAAGAAAGTGCAAGAAGGTGCTATCTTAGGAAGCAAGAATCGATGAAGAAGGAATACTTGAGTCAACTCCGGACTTTGTGTTTCTAACGACCACGATTTAAAGTATAATATCATGATGGGGCGCATGACACACCATTTGCAATCCATCTTGGGAGTACCAAAATGTATCATGATATTTGTCATACATTTTGGTGGAGCAATATGAAGAGAGAGATAGCACTATTTATCTCAAGGTGTCTAACTTGTCAACGAGTTAAAGCGGAGCATCAAGTACCAAAAGGTCCATTGCAACCACTTGAAATTCTAGAATAGAAGTGGGAGCACATTACCATGGATTTTGTTCTGGGTCTTCCTAAGGTTTCTCAAGGCATTGATGCGATTTGGGTCATTGTTGATTGATTGACCAAGTCTGCTCATTTCTACCGAAATCGAGAAACTTATACACTTGAACGTCTTGCTTTCGTATGTACATAAGCGAGATTGTAAGATCGCATGGTATCTGCGGTATCCATAGTTTCGATCGAGACCCAAGATTCACTTCACGATTTTGGGTTAGTTTGCAAAAAGCTATGGGCACAGACTTACGATTTAGTTTCGGATATCATCCTCGAGACGGATGGGACGATCGGAGAGGACTATTCAAACTCTTGAAGATCTATTAAGACTACTGTGTCCTTGATTTCAAGGGAGTTGGGACAAGTTTTTACCATTGGTGGAGTTTTCCTACAACAACAGTTATCAAACAAGTATTGGCATGGCTCCATTCGAGCGTTGTATGGAAGAAAGTAGATTTCTCGGTATCTTTGGGATGAGGTGGGTGAAAGCAACGTTGTTGGGACCGGAGTTGAGTGCGCATGACTACGAAAAAGATTTAAGCGATCCGACAACGTATAAAACCTCACAAAATCGACAAAAGAGTTATGCTGATCTTCATCGAAAGGACGTGGAATTTGATATAGGAGATCATGTGTTGTTAAGAGTTGCTCCATGGAAAGGAGTTACAAGATTTGGAAAGAGAGGAAAACTTAATCCTCGATTCATCGGTCCATTTTAATCCTCGATCGAGTAGGAAGGCGTGGCCTATAGACTCGCTTTTTCTGCCAAATATGTCTCGTGTTCATAACGTTTTCACATATCCATGTTACGTAAATATGTGAAAGACCGAACCATATTATTGAGTTAGAACCAGGACAAAATAGCGAAAGATTTGGCGTATGAAGAGGTTCTGTTCAAATTTTGGATAAGAAGGAACATATTCTACGCTCAAGGTTATACCTCAAGTCAAAGTTTTGTGGAGGAACCACGATGTTGAGGAAATGACTTGGGAGTTAGAATCGAAATGAAATCAAGGTATCCTTACCTCTTGACATACCAGTCGTACCCTAATTTCGAGGGCGAAATTTCATGAGAAGGGAGGTTGTAAGACCCACTTTTATAAATAAAGATGAATTTTCTATAAATATTATTTTTGAATATTATAGAATAAATTTGATATAATGTTATAGTTGTGGGTAATATTTATAAATTTTGTAAAGTATGCAAGTGGTTATATTATTCGATTGGTTGGGGAATATTAGGTTTAGCGAGGGAATATTAATATAACAACGGCTCAATCATTGGTGGACCCCACAATGAAATTATTGTCGGATTGAGAAAAGCGACAAAAATATTTTTTATGAAATATAACGGCGGAAGTTTTTCTGGTTGATCTTTGTTGAACTACTCGGTAGTAAAAAATACAATGATGTCGTGTGGTTGCATAGTAGCACACGGTATTGATTATTGATGCTTATGTGAGAAGTCACTCAATTTGATTCTATTATTGTCGATTAATAATATAAATTATTATAGCGATAATGACGTTTTGTTTTATTCAGTATTATTAACGTAATAAAAGCGAAACATCTTTTATATAAAAGCGAGAATACTTTATTAAAGTTATTCTATAAATAAAATATATTATATTATGCATAGTGTTGCGTAGTGTTTTTTGCGTAGTGTTTTGCATAGTGTTGCATAGTATTTGCATAGTAAAATGTTTTAATATAAATAGAATATATTATATTTTATTTAAAAGATTTTTCTTTAAATATGGACCAATGATTAAAGTAAATTAAAATGGAATAGTTCATGGATTAATTCTTATGCATTCTATTTTCCTATAAATAGAAGCTCATTCCTTCATTATTTTCTTACGAATTCTTTGAAACTCTAGAGAGAGAAACTATAGAGAGAAAGAAGAAAAGTATTACTCGCTACTTCACTTTGCCGATATTCGGTTCTTCTAAGGTAGGGAATATTATTTGTTGTACTTTCGTAAGGGATATTATTCTTTTGTATTCATGAAGAGAACTTGAGTTATTCCATTCCTTATTATTTTGTTGGAATAACTTTTGTATCACGTGGTTTACCCTATACTTTGTGACATTCTTCTATTATTACATTGGAAGATCACATCGTGTGTTTTACAGGACTGGTTTAAAATCTTTATTATTATTACATTTGGAACATCACATGCGTGTGTTTTACAGGACACTGGTTAAAATCTTTATTATTCTGTTGGAACATCACATGCGTGTGTTTTTACAGGACTGGTTAAAATCTTTATCATTACATTGGAATATATCTATCATGTGTTTTACAGGATCCGGTTCCATCTTTATTATTACTGTTGGAACATCACGCTTTGAATTTGAATTTCACGACTGGTTCCATTATTATTATTTACATTGGAATAACTTTGTACATCTGCAATACCGCATGCATGGTGATTTTTTTGTTATTCCATTCTTTATTATACCCAGTTGGTTAAAACTTTGACTTTATACTCCATGAAATTAGTAGAATATCCTTGATATTTGCGTTTCATCCGATATCTTTTCATGGAAATATTCTTACGATCATTCTTGAATTTTACTCTACAAAAGCAAGTATCATGTTGACAATTTGGACGTTAATAATTCTGGATAAAATAATTCTTGAACTTGTTTTATTGAATTCTTATATCATTGTCATCATCCTCATGTTTATATATTTTTTAAAGTCATACGTGGCTGTAGTGCATAGATGGACTTGGTATGATTATGACCAGAGATTATTGATTGTAATCATGGTAGTAATGTTACAAATGATGTGGTAAAAATCCTCATTGGTAGTAGTGCATTGATGGGCGGTTGTTGGCATGATCATGACCATTAATGAATACACAACTATTCTTGGCCCGTAGTGCATGAATAATTATGGTCGTGATACTAAAGAATATCCTTGGTAGTAGTGCGGGGTGATTCGATGATGTGGATTATTTATTAAAAGTCGAGTCTCAACTATAATGATGATGAAAAACCTTTTAAATCATAAAAGATAGTAGATTTTATTTTCTACTTGACTTTTTTAATGGATTCGTGTTATTTTGCAGATTAAACTTGATGTTTATTATATTTTATCGGTTTAACATTGTTGAAGGCTAATGATAATTTATTACGCATTATCTTAGTCATAATATTTCTTCTTGGGCTAGTTGAGCTCACCCTTTCTTTCTTTTTTTATTCTCTTGTGAAATGAGAACATATTGGGGACGAGTCTGGGAGCGGAGTAATGGTCCAAAGGATAGCATTAGTAGTCCTCACTATTACGTGAAATAGTGTGATAATAATTGTAATGAGGACTCCTTTTGAGTTTGTATAATATCTAGTAGATAATATTTGTATTCAAACTCACGGTTTATGTCGTATTATTATACCGCACAGTTATATTAGTAAGTTGTATTTAAATTCTGTACCATGTATCTGACTACCCAAGATGGGTGATGTATACCTAATTTTGGGGGCGTCACATGGAGTCTGTTACATCAGCACCTTGTAAAATGTTTGTAGAATAATTTGTGTTTGTAGCATTACTCTATATATATTAATTTCTCTCGAACTATGAGACTATTTATCAGACTTTGAAGTTTTTAGTCAACTAATTAGTTACTTTTATAGATAAATTATAATATTATATATTCAGAACCTTAATTATATTGTGGTTCATGAGATTAATTAGCTTGAAAGAAAGAATTCCAGCAACAAAAAAGAAAAAAAAAGAAAAAAAAGAGAGAGATTTAACAATCTTGATAGGATAGAACTATGGTGCACTTATGGTCACTATAATGAGATCCAAAAAAATAATTTTATTTCTTTAGCTTTTTATTTTTAATTAGTTTTTAGAGAGAATTACTATCACATTTTTTTGTCCCACTTTTATGATAAAGCAAAAGCAAGAGAAAAACAAAAGAGAAAGAAAAATACATAAAAGAAAAAGGAAGAAAAAAGAAAACCAATAACCCCCAGAAATTCCAGGGTAGGGGGTCATATGACCCCTCCTCCCTCCCCCCTTGTGATCATTTGGATTACTCTTTAACTAATTACAAGTTAATATATCATTTTATAACTTCTTTTGTAAATTTTTTTGGCAAAACTAATGATTTGGCCACCAAAGTTGACACGTTTTATCGAATACACGATTAAACATTTAATTTTTTAAATTAACTAACTGAACTAATTAAAATTGTTAAATTAGACTATTTCGTTAAATATGGCTCACGACTGTTAAATATTTTTGGCTATTATCTGACGTGGACTTAAAAAAGAAAAGGAAAAAAAGAAGAAAATGACATGGCTTCGATGCTCGACCTCTGCGCACTCGGCCTCTTCGATGTTCGATTTTTTTGCAAAACATATCTAACCATCTTCTCTTATATAGACTAAGAATTTTCAGTCCGAACAAAAATAAAAATTAAAAAAACAAATACTAAAATCAAAGAAACATCAAATTAACTAGGCTCATAATAGCACCAAATGTATCAATCAGAAACAACTAAGTTATAAGCTTAGAGTAATTAGAAAGACGAACACCTCCGACGAGAATAGAAGTGACAATTCCCGCATCGTTATCATCAGGAAAAGCCCAAAGGGGAGAAAAAGGCTGGTCGGAGAGAAGAAATGGCGAGGTTGGGTCGGACGGGAAGATTTTATCGAAGGCCCAGGACCTGTCAAGATCCATCATCATAAGTAAATCTCTATCTACCAGCGCTAAGGGTGCAGTAGCATTAACTACAGTAGAAGAAGACGTCAACTTTGTGTAGGGGGTAGTTTCTTCTTCTTCTACAATTAGTTCTGACATTTTTTTAGATTGAAGCTGAATTTTGTCCAAACCTTATGTGTTTGTGTTGAATTGAACGTTGAAACAGATGGGGGGATAGAATTGATGAGAGAGAAGAAGGTTGTGACGCCCCCAAAATAGGTATACATCACCCATCTTGGGTTGCCAGATACATGGTACTGAATACAAATACAAACTAATTATACAACAGTCGTGTAAAATACGACAAAACATATGTTGTAAGTTTTAATACAAATATTGTCATCCAGACAATATCCACACTCAAAATAAGTCCTCAATACATTTATTAACACACTATTTCATAGAATAGTGAGGACTACTAATGCTATCCTCTGGACCATCACTCTGTTCCCCGACTAGTCCCTATTACGTTCTCATTTCCTGAAGAGAACAGTGAAAGAAAGGGTGAGCTCAACTATCCCAGTAAGAAATATTATGACTAAGATAATGCAGGATAAATTATCATTTGCCTTCAACAATGTTAAACTGATAAAATACAATAGACATCAAGTTTAACTGCAGCGGAATAAGCAATCCATTAAAAGAGTCAAGTAGAGAATAAAATCTACTATCTTTTATGATTTAAAATATTTTTTCATCACTTTTATCGCTGAGACTCAGCTTAATAAATAATCCACATCATCCGTGCACTACGGCCAAGGATATTCATTAGGGTCACGATCACAAATTATCCATGCACTATGGGTCAAGGTTATTCGTGTATTCATCAATGGTCATGATCATGCCAACAACTGTCCATCAATGCACTACGGGCCAATGAGGAGTTTTACCACATCATTTGTAACATTATGGTCATGATTATACCGAATAATCCCTGGTCATAATCATACCAAGTCCATCTATGCACTACAGGACAGAGATGACTTTCAAAAATATAAACATGAGGATGATGACAATGATATAAGAAATCAATAAAATAAGTTTATCCAGGAACTAATAACGTCCAAATTGTCAACATGATACTTCTTTGTAGAGTAAAATTCAAGAATTCTCAGAAGAATATTTCCATGAAAAGGTACTGGATGAAGCGCAAATATCAAGGATATTCCACTAATTTCATGGAGTATAGAAGTCAAAACTTTAACCAACTGAGTATAATAAAGAATAGAATAACAAAAGAAATCACTAGGCATGTGATAGATCGCACATGCAGGTTATTCCAATAGAATAATAAATACGGAACCAGGTCCGGTGTAAAATGCACAGACAGGATATTATAAGAGAATAATAAAGACGGAACTAGGTAAAGCATAAAATGTGACAGGATATTCAATGAGAATACTAAAAAGCGAGAATTGTGTCGAGGCGTAAAACGCATAGAGCGAGGATATTCAACAGAATAATAAAAAGGCGGAACCGGTCCGGCGTAAACGCCTTATGAGCATGGATATTCCAATGAATAATAAATAATAGAATAATGAGAAGAATTTCACCAAATATAGGGTAGCAGCGTATCTGAGTTATTCAACGGAATAATAAAGAATGGAATAACTGAAGTTCTCTTCATGAATACAAAAGAATTAATACCCCTTACCTTATAAAGAAGAAACTGGATATAGAAGTAGTGAAGTAGCAGAATACTCTTCTTCTTTCTCTCTATAATTTCTCTCTCTAGAGTTTTAGTGAATTCGTAAGAAATAATGAAGGAATGAGCTTCTATTTATAGGAGAATGGATTGAATAGTAACTAATTCATGAACGGTCCAGATTGATTTACTTTTAAACAGACGGTCTATACTGATTCACTATTAAAACTTAAAGCAACGATCCATATTAAAACTTTAAACCAACGATCCATATTGATTTACTATTATAAATTCAACCAACGGTCTGAAAAATTAGCACATCTCCTCATGGAATAATATTGTACCAAAAAATAATTTGGACCGAAAAGAAATATATTGTTCGGGTGAATAGTAACTCGTGAATAGTAACTCATAAATAGTAACTCGTGAATAGTAATTCATGAATAGTAACTCGTGAATAGTAACTTATGAATAGTAACTCGTGAATAGTAACTCATGAATAGTAACTCCGACACGAAAAGTGTCCCGAATACCCGATTGAACAATATAACCTCCAGACATCAATTATCATCGGAATAGATGTCAATTTCTACTAACACAAATAATCCCAACACAATGAAACTATCAAATTCATCTTTAATCAACACGAACTTATTCATCATTAATATTATAACTCAAAATATTTAACAACCAGGTTGTTCCCCGAGGAAAGGGGCTTTCAATAAGGATTTCTCCCTATTGGCGCCGCAATTAGGTGACCAAACCTCTCTTTGACAGAACTTCTAGACATTATAAATATTGCAATTTAATAATATGAATAACTTTGTCGTCTCAATTATTGATTTAATAATATATCATATAATGCCGGTGATCTTTGTGACAATAATCGAATCAATAATATGAGAGATATGATCGACAATTATCTTGTAGCAATAATTGAGTATAAGCGAGTGACTTCTTACGTAAGCATTAATAACCAATACTGAGTGTGCTACTATGCAACCACGCGTATTCATCGTACTTTACTACCTGGTAGTTCAACAGTTTTAATGGTAACACTTCCGCCGTTATTTTTATAAAAAGATAATTCTGTCGTTTTGTTACTGCGACAATACTTCCGTTGTGGGGTCCACCAATAATTGTGCCGTCGTACTAATATTCCCGACAAAAAGAATATTCCCCGACCAAACGAATGTTATATAACAACTTGCTTACTTCGCAAAATTTATAAATATTACCCACAACTATAACATTATATCAAATTCATTCCATAATATTCAAAAATGATATTTATATAAAAATAATCTTTATTAAAAAAAAGTTGGGGTTTTACAAAGGTTGGGTCATCATGTACTATGATTCCATTGACTTTTTATTATTATATCATTTTTAGATCTGTATAATGGAAGAAGATGTCGTGTTGTACATTGGAAGAAGATAATGGAAGAAGATGTCATTTCCTTTTTTTTATTACGTCCAAGTCAGATAATAGGTTGAATTTTTTAAAAGCCGTGAGCTATATTTGACGGAATGGCCCAATTTAACAATTTTAATTAGTTCAGTTAGTTAATTTAAAAAATTAAATGTTTAATCGTGTATTCGATAAAAACATGCCAACTTCGGTGGCCAAATCATTAGTTTTGCCAAAAGTTTTTTATAAATGTAACATTATTCATTGTACATATCCTAGTCGTTATAATGAGTTGAGTCGGGTTTTAGTCGATCTAAATCAAATTTAATTAATTACTAAATTAGTTATTTTTTATATTTATACATACAATATATAAAATTAATTATTTTAGTTAAATAATAAATACTAAATGAGCCGAGTTTAGACGAGTCAAACTCAAACAAGTCATGCTCGAGTTGAATACAACATAATTTGAGCTCAACTCATTTAATTAAACAAACACAATCGTATATAGTTCGAACTCGACTAAATAAACGAATTCAAATCAAATCAGGTTAAATTTAAACAAATTTAAATGAGCCATATTAATTTTGTTCGTGAATATTTCGATTCATTTACATATGTACACATGTTATAACATCTTGGTGGTTGGCAGTTGGTACATTGCACATCAAGGTTTCACATAGTCAATTTTTTTTTAATTAAGGGTGTGTTTGATAAAAATTGAATGAATCTGAATCTGAATCTGAATGAGTTGAATCTGAATCTGAATAAAAAAAGTTGTTTGATAATTGACATGTCTGAAACATCTGAATGACAAAACTTTATTATTTTACCTTTCTAAAAAAATTCAAAATTGTTGTAAGTTTATTTAATATTACTTGGGTTAAATGCTTTCTAGGTCACTCTACTATAGGTCGACTTACAAATGGGTCACTGAACTTTTTTTTCTTACAGTCAACTCACTGAACTTGTATTTACTAACAAAAAGTTTATAATTCTGTTAAGTCTGTTGACTTTAGACGGAAATTGACATATCAGCTGCATACGTGTAAAAAAAATTCTGATGTGGCCCAAATCATCCCATGTGACTTTCTTACGTGGAAATGGAGGAAAACAATTAAATAATTAAATGAAAAACAATTAATTTTTCTTAAGAACCAAAAAGAAAAGAAAAGAAAATTAAAAAAAAACGCGGCTCCTATACATCAAACCCAGAGTCTCTCCCTCTTTCTCTCTCCTCTCTATTCTCATCGATTCGAGCTGCAGAGATCGAATATGGCGATTTGAACTCTATTTTTCTTTGAATTAACGAATTTTGATCGAAGATCGTGGAACTGAGTTTCTTTGAGATAGGATTATATTAATTTCTTCAACAATTTTTTGTTTTAATAAGGGGTTGTTTGGTGGGTGAAATTCACGTTGCTGTTCGATCTGATGGGAATTCGTTGATGGGTTTTATACTTGTCTAAATGGGTCACTATGTTTTCAGCTTTTGGATGATGTGGTGTTCTTGAGCAGGTTATTGGCGTGGGATGAGTTTGAGGGTTTGAAAGGCTTGTTTGGTTGGTTGTGTTTTTTGTTTGGATGATTTCTGTGGGGAGTAGTGATGGAAGAAAGGGGTTAATTTTAGAGTTTGGTGTTGGAAGAGAAATGGAGGAGACTGAGCTGGAAGAAGGAAAGGCTTGCTTTTACCAAAATGATGAGAATTCAACTCTTGACCCTGTTTGTTAGTGTGTGTGTTCTTGGTATGTTAGTGTGTGTGTTTGAATTTATATGTGTATTCTTGGTGTGTTAATGTGTGTTCTTGACATATTTACCCTTAAATGATTAATAATTGTTTTTAAAAATATTTGAAATAAAATTTTTAATTAAACATAAGCATGTAATTTTTTTAATTTATTTTCTTATTTTTTTTTAAAATATTTTTAATTTATATTATTATATTTGTAAAGAAATAAATAAAATTCATTTCATATTAATTAAAAGATAATTAAATATATTTTTCATTCAAATGAGTTTTTAAAAGCGTATTTTAAAAAAAGCTAGCTTTTTAAAATTTTATAAAAAAGTGCATTTTATAAAAAAGTAATAAATTTTTTAAAAAAATTGCATTTTTAAAATTTTATAAAAATTGCATTTATAAAAAGCGCATCTTTTAAAAAGCGTATTTTTTTAAAAATTATGTATGCAAATAATTTTAAAAAGCGCATTTTTTAAAATTTTATAAAAAATTGCATTTTATAAAAAAAGTAATAAATTTTTTTTTCTTTTATTAAAAAATATTTTTTTTTACAAAAGCGCATTTTATTATTAAAAAAAACTACATTTTTTAATTTTATTAAAAAAAAGCGCATTTTTTTATTTTTATTAAAAAAGCGTAGTTTAATTTTTTTTTAATAAAATAAACAAAACCAATTATTTTATTAAAAAAAATGCGTTTTAAATTTTTTAATAAAAAATAAAAAAACTTCATTTTTTAATTTTTTTAAAAAAATAATTATTTTTATTTATTTATTTATTTTCTTATTTTTTTGGCTATTTTTATAATTTATATTATACTTTAAAATATTTTTTTTCATTTTTTCATAAAAATTTTCGTCCAAATCCACATCTTCATTGCCACGTCGCATACTAACTGCCACATAGGCTTTTTTTTAGACAAGTCAGCTGCCACATCATCACTTCTGTTAAGTCAACCTTGACTAAACGGTTTTTATAACTTTGTGTTAGTAAACTAAAGTTCAGTGAGTTGACTGTAAGAAAAAAAGTTCAGTGACCCATTTGTAAGTCGACCTATAGTAGAGTGACCTAGAAAGCATTTAACCCAATATTCCTTAATATAATAGTTAATATTTTTTAATTTTTTTTTACTTCATTCAGCCATTCAGCTCAAAAAATCTGATTTAGCCATTCAACTCATCCATCTTATACCGATTCAGCCATTCAAACCAAAACAAACGCACTGACCGATTCAGCCATTCAGATTTAGCTCCATTCAAGCTCTAAACAAACAGCCCCTAAGACTAGCTCGATGCCCCGTGCCAAACACGAAATTTATAATTGAATTTTATTTAGTAACTGTAATTTATATTATCAAATGTATCCTTAATATTAGCTAAATAATTATAATGTGGTACTAGAAATGAAAGTGAAAAATAATGACAAAATAAAATCATCATATCACTTTATAATTTTAAAATAAAAATTTATCTCTAATTTTTAATCAAACTAAAAAGAAATTTGTATACAGAATTTTAAAACAAGACATTAAAGTGACTTTGTAATATTATTTTATTAAAATAATTAAACATATGATTTTACACAATAATAATATTCATATTCATTTTTAGTGTTTGATAAAACACTCTACTCATTAAAACTATAAAAAAAAGGAAAAGGAAAATAAAAAGGGGGGACGGTCCGAAGGGGGGAAGGGGAGTAAATAACTACAAAATACAACTAATTATTATATTTATTGATTTTATCATTAATAAAATTCACAATTCACAAATTAGATTTAAAAGTAACTAAGTTTTGAAAAACAGGAAGTATTCTTAATTGATAGTAGTATTTAATTTTAGTGTCCTTTACAATAATATACAACATTTAATAAGTAATTACACTATTAGTGCATCACCAAAATAATTACAAAAATAATAATCTTCCCATATTTATTTACAATATTAATGTCCTTAATTTAAGGAAACACTCATCCGCTCAATCTCTTTCTCTCCCTTACCGCCTCCTCTCTCCTTCCCTTCATCCTCTTCATTTGTCGTCGCCGCCGCTTCAACACCTTGAAGATGTAGATCTTCTTCTTCTTCTTCTTCATTATCCTCCTCTGACTGGTTCCTGCTATGTTCTCGGTTCCTGAGAAGAAAAATGGAACAAAAAGGAAAAGGGTGAGCTCAACAAGCCCAGTAAAGAACATTATGACTAAGATAATATACAACAAATTATCCTTAGTCTTTAACAAGGAAAAATCTGATAGAATATAATCGACAACAAGTTTTAGATCAACAACTGTAGCGGAAATAACAATTCATTAGAAGAGTTAAGTAGAGAAGGAAATCTACTATCATCTATGAATTTAAAAGTCCATCATCAATATTTTATCCCTGTAACATCAATCAATATACATCTTTGCACTACGGGCCAAAGATATTCATTTGTATCACCAGTTGGTCATGTTCATCTCAACACTGTTCATCTTTTACCACGGGCCAAAGATATTCATCAATAATCATTCATCTTTTTACTACTGGGCCAAAGATATTCATCAAATATCACCATTAAGGATTTGAGGATGATGAAAAATATTTTAGAGAAAACGAATCCAGTGAGATAGAAGGACAAATATTAGGGATTCGTATTTCGATTTATCCAAATTCAATAATACTCCATAATAACCAAGTGTGAAGTAGAATTCAAAAATAAAGATCAAAACATGGATACAATCAAAGATAATAACCATAAAAGACATCAAGGACAAAAAAGAAAAAATTTCATTTTCGGTGAATAGTGTTGTATTTGTGAATAGTGTCGTATACGTGAATAGTGCCGTATACATGAATAGTAACCCCGATACAAAAAGGTAGAAATTTCACAATAAACTTCATAACAATATCTTAGCATAATGATATTGAAGAAAGTAATATCATTTAAAAAGAAAATAACATCCCTTACCTCAAAGAAACAGTACTTCGGAATGAAATGTCGGATATAATACTGAATGAAACTTGTACTGAATAACAACTCTCAAAGTATCTAAATACTCACAAAATACGCTCGATAATATAGAGAGAGAAAGAGAGAAAACTTATGTTTCTGGTGTGATTTTCAATTCTAACTTAGCCCTCTATTTATAGGAAAATATTAGCACGCCGAAGCAGACTTGACCTACTACCTGATGGCTTTACCTGCTACTATTGCCACCCACCACATTTGAAATAAAATTCAGCACATTTCTTCACCAACCACAAGTGGGGCCCACTCAATTCTAGAATTTTCCACCAAAATCATTTATAAACCTAATTTCCGAATCAGTCACCTCTTAAAATTCATAACAAATCATACGTTCATTTTTAACGGTTCAAAATTTGTGGACATATACTCAACTTATATGTGTATAACATATCCAAAAATCAGAACGATCCAACGGTCGGATTAAAAATTATAACTCACGCAATATATCTCAAGAACACTGGTTTGATATTTTAATACCTCCAATCCGACAAAAATACTGATAAAACACCTCAACATTAATTCCTTCAATTATAACCACATAAATAAATCCATCATTTATATCCACATCACATAAATATTTCCTTATCATATAAATTAATAATTAATTATTCACAAATAATATTACAGAATCACAATTATGACAACCAGTAGTTCCTGTGAGGAAAGGGGCTTTTCAATAAGGATTTCTTCTTACTGGCGCGCAATTAGGTGACCAAACCTCTCCTTAGACAAAACTTTCTAGACATTGCCAATAATGCTATCTAATAATATTATTCAAATAATATGAATTATTGATCCGATAATGGGAAATATCGTATGCGGTGACAATTATTGAAACAATGATAATATAAAATATCAATATGACAATTATTGAATCAATAAAATAAAATATTGAATAGTAACTATTGTAATAATTATTGAGTAGTGCCTTCATACGTAAGAATCAATAATTCAAAAATATTGTGCAATACTGGTAATGCTTCTTTGTGCAACCACAGCGTATTCGTATTTTTAACCACCGGGTAATCCAACAGTGTTAACGGTAACAACTACGCCGTTATTTATAAAAACTCAAACTTGTCGTTTTCTTTATCCGATAGTTATTCTGCTATGAGGCCCACAAATGACTGCGCCGTCGTACGGATATTCCCCGACAAAAAAAATATTTCACGACCAAACGAATATTCCTCGACAACAAATGAATATTTTATAACCACTTGCTTATTTTGTAAAATTTGCACATTTCACACATAACCAAAATAATATATCAAATTAACTCCTTATTATTTCAAGATAATAAATAGAGGAAATTCAATTTTATTTATAAAAAGCCGGGGTCTTACAACCTCCCCTCCTTATAAAATTTCGTCCTCGAAATTGACGTATGTACCTGGTGTTTCGAAAAGGTGAGGATACCTCGTTTTCATTTCCGATTCCAACTCCCAGGTCATTTCTTCAATAGCATGGTTCCTCCACAAAACCTTGACTTGTGGTATAACCTTTGTTCGTAGGATATGCTCTTTCCTATCCAATATCTTGTGGTACCTCCTCGCACGTAAAATCTTTGCTATATCTAAATGCGGTTCTAACGCAATAATGTGGTTTGGGTCTTTCACATATTTATGAAGTATAGATATGTGAAAAATATTATGAACACGCGACATACTTAGCGTTAAGGCGAGTCTATAGGCCCCAGTTCCTACTCGATCGAGGATTTCAAATGAATCGAAGGTTTGAGCTTTCTTCTCTTCATCGACTCTTACTTCTAGAATAACGCCTTCTTGCACCTTCTTCTTTATATTCATCAGCTATGGTGTATAGCTTGAGCGGTTTTAACTTTATCAATTAAAGTCGATTCTACTCGTATATTTAACATCATCATGTGGGTCCCTAGAGTCTTTAACTCTATCTTTATCGTTTGTAAATTATACAAAATAGGTCTTTGTGTTCAACAATATCGCACTCGTACTCGCGTACGATCTTCTACTCAACGCGTTAGCTACCACGTTTGTTTGTCCAAGATGGTATGGTCAGAATAGGTGCCGAAATGAGTCACCTCTTAAGCTCTTGGAAAATCTTCTCGCATTCCTCGCCCCATACGAATTTTGTATCTTTTCGAGTCAACTAATTTAACGGAGTAGCGATTCAAGAAAATCCTTCCACGAATCTCCGATAGTAACCAGCTAAGCCTAGAAAGCTAGATATTTCGATTACTCACTTAGGTTGCTCTCAATTGTGACTCATATCCCAATCTTGGATAAGACGTCACAATGGCGCTATCGATTTACCACCACATGAATATGGCGTCCCTACGAGAGAGTCAAGCGGTGTATTCCACAAAGGAAGTCACCAGATAGAGGCTCGGGTACCTACTTCTATAGTTGGATTTTTAACTCCTGAAGTTCAATAGGAGCCATTCGATATGAGAATTTTAGAAATGGGTTTTGTACTGGGTTCAAAGTCGATACAAAATTCAATATCACGCTCAAGAAATTCTTCAGGAAATACATCAGGAGATTTACTAACAATAGAAATATCATTCAAATCTGACGTATTTTTATTTAAATCCATGAAATGGGCTAAAAAAAACTTGACATCTGTTTTTCAATAAACGAATGGCTTTATGGCTTGATATGAAAGTGTTTAACTTCAATGATTTGATTGCTTGAGTTCGAATAACAGGTTGCTTAGAAATATGAAAACTAACAACTTTACGAAAGCAATCAATTTTGGCATGATGAGTAGTTAACCAATCAATCCCTAAAATCACATCAAAAGCAAGTATCTTTAAAGAGATAAGATCAACAGGTAATGTGATGGTGCCAACTTGGATCAAACAAGATTTATAAACAGTGGATGTAACGAAAGTTTCTCCTAACGGAGTCTCCACAAATAAGTCAAAGTCTAATTTCTTCGGAGTCAAGTTTAAACGTTGAGCACAAGCAGGAGAGATAAAAGAATGGGTACAACCGGTATCTAATAAGGTATAGATTTCGCAAGAATTTATAATTAACTAACCCTTGATACCTTCGTTCGGGTTTCTCGCGTTTTGGACAGTCACGACAAACGCTCTTCCAGAAACCCCCGACTTTGTTTTGTCTGTATCCACCTTTGGTGCCACCGTCCCCCATTGGACTTGATTTTTTCTGAGGACAGGAAAAATCGAGCTATGTGACCGTCTTTTCCACAACTAAAACATACCTTGAAAGGTTGTGAACAGTTTGGACTTATATGTCCCTCTTCTCCGCATCTGTAGCATCTAACTGGCGGTCGTTCTCCTCCCCTAGAATTTGTTGTTGGTACTGGTGCTACTGCCGACGTCTTCCCGTCATCGTTAAATCTTCTCTTTTTGAAATTTCAACTTGAATAATTTCTTCTATTATATTGGCCATGATTACCACCGAAGTGGTTACCATTTCTGGCATGATAATTTCCTCCACGATGGTTATCATCGCTTCGATGACTGCTGTCACCGGTATGACCCTAGTTGTTGTCCCTCAGTTGAACATACTCACTATCTCGCTCTAATAACTGAGCCCTGTTGACAACATCTGAATACAGAGAAAATTTATGAAAGATAAGGTATTGACGAATCTCGGGTTTCAGACCTCTCAGAAACATCCTCGTCATACGTTCCTCATTTTCTACCAAATGAGGTGCAAACCTAGATAACTCCATGAACTTCACCTCGTACTGGGACACCGTCATGTTGTTATGTTCCAGTCTAATAAACTCTACCTCCTTCATATGACGGATACTTTCAGGAAAGTACTTGTCATTGAACAATTTCTGAAATGTTTCCCAAGACATATTGAGTGCGGTAGGCTGGGTACGCTTCACAGATTCCCACCAGTAATCTGCCTTACCACGGAACATAAAGGTGGCGAATGGAACCTTCTGTTCGTCCGTGCAGCCTAAGACATCGAATATCTTGGTCATTTACTTAACCCACGTTTCCGCCTTAATCGGATCGGGCTTTCCCCAGAAATCTGGTGGTTCTAACTCCTTGAACTGCTTGGCTGTGACAAACCACGCGTTGCTATCATTTCCACCCGTATTTTGTACACGAGCCCCCCTCGTCTGATTTTGTATGAACTGCAAAAAGCTTCTAAACATTGCATCATTCATCGTTTGCTCGGTAGTGTTGTTTACAGGATGAATATTGAAAGTAGTATGCACACAAGCCAATCATGTTTGATGATAAAGCATATACTTTGTAACAATCTTATTCATTTATTAATAAAAAGTATTAATTTATTAAAGGCTTTTAATTATCTACATGATGCTGTTTTATAATATGTGATAAACCCATAGTTTTAAGCAATGCTTTTAGAATAATGATGATGATCATTCTAATGAAATCTAAATTCTTAGAAAGCTTAAAACTAAAATAGTTCCCAATCATTGGATTACTAAATTGGGGATTAGTGAATCCGGATAGATTGGTACATACGTGTCTTGCTCATTGGATGAGGATGATTGATCTCATAATCATTTGTGTGGAGACACTAAAAGCAAGTATGTAGGTGCTTATTAGAGAATAAGTTCATTGAGCATTGGCTCATTAAGGAATACCTAATGGAGTTTTATTTGCTGTCAATAGGAATTCTGTAGTGATAGTAGACAAGTAATCCTTGGACTTGAGATCATCATAGTATCTTGTGTATGATGAGTTATACTTTGACTTATTCCTTAAGACCCTTAGGGTATATCAAAGGGTATGCTTGGGTATAATAAGTTGTACATGGAGATAATGTATGATCAATAAAGAATCTACCACTTCTAATAAAAGAAGAGAAATGTCCTATGTGATTCGATAAATGACAACCCAAAGTAGTCCTTGGTTAAGGAAGAATGAAATTAGAAAGGAGTTTCTAATTTGCATTATTTGGAGTTCATGCATTTAAGGATCGAAATACATATAATTAAATAAAATAAGAAGACTTGATGTAATTCCATGTCTTATATTTAATTGGGACATCAGATGGTGGAAGGATTGAATTGTGCGGTAACTATTTACTCAAAGGTTCTTTTATGATTAATGTTGAAATCTATATTATCCGGAAAGTCGTTGATCATTAGCTAGGAGGCTTATCCTATTGTAGAATAAATATTATTTATTTAAATAAATTAATTGTTTAATTTATTTATTTAAATAAGATTAGAATTGTTCTAATTGATTTATTCACAACCTAGGTTTAATATGGAGAACCTAAAAGGGTCACACCATAAAAGGAAGAATAATTATTTAAGAAGTTAATGGCATAATCGTAATAATATGTTATGTATATTTAATTTAATCTATGGTGATAGAATAAATTAAATAGCTTAATATTTATTATTTAATATTTTAGAAATATTAAATATAAATTAATAAGAGGAGTCTTATTAATATTATTACAATTATTATTATTTTAATTTCTAAAAGAGTTTAGGAATTAATTTAATATAAGTACTCTCATTTATTTCTAATTGGATTAGGAAGGAAAATTAGTTAAAGGAGTTTTAATTAATTATCTCTAATAAGATTAGGGAGCTTAATTAATTAAAAGAATTTAATTAATTAAATAAAACCCAATTCCTTAATTGTTAAGGTGGGTTGCCCACATCTATTAATAAGAGGAGTCTTATTATGGGTGAGGGGTTGTTGACTTTTTACAACCACGTAATAATTCCAATTTGTTGGAGAGACGCCTCTTCTATAGAGATAGAAAACTAGGGTTGAGCCAATACCCCTTCTTCTTGAATTTTCTTCTTCCTTGGTGGATCACCTCTAGAGGCCAAACATTTGGGTGGCTAACGTTGATCAAAGGAAGGAACCAAACCCGATGGATTCAAGTTGAACGCGAAAGGATTTGGAGGTGAACTTGTACCTAAGGAAGCTCGATCTTCGAGGGTATGATTTTATTCTTTATCTTTTCGTTTAATTAATAATTGTGCATAAAGGGTGATCGGGTATATGGTTTGTAAAATTTTTTTAAAACTCTGATTTTTACACGTTTCCGCTTATTTTTGCAATTTGATTGCGTTCATGAATATTACAAACCTAACAAATATTGCCATCATGTTGCACATTCTCCTGATTGGTGACTAAAGGTGTTTCCACAGTCTCATACACTCCATTGTTAACGTTCTCAGCTGCCATTCTTAAATACTGTCATAAAACAAAGGTTAATTAAACAAATTAACATATCACATAACATCCCTATATTATGACCGACCAACAAATAAACTTAGGTAGGACACACTAGCGAAGGATTTACCCGTCTCTCCCCTCCTAGTTCTAGTCTCACATCTCAGCCAGGGATCATATCCCTAAGCTTTGATACCAACTGTGACGCCCCCAAAATAGGTCCATTCCATCCAACCCATTCTGAGTCGTCAAATACATGGTATAGAAACAACTACAATATCATTAATACAATTGTCGTGAAAAATACGACAACACAAATACTGTGAGTTTAAATACAAATATTGTCTTCTAGATAATATCCACACTCAGATAAAGTCCTCATTACAATTATTGATGCTCTATTTTATAAAAATAGTGAGGACCGACTGCTAAAACAACTGTCTAAGACCATCACTCTATACCCCGACTGGTTCCTGCTATGTTCTCGCTTCATGAGAAGAAAAATGGAACAAAAAGGAAAAAGGGTGAGCTCAACTAGCCCAATAAAGAACATTATGACTAAGATAATATATAACAAATTATCCTTAGTCCTAAACAGGGAAAAATCTGATAGAATATAATCGACAACAAGTTTTAGATCAACAACTGTAGCGGAAATAACAATTCATTAGAAGAGTTAAGTAGAGAAGGAAATCTACTATCATCTATGAATTTAAAAGTCCATCATCAATATTTTATCCCTGTAACATCAATCAATATACATCTTTGCACTACGGGCCAAAGATATTCATTCATATCACCAAATTGGTCATGTTCATCTCAACACTGTTCATCTTCAGACTACGGCCAAAGATATTCATCAAGTAATCATTCATCTTTGCACTACAGGCCAAAGATATTCATCAAGTATCACTATTAAGGACTGAGGATGATGAAAAATATTTTAGAGAAAACGAATCCAGTGAGATAGAAGGACAAATATTAGGGATTCGTATTTCGATTTATCCAAATTCAATAATACTCCATAATAACCAAGTGTGAAGTAGAATTCAAAAATAAAGATCAAAACATGGATACAATCAAAGATAATAACCATAAAAGACATCAAGGACAAAAAAGAGAAAATTTCTTAAAACTATGGGTTTATCACATATTATAAAACAGCATCATGTAGATAATTAAAAGCCTTTAATAAATTAATACTTTTTATTAATAAATGAATAAGATTGTTACAAAGTATATGCTTTATCATCAAACATGATTGGCTTGTGTGCATACTACTTTCAATCTCCCACTTGCACTAAAGCCAATCGTCATGGTATCTTATACTCTTCTTCTCTAAGTGACGATTATCCTGCTGTTGGATAAGCTTTAGTTAATGGATATGTAATGTTGTTCATGAGAGTCCACTATCTCTATAGTGATTTCCCATCTTTCAATGATTCTAATAATCAAATGAAAATGCCACAACACATGTTTAGATCCAAGATGAGACTTAGGAACTATTCTAGTTCAAGAATGAACTTTTAATCCAAACAATCAACTTGCAGACTTCATTTATAGCTATATACTTTGTCTTTATCACTAAACCAAGAACTCTTTCTTTGTTTGGAACCTTTCCAATTCATCGCACTGCTGCTCAAGGTAACACTTTACCTTAAAGTGGATTTTCGATCGTCTCGTCTGTATTCGAAAAACTTGAGTCTCAGAAGCCCTCTAGTTTTAATTCGCACCCACCATGATGCTCTCACATCCTTAGTGCTTGGGTTAAGAACTTTAAGATGTTTTTCACGCCTTATAGTGATCTTCTCCGAATACGACTGATCAACATCGTGTCTCGTACATTTCATTGCATACATGATTGTCACTCATGCAATCTCTCTTCTTTGGAGTCTATGGGGACTATTAAGAGAGATACACTCCATGGCTCATCAACATGAGACATCTCTTGGAGTTTGCCATGCTAAACGACTTTAGCATCAAATGAATATACGTTCCTTAGGTTAAGTTGAGCATCCTTTTAAATCTATCTATATAGATTTTATCCCCAATTAAGATACTCTTCCCAAATCATTCGTGGAGGAATTTTAGACAACTTTATCTTTCTTGATCAGTAGCATTGGTATGTCATTCCTTATCCAGTAGTATATCAACATATAGTACTAGAAATGTCACGATGCTCCCATCGACCCTTTTGTACACACTAGGTTCATTCTTATTTTGATAAAATCAAACTCTTTTGATTGCCTCATCAAAACGAATGTTCCATATTTGAGAAACTTGCTTCAATCCATTTCTCTGAGTGTCTACAACACTTACCTCATCGTATGTAACTCTGGATCAACATCTTCTATGATGTGTACCTCATCATCATCATCTATGATGAATCCATACCTCCTAGGTATCTTCGGTACTATTCCAGATTTACGATTTGGTTGTGGTACAATAGGTCTATCTATAGGTTCCTTTTATTTGACTTATAGTGTTTTGTGGTTCTGGAACTCTTCAAGATCTATTATCCTCCCACTAGCCCCTTCAATAATAATCACCTTTATCTTAGAAGGCAACGTGTTTCGCAACAAACACGTTTTGCTAAGTAGGATTATAGAACATATATCCTAAACTTACTTTAGGATGTCCCATAAATCTACACTTTTCAAATCTTGTCCCAAGCTTATCCTTTGAAACCTTTTCACATAAGTTGGACAACCCCTTATCTTAACATACTTAAGATTAGGAATCCTCCCTGTCCATAACTTTTATGGAGTCTTAAATGGATTTTGAGGTTACCATTTTCAGAGATATGCAGACCATTTCTAGGATATTATCCCGAAGGATCTTTGGAATGTCGATAAAATCATTATGGATGACACCATGTCCAACAAGGTACGATTTTTCCTTTAGATACATCAATCAATTATTGCATGATCGGGATGTGTCCATTATGAGAAAACCATTTGAGATGATCTAGAAACTTATTACACAAGTATTTATTCCTTGATCTAATCAAAGAATCTTAATACATTGCCAATTTATTTCACTTCAATTCTTTGAACCTTTCAAATAATTCACACTTGTATTTCAAACAAATACACACATTCAAACTCTTTGAATGATCATCTCCTTTTCTTATACTAATTTGTTCAATATGCAAAATTATTTTCATGTAAGTCAGTATACAAAATTTATTAAGTAATATTCCATTCTATACAAAACATTATTATTATAAATAGAACAACAATTGTTCTTAATTATAATACCAAAGATTTCATTGTCCAACAATAAAATGGAAATAATATTTTTAACAAGGCGGAATACAATAACAACTTATTGACTTAATAGATTTGGTTCGTAGTATTGCTAAACTATAAGTTTCTATGGCTAATATGGCAACCTTTGCTATATTTTCCACACATAGGATTACTTATATTTGTTTAGCTTTTTACTTCATTTGGTCCTTCATAAATCTATATTTATGATAACCAAAGTCGGTATCCAATACCCAAGTAGAACCTTGACTTAAAAAAATTTATTTCAATCATGAACAAAAATCGATTATAACCGAAACTTCACTAAGCTTCTTTGGTTAGCCTCGCAAGATGCTTCTTCTAGCTTTTTTTCAAAGGCCTGAGCTTATTGTAGTAGGAAGCAAACTCCTTTGCTATTCAGATCGATTTTGTTCTTATTATCCTTTGTTTATGCCTTTCTATTTACCTTCTTTGAATCGTTCTTCTTTTGGAAGATCCTTTGACCTCTTACCAAGAAGACTTGGTCTTTCTTGGTTGGAAAGTGACTCTCAACATTTTTCAATATGTTAAGCAAATCGCAAAGTCGATATCTAGCTTGTTTCATATGAAAAATTCACAACAATTGTGAAAGGAGTCCGGAATGAGTACAAGATCAAATCTTGGCTCAACTCTCCATCCATGACAAAACCGGTTGTCCTAATTGATCAATCAAATTGATTATGTTAAGAACTTTTTTTCTGCATTTATAGTGCCATTGGCCATTCTAGATCGGAAGAGCTCCTTAGATATCTCGATATCTATCGGTCCTACTTTCCTCACCATCAACTACTCGATGTGCAAGAATATAGTAGAGAGCATCCATAGTTTCATCTTGACGTATCAAGCTCGTTACTCATAGATGCGAGCATGATGCATTTAGCTAATCGTGCATCATCTTGCCACTTTCTAAAAGTAGCAATGTCTTCTCGTGAGGCATTGTGCTGCAACCATATCAGAGGATAAGGCGATTAAGGACATAAGATAGCTTTTCGACTATGAGAATTATTCTCATATTCCTTAACCAATCCATTTAATTTGGTCCTAGGTTAAATAACATCTAATATGTTTAGCAGTGATAGAAATTTTAGACATTGTAAAATTTTGTAAATGAATTTGTAATTAACAACATTTTAACATACATTCTTTTATTAATTACCAAAATAAATTAGGTCTTGTTTTAAATTGGTATCTCCCACTATTTTCTTCAAACTATATTACCTCACTTATATAGTTAAGCAAAATCTAATTAAAGATTTCTAGTGAGAATAAGGATCCCATTTCAAATGTATATAGCCTTGTGGTGACACAACAAACTATATATAAATAAATAGGTAGACAACTTTTGTCAATTACATCAAGTATGCAACTCCTTTTATTTTGCCTTTTAGATTATTTTGATCAAGTGGTGACACATCCGAATCAAAATTATCCAAGTTAAGTCCGACCTAGCACTCCATATATTCAAAAAAGAAAAATATCATCCTTGTGGTGACACAACAAAATAATATTGTTCAATTTTTTTTATAAGCATCAAATGTGATAAATTAACATCTTAAATACTTAATACTTGCCTTGTGGTGACACAACAAACTCATATTAAATATTTAATACTCTATTAATTTTATCATGCTAGAAAGCTGACGCTCGATATTCCAAATATCTTTGAACGCTTAGGACTTAATATAAAAATTGAGGGGTTTGTTATTAATTTGTCTCATCTTGTTTAAGCAAGCATTTATATATATATATAAAATACGCAATATATTAATGAACATGCTGAAGCATGTTTGCATAATATATAATATATATAGTATAAGCACGCATATAGAATACTATATTCTACTCGGATTGATTATGGACTTTTATTCTAGTTTGGTTCACTAGAGCCACCAAGTGAACCAAAAGGTCAAACCCTAGGGGTGCAAGAAATAATATTTAAATATAACTATTACATTTAAATTAGGGCTCCATTACAAACAGTCTTCAAGCGCTCCTTGCTCCTTGATCTCCAATTTTTCAAAATTAATTCTAACTATTCCTATTACAAAACTATTTAAAATAAATAGAAATCTTGATCGTGATCGAAGGAAATACATAGGAGGAGATAGAATTTACATTAAGAAAAAAATTAGAGAAGGCATTTAGTCTTGCAGACCCCATTTAATAAAAACTCATACATTCATGCATCCAACTAAAATAAAATCTAATCATATTTGGTCAATTGTCCATAATCAATCCCATTTATTATCATACACATCACCATACGCATCAATAAATAACATTCATCTTATGAATAATAAATATTTAATATATATATTGATATCATTTAATGGGCAAAATTTAGTTAGTATAAAATCTATTTTGAATCAAAATAAACTCCTTTATTTTAATCCAAATTTAAATCAAAATAAAACTATTTTATTTTAATTTATCCAATTTTGAATAAAATAAACTATTTTATTTTAATCAAAATTTTAATCAAAATAAACTCCTTTATTTTAATTAATTATGGAATCCAATTCCATATATATATATATATATATATATATATAAATCTTTAATTAAAATAAACTCTTTTATTTTAATTAATTATGGAATCCAATTCCATGTAAAAAAAATCTTTTATTAAAGGAAACACTTGGATATTCTTTCCTATTCACAAATAAACTCCTTTATTTTGAATAATATGAAATCTTATTTCATATCTAAATAAACTCCTTTATTTAAGAAAATTAGGATTCTATTTCCTATTCACAAAATAAACTCTTTTATTTTGAATAATATGAAATCTTATTTCATATCTAAATAAACTCCTTTATTTAAGGAAAGATGGATTTACTTCCTATTCACAAATAAACTCCTTTATTTTAGAAAAATAAAATTCAATTTCAACTCCAATTAGTTATTATGGAATCCAATTCCAACTCTAATTAGTTAGCATGAAATTTAATTTTAAAATTAAAATAAATCTTTTATTTTAATATTAAAATAAACTGCTTATTTTAAGATTAAAATAAACCTTTATTTAAAATTAAAATTATTAAGAATATAATATATATATATATATATATAAAGATATATATATATATATATATATATATATATATAAAGATAAAAAAACAATCGCTTTTGAAAAAAACAATCGATTCCTCAGATTTAATACGATTAACATATTTTTTTTTTTTTTTTTTAAAAAAAAAACGCACAAGCAACTTTGAAATGCGTCTGCAAAGACTTTGAAATTTCCTTTTAGTATTAACATCCACGTGAATGATCATGCATGCCGTTAACTAAAAAAAAAGGAAAACCGATTAACTTTATATTCCAAAGTACGGCGACATCACTTATTACGTTTTTTTTTTTTTTTTTTTTAAATAAATTTTATACAATAAAATTATGCCCAATTAAATTGTTCTAAACACATATCAATATACATATTAAATTAAAACAATTAATAATTAGATAAAGGTTTGGCTCGATACCACTTCATTAGGTTTTTGTAATATTCATGAACGCAATCAAATTGCAAAAATAAGTTTTAAACGTGTAAAAATCGAGTTTTAAAAAATTTTACAAACCATATACCCGGATCACCCTTTATGCACAATTATTAATTAAACGAAAAGATAAAGAATAAAATCATACCTCGAAGATCGAGCTTCCTCGTACAAGTTCACCTCCAAATCCTTTCGCTCAACTTGAATCCACCGGGTTTGGTTCCTTCCTTTGATCAACGTTAGCCACCCAAATGTTTGGCCTCTAGAGGTGATCCACCAAGGAAGAAGAAGGATTCAAGAAGATGGGTGGTTGGCTAAACCCTAGTTTTTCTATCTCTATAGAAAAAGGGCGTACTCTCCAACAAATTGGAATAGGTAGAGTGGGGCTCCAGTTATGGGTTTAAAGAGAGATGCAAGTAATGTTAAGCCACTCCTTGGACGGTTACAAAATGGACACATTGCGATTTTTTCATAGTACAGTTGGTAGCCAAACATTCAAACCAAAGTAACCAATTCAGTGTTATTAGGTTACTAATTTATTTTTAAAAATCTATTATAGATTTTTTATTTAATAAAGGTAAATTGGTAGCCAACACTTTATACAAATGTAACCAATTCAGCTTTTATTGGGTTACTAATTAATTAAAAAATATATTGTAGATATTTTTTCATAATGCGATTCAGAAATAAACCTTAATACAAAGGTAACCAATTAGGTTTTATTGGGTTACTAATTAATTATAAAAATCTATTATATTTTTTTTTTCATAAATCTTGATTGGTAGCCAAACCTTAATACAAATGTAACCAACAAAAACAAAAATGGTTACCAACAGCACTGAAATTTCTCTTGGTTACCCACAAAAACTAAAATGGTTACATTTGTATAAATGTTTGGCTACCAACTGCACTAAAATTTATCTTCTTCTCCTTTTAATTTCTGGACTAAATCAACCTTCGTCATAATGGCAGCTGTGGCCGTAATGGATGAGGAGATCGGCTCCCATGGCGGCTACATCTTCAAGATCTACAGATCTACAACTTCAAGGTGTTGAAGCGACGGCGACGGCGAAGGAGGAGGACGAAGAAGAAGAAGAAGAAGAAGAAGAAGAAGAAGAAGACTTACAAGATCTACATCTTCGAGGTGTTGAAGTGGCATATGACGGCGAAGGAGGAGGACGAAGGGGATGAGAGAGGAGGCGGTAAGGGAGAGAAAGAGAATAAGCGGATAAGTGTTTCCCTAAATTAAGTACATTAATATTGTAAATAAATATGGGAAGATTATTATTTTTGTAATTATTTTGGTGATGCACTAATAGTGTAATTACTTATTAAATGTTGTATATTATTGTAAAGGGCCCTATCTGTAAGACCTAAGCTTTTTATAAATAAAATTTAATTTCCTCTATTTATTATCTTGAAATAATAAGGAGTTAATTTGATATAATATTTTAGTTATTGGTGAAATGTGTAAATTTTACAAAATAAGCAAGTGGTTATAAAATATTCATTTGTTGTCGAGGAATATTCGTTTGGTCGTGGAATATTCTTTTTGTCGGGGAATATCCGTACGACGACACAGTCATTTGTGGGCCTCATAGCAGAATAATTGTCGGATGAAGAAAATGACAAGTTTGAGTTTTTATAAATAACGGCGTAGTTATTCTGCTAATTAACATCTGTTAGATTACCAATTGGTTAAAATACGAATCTGGCGTGGTTGCACAAGATGATTACCAGTATTGCACAATATTTTTGAATTATTGATTCTTACGTATGAAGGCACTACTCAATAATTGTTACAATAGTTACTGTTCAATATTTTATTTTATTGATTCAATAATTGCTGCGTTGATATTTTATATTATTGTTGTTTCAATAATTGTCACGCATGCTGATATTTCCATTATCGGATCAATAATTCATATTATTTGAATAATATTATTAGATAGCATTATTGGCAATGTCTAGAAAGTTTTGTCTAAGGAGAGGTTTGGTCACCTAATTGCGCGCCAGTAAGGAGAAATCCTTATTGAAAAGCCCCCTCTTTCCTGAGAACGGCCTGGTTGTATTAATTGTGATTCTATAATATTATTTGTGAATAATTAATTATTAATTTATATGATAAGGAAATATTTATGTGATGTGGATATAAATGATGAATTTATTTATGTGGTTATAATTGAAGGAATTAATGTTGAGGTGTTTTATTAGTATTTTTGTCGGATTGGAGGTATTAAAATATCAAACCGGTGTTCTTGAGATATATTGCGTGAGTTATAATTTTTAATCCGACCGTTGGATCATTGTGATTTTTGGATATGTTATACACATATAAGTTGAGTATATGTCCACAAAATTTGAACCGTTAAAAATGAACTTATGATTTGTTATGAATTTTATGAGGTGACTGATTCGGAAATTAGGTTTATAAATGATTTTGGTGGAAAATTCTAGAATTGAGTGGGCCCCACTTGTGGTTGGTGAAGAATTGTGCTGAATTTTATTTCAAATATGGTGGGTGGCAATAGTAAGTAAAGCCATCAGTAAAGCAGTCAAGTCGCTTCAACGTCTTAATATTTTCCTATAAATAGAGGCTAAGTTAGAATTGAAAATCACACCGTAAACATAAGTTTTCTCTTTCTCTCTCTATATTATCGGCGTATTTTGTGAGTATTTAGATACTTTGAGAGTTGTTATTCAGTACAAGTTTCATTCAGTATTATATCCGACTCAATTCTAGAATTTTCCACCAAAATCATTTATAAACCTAATTTCCGAATCAGTCACCTCATAAAATTCATAACAAATCATACGTTCATTTTTAACGGTTCAAATTTTGTGGACATATACTCAACTTATATGTGTATAACATATCCAAAAATCACAATGATCCAACGGTCGGATTAAAAATTATAACTCACGCAATATATCTCAAGAACATCGGTTTGATATTTTAATACCTCCAATCCGACAAAAATACTAATAAAACACCTCAACATTAATTCCTTCAATTATAACCACATAAATAAATTCATCATTTATATCCACATCACATAAATATTTCCTTATCATATAAATTAATAATTAATTATTCACAAATAATATTATAGAATCACAATTATGACAACCAGGCCGTTCCCAGGAAAGAGGGGGCTTTTCAATAAGGATTTCTCCTTACTGGCGCGCAATTAGGTGACCAAACCTCTCCTTAGACAAAACTTTCTAGACATTGCCAATAATGCTATCTAATAATATTATTCAAATAATATGAATTATCGATCCGATAATGAGAAATCTTGTAAATGACAATTATCAAACAACAATAATATAAAATATCAACGCAAAGAATTATCAATCAATAAAATAAAATATTGAATAAAGAACTATTGTAACAATTATTGAGTAGTGCCTTCATAACGTAAGAATCAATAATTCAAAATATTGTGCAATCACCGTGTGCCATCTTTGTGCGCAACCACGCCAGACATCGTATTTTAACCACCGTAATCTAATCAAAGGTGTAATTCAGAATAACTACGCCAGTTATTTATAAAAACTCAAACTTGTCATTTTTTTCATCCGACAATTATTCTCACATGAGGCCCATAAATGATGATCGTGTCATCGCATCGGATATTCCCGACAAAAAGAATATTCCACGACCAAACGAATATTCCCTAACAACAAATGAATATTTTATAACCACTTGCTTATTTTGTAAAATTTACACATTTCACCCATAACTAAAATATTATATCAAATTAACTCCTTATTATTTCAAGATAATAAATAGAGGAAATTCAATTTTATTTATAAAAGCTTAGTCTTTAGATGATAGGCCCTTTACAATAATATACAACATTTAATAAGTAATTACACTATTAGTGCATCACCAAAATAATTACAAAAATAATAATCTTCCCATATTTATTTACAATATTAATGTACTTAATTTAGGGAAACACTTATCCGCTCATTCTCTTTCTCTCCCTTACCGCCTCCTCTCTCATCCCCTTCGTCCTCCTCCTTCGCCGTCGCCGCCACTTCAACACCTTGAAGATGTAGATCTTGTAAGTCTTCTTCTTCTTCTTCTTCTTCTTCTTCTTCTTCTTCTTCTTCCTCCTCCTTCGTCATCAGCCGCTTCAACACTCAAGAAGTTGTAGATCAGTAGATCTCAAGACCCGCCATGGGAGCCGATCTCCTCATCCATTACTACCACAAATTGCCATTGGCGATTTAAGGTTGATTTAGTCCGTAAATTAAAAGGAGAAGAAGATAATTTTTAGCAAAATTGGTAGCCAAACATTTATACAAATGTAACCAGACGCCCCCAAAATAGGTATACATCACCCATCTCGAAGTTGTCAATACATGGTACGTAAACAACTACAACTTTATTATTACAACAAGAAAACTGTGAGTTTGAATACAAATATTATCTTCTAGACAATATCTATACTCAAATAAATCCTCATCACATTTATTGATACATTATTTTACAAAAATGGTGAGGACTACTAAACAACTCTTTCTAAAACCTTCATTCCATACCCCGACTGCACTCGCTATATTCTCGCCCCCCCGAAGAAGAAAAATGGAACAAAAGGAAAAGGGTGAGCTCAACTAGCCCAAGAAAGAATATTATGACTAAGATAATATACAACAAATTATCGTTAGTCTTCAACAGGAAAAATCTAATAGAATACAATAGACAACAAATTTTAAATCAATATTCGCAATGAAATAATAATTCATTAGAAGAGTTAAGTAGAGAATGCAAACTACTATCTTCTATGTATGAATTTAAAAGTTCATCGCTCATCTTTTATCCCAGAACATCAATCAATATACATCCGAATCAAATATTCATCTTTGCACTATGTGCCAAAGATATTCATCACCGGGTCATGTTCATCTAAACACTGCTCATCTTTGCACTACTACCAAAGATATTCTTCAGAAATCATTCATTTGCACTAAAAGCCAAAGATATTCAATAATATCATCATTTAAGACCGAGGATGATGAAAAATATTTTTAAAGAAACGAATCCAAAGGAAACAAAATGACAAGGATTAAGGATTAAGGATTCAGACTTTGTTTTATCCATGTTCAAAAATACCTCAAAAATAATCATAGTGGTGTAAAATTCAAGAATGATCAAAACATGGATACAATCAAAGCTAGTATCCGTAATAGATATTTTGGACAAAAGAAGAAATTTTATTTTTTTGATTGAATAAGGTCAGATACGTGAATAGTGTCGATACGTGAATAGTAACTCTACACCAAAAGATAGAAATTTCCCAAAAACATCTTCACGCTTCATTAATAGTACTCGTGAATAAGAACTCGTGAATAAGAACTCATGAATAAGAATAACTCGTGAATAGTAACTCATGAATAAGAAACTCATGAATAGTAACCCCGACATGAAAAAGTTCCAAATTTGATAAAAAGTTTCAACCAATATTTCAAAGATAATGATATCAAGAAATAATATCATTCGAGAAGAAAATAACATCCCTTACCTCGAAAAGATTAAGATTTCTACCGAATACCTGATATAAAGGTCAAGGAAACTTGCACCGCCTAACAATACTCAAAGTATACTCAAAATACTCACAAGAATATATCGATATATATAGAAATAGAGAAAACTTCGCTTCGTGTGATTTTCAATTCTAACCCAAGACCCTATTTATAGAAAACGCTGTAACACCAAAGTAGTAAAATTTAATATAATATTAATATATTATATAATTTTCCTTAGCCCACCTAGAAAACTGATTTCAGCCCATTTCAAACACATGTGAGGCCAAAAAAGTAACAAAAAACGTTTTTCTCAATTTTAAATATTTTAAACTTCCAAAAATCAATTATTTTTGAACTTCTAACTTCAATAATTCATAATAAATAGCCCTTTCATCAGAAAATTTGAATCTCATGAGTTTTTATAGGAAATTCAATTTTCTACAACTTTGCAGTAAGAAAGTTTTTCCAAATTCCAAATAGAAATTGACCAAATCCACAAACAAGCGATTTTACAAAAGCTATAATCAAATTTCACCAATAAATGGGGTCCACCAACATGTTTAATATGTTTTAAACATTTATTGCAACAAAAATACTCTTCCTCCTCAGATACTCATATATCCCACATTCATTGTAAAAATATCACCATTATTATATTATTAAAATATAATAATATATTTAAATGAATTATTTTATCGTAAAAAGATAAAATTTCAATTTTCAACAATTGTCACATTAAAATTTTTTCCATCTATATCCACATAAAATCAATATTTTTCATCATATGAATCAATAATTAATTATTCACAAATAATATTACGTAATCACAATATCGACAACTGCAGCAGCTCCTGTGAAAGAGGGGCTTTCCAATAAGAATTTCTCCTCATCGGGCGCCGCAATTAGTGACCAAACCTCTCCTTAGATGTAACTTTCTAGACATTGCCAATAATGTTATCTAATAATATTATTCAGATAATATGAATTATTGCTTCGATAATGAAAAATATACCGTAATGACAATTATCAAACAACAAAGAATATAAAATATCAACGCAAAGAATTATTAAATCAATAAAAATATCGAATAAAGAATTATCGTAACCATTATCGAAGTAAGTGCCTTCACGTAAGAATCAATAATCGTGCAATACCGCAGCTACCGTGTTTTAACCACCGAGTATTTTAACAAAGATTAACTGTGAATAACCACGCCTGCTATTTTTAAACAACTTATATTTGTCGCTTTCTTCATCCAATCGCTTCACATGGGCCCCACATGGTCATCGCTGTCGTCGCATTTAATATTCCCCGACAAGCATTTAATATTCCACCACCAAACTAATATTCCCTAACAACAATGAATATTTTATAACCACTGCTTATTTTGAAATATTTCATGTATTTTACCCCTAACTATCCACATTAATCAAATCAACCCTTACTATTTCAAAATAATAAATAGAGAAAATTAAATTTCATTAATAATAAGTTGGGGTCTTACAACCTCCCTCCTTATGAAATTTCGCCCTAAATCGACGACGCATTCGGTGTGTTTCAAAAGGTGAGGATACCTCGCTTTCATTTCCGCTTCCAATTCCCTGTGTCATTTCTCTATAAAGATGATTCCTCCACAAAACTTTAACTTGTGGTACGACTTTCATGCTGTAGGACATGCTCCTTCCTATCCAAGATCTTGACAGTACCTCCTCACACGTTAAGTCTTCTATTATCTCGTCCTGGTTCTAACTCTATAACGTGGTTCGGGTCTTTCACATATTTATTTAAGTATGATATGTGAAACACATTATGAACACGTAGACATACTTGAGGTAACGCGAGTCTATAAAGCTACATTTCCTACTCTGGCCAAGAATTTGAAATGGACCAATAAATCGTGGATCGAGCTTTTCTCTCTTCCCAAATCTTGTAACTCCCTTCCATGGAGCAACTCGCAACAATACATGATCCCCTACACTAAATTCCACGCCCTTTCGATGAAGATCCGCATAACTCTTTTTTGTCGATCTTGTGCCGCTTTGTATACGCTTGTTTAATCATTGGATCTTTTCCGTAGTCATACGCATTTCAACTCGGGTCCCAACAATGTTGCTTCACCCACCTCATCCCAACATACCGGAGAGCTTACACTTTCGCCCATATAATGCTTCAAATGGAGCCACACCTATACTTGCTCGATAACTCGTTGTTGTAGGAGAATTCCACCAATGGTAAATACTTATCCAACCGCCCTTGAAGTTCAGGACATGTAGTCTTAATAAATCTTCAAGAGTTTGAATAGTCCTTTCGATTGTCCGTCCGCTTGAGGATGGTATGCCAAATCAATCAGAACTGCGCTCATAGCTTTTTGCAAGCTAACCCAAAATCTTGAAGTGAATCTTGGGTCACGATCCAAACTATGGATATGTGCATGCCATGCAACCTCACAATCTCATTCACGCATATACTAGCAAGACGCTCAAGTGAATAAGTCTCCAGACGGCAAGAAATGAGCAGATTTGGTTAATCTATCAACAATAACCCAAATAGCATTGATGCCCCGAGAAACCGTAGAGGAAGACCCAGAACTAAATCCATGGTAATGTGTTCCCACTTCCATTTTCGAATCTCAAGTGGTTGCAACGGACCCTTAGGTACTAGATGTCCGCCTTTACACGCTGACAAGTTAAACACATCGAGATAAACTTTGCAATCTCTCTCTTCATATTGTTCCACCAAAATGTATGTCAAGATCACGATACATTTTAGTACTTCCGTGATGGATTGCAAATGGTGTATTGTGTGCCTCCATCATAATCTTGTACTTCAAATCGTAGTCGTTAGGAACACAAAGTCTAGAGTGGACTCAAGTATTCCTTCTTCATCAATTCTCGCCCTAATAGCTCCTTTCAGACTTTCTTCTTCATACGATCGCCTCCCGGCCTGCGGGCTCGAGCAACCTTAACTTTTTCTATTAAAGTTGGCTCTACGCAGATACTTGACATCATCGCACTCATTCCTCGCAGATATGATCTTCTACTCAACGCGTCACCTACCACGCTCGCTTTTCCGTGATGGTATCAATAGTGTGGTCGTAGTCTTCAATAGCTCGAGCCAACGTCGCCGCCAAGATGTCGAGTTTCTTTTTGAGTGAAGAAATATTTAAGGCTTTTATGGTCCTGAATATATCTCCACTTTCTCCCCATATAGATAAGGCTCCATATCTTTAGCGCGAAAAACGATCGGGCCGCTAACTCTAGATCATGAGTAGGATAATTCCTCTCATACTCTTTAAGTTGTCGCGAGGCATAGGCTATGACTTTCCCACGCTGCATGAGAACACATCCTAACCCTTTGCCTCAAGCATCATCAGATAACAAATCCATCCGAACCAGATGGTATTGTTAGAACAAAGCCAAATAAGTCTCCTCTTAAGCTCTTGGAAACTCTTTCTCGCGATTCTTCGCTCCAAACGAATTTTGTATCCTTCCGAAGTTAGCCGAGTTAATGGAGTAGCGATTCGAGAAACCCTTCCACTAATCTCCGATAATAACCACTAAGCCCAAAAGCTACGATTTCACCACCGACTTTTGTTGTTCTAACTTCAGATTGCTTCAATCTTCACGATCAACAGATACTCCATGTTTCGACACCACGCGCCCAAGGAATGCTACTTCTCAAGCCGTAACTCGTGATTTCTTCAATTTGGCATATAGTTTGTTTTCACGAAGCCTTCGAGTACCAAATTTCAAATGGTGCTCATGATCTTCACGACTTTTGAATATATAAGGATGTCATCAATAAAGACAACAACAAACCGATCCAAATATTCCTTGAATACTGGCTCATCATATCCATGAAAGTCAGTAGAGCATTAGTCAATCCAAAGACATGACTAAGAATTCATAATGCCCGCATCGAAGTTCTAAAGGCGCCTTTGAATATCCTCGCCTAATCTTCACCGATGATATCCGTAACTAAGATCGATTTTTGAAAAGAATCAGGCCCTCAGAATCGGGTCAAACAAGTCATCAATACGAGGTAGAGGATACCTATTCTTGATGGTGACATGGTTCAATTCCCCGATAGTCAATATAAAGTCGATACTCCCGCTCTTTCTTCTTTATAATAAAAAAACAGAGCACCCCAAGGAGATGTACTAGATTTAATGAAACCGATGTCCAACAATTCCTCGTAGTTGGACCTTTAACTCAAGTTCAATAGAGCCATTCGATATGGGGTTTTAGAAATGGGCTTTTGTACTGTGTTCAAGATCAATAAAGAATTCAACTTCACGCTCGGGGTAGACGGAAGTTCTTCAGAAATACGCCAGAAAGTCAATAACAACAGAATATTATTCAAATTTGACGTGTCTTTATTCAAATCCATAACATGGGCTAAGAAAGCTTGACATCCGCTTTTTCAATAAACTAATAGCTTTATGATTAGATATGATGTTGATTGATTTTAATGGTTTAGTTGTTTGAATTGCATAAACAAAGTTGGTTAGAATATGAAAACTAACAACCTTATTTAAAACAATCAATTTTGGCATGATGAGTAGTTAACCAATCAATCCCTAAAATCACATCAAAAGCAAGTATCTTTAAAGAGATAAGGTCAATGTGTAAGGTGATGGTGCCAACTTGAATCAAACAAGATTTATAAAAAGGATGTGATGAAAGTTTCTCCTAACTGAGTTTCCAGAGACAGTCAAAGTCTAATTTCTCCTGAGTCAAGTTTAAACGCTGAGCACACGCAGAGAGATAAATGAATGGGTAGCACCAGATCAAGTAAGGTATAAACTTCGCAAGAATTTATAAATAGCTTTTACCCGTGATCACCTCGCTTGGGTTCCTCGATTTTGACAAACCACAACAAACGCTCTTCCCTAATCGCTGATTTTGACTTTTTCGGGATGTTTTTCGAGTCACCGTCCCCTCACGAACTAGGTTTCGCCATCGCATAATCTCGAGCGATATGTCCTTCCTTTCCACAATTATAGCATACCTTGAATCTGTCTAGGGCGCTTTGACCGATATGTCCTCTTTCCGCATGATTTAGAAGATATACGACCGGTGGTCGTTTTCCTCCCTTAGAACCAGCTTGTCACCATTAAGACCGCGCCTCTTCATACGGTCGTTGTTAAATCTCCTCTTTTAAAATCTCCTCCCGACTCGCTTCTTCTATTTTCATGGCTATGATTACCACCAGAGTGGTTACCATTTTTGTCCGCTCTGCTTTTCTCCGCCGGGTTATCATTATTCGCTGATCGCTATCTCCGTACGATCCTCGTTATGGTCCCTCACCGACCGCATTTCGTATCTCGCCTAATAATCGAGCCCTGCTTACAACATCCGAATAGAGAGAAAATTTATGAGAAATGAGATATCGACGACGCCGTTTCAAACCTCTAAGAAACATCCGCCATATACGCTCTCATTCTCCACCAAATGAGGTGCAAACTCGATAACTCGCAAACTTTGCCTCGCATCGAGACACCGCCATGTTGTTTTGTTCTAATCGATGAACTCCACTTCCTTCATACGATTTAACACTTTCGTGAAAGTATTTGTCATTAAATAGTTTTTCAAACGTCTCCCAAGACATGCCGAAAAAGGCCGGATGGGTACGCTTCACGTGCACTCACCAAGAGTCCGCTTCGCCATTTTAACATAAAGGTGGCGAATGGAACCTTCGTTTCTCCCGCATCCCAAGACATCGAATATCTTGGTAATTTGTTTGACCCATGTTTCCGCCATGATCGGATCCGCTTTCCTTAAATTTCGTGGTCCCAACTTTCGAATCGCTTGGCCGTGACAACCCGTGAATTCTATCATTTCTCCTCAGATTTTGAACACGAAGTCTCCTCGTCCGATTTTGCATGAATCGCAAAAAGCTTCTAAACATCCCCTCGCTCATCATCTCGCTCAAGTGGTGTTGTTCACAGGAGGAACATTGCCACTGCTGACGCTCTCCTCGCTGGTGAGTACACAAAGGCTCCACTGGCCTCATTTCCATTGTTAATATTCTCAACGACATTCTCAAATACCGCCATAAAACAAGGGTTAATTAAGGAAATCAATATATCACATAATATCCTTATATATCGACTCAACTAAAAAATAAGCTTAGTAGTAGACACACTAGCTAAGGATTTACTGCCTCCCTCCTAGTTCTATTCCCCGATCTCCGCCAGAGATCATATCCCTAAGCTCGATACCAACCGTGACGCCCCAAAATAGGTATACATCACCCATTCTCGAAAGTTGTCAATACATGGTATGTAAACAACTACAACTTTATTATTACAACAAGAAACTGTGAGTTTGAATACAAATATTATCTTCTGATAATATCTATACTCAAATAAATCCTCATCACATTTATTGATACATTATTTTACAAAAATGGTGAGGACTACTAAACAATTCTTTCTAAAACCTTCATTCCATACCCCGACTGCACTCGCTTATATTCTCTCGCCCCGAGAAGAAAAATGGAACAAAAAGGAAAAGGGTGAGCTCAACTAGCCCAAGAAAGAATATTATGACTAAGATAATATACAACAAATTATCGTTAGTCTTCAACAGGAAAATCTAATAGAATACAATAGACAACAAATTTTAAATCAATATTCGCAATGAAATAATAATTCATTGAAGAGTTAAGTAGAGAATGCAAACTACTATCTTCTATGTATGAATTTAAAAGTTCATCGCTCATCTTTTATCCCTCGTAACATCAATCAATATACATCCGAATCAAATATTCATCTTTGCACCATGTGCCAAAGATATTCATCACTTGGTCATGTTCATCTAAACACTGCTCATCTTTGCACTACTACCAAAGATATTCTTCAGAAATCATTCATTTGCACTATGTGCCAAAGATATTCAATAATATCATCATTTAAGACCGAGGATGATGAAAATATATTTTAAAGAAACGAATCCAAAGGAAACAAAATGACAAGGATTAAGGATTAAGGATTCGATTTTGTTTTATCCATGTTCAAAAATACCTCAAAAATAATCATAGTGGTGTAAAATTCAAGAATGATCAAAACATGGATACAATCAAAGCTAGTATCCGTAATAGATATTTTGGACAAAAAGAAGAAATTTTATTTTTCTATTGAATAAGGTCAGATACGTGAATAGTGCCGATACGAATGAATGAAAGAATCTCGACACCAAAAGATAGAAATTTCCCAAAAAACATCTTCACGCTTCATTAATAATAATAAGAATCGTGAATAAGAAGAATGAATAAGAAATAATAGAATAAGTAACTCGTGAATAAGAACTCATGAATAGTAACCCGACAATGAAAAAGTTCCAAATTTGATAAAAAGTTTCAACCAATATTTCAAAGATAATGATATATCAAGAAATAATATCATTCGAGAAGAAAATAACATCCCTTACCTCTCAAAGATTAAGATTTTAAACCGAATAACCTGATATAAAGGTCAAGGAACTGCACCGCCTAACAATACTCAAAGTATACTCAAAATACTCACAAGAATATACGATAGATATAGAGAGAGAAACTTCAGCTTCGTGTGATTTTCAATTCTAACCCAAGACCCTATTTATAGAAATCGCTTGTAACACCAAAGTTAGTAAAATTTAATAAAATATAATATATATTATATAATTTTCTACGCAGCCTAGAATTTGATTTCTGATCTCATCAAACACATGAACATTCTGTGAGCCAAAAAAGTAAGAAAAAACGTTTTTTCTAATTTTAAATATTTTAAACTCCAAAAATCAATTATTTTGAACTTCTAACTTCAATAATTCATAATAAATAGCCCTTTCATCAAAAATTCAAAATCTCATGAGTTTTTATAGGAAATTCAATTTCTACAACTTTGCAGTAAGAAAGTTTTTCCAAATTCCAAATAGAAATTGACCAAATCCACAAACCAAGCGATTTTATTGTGCTATAATCAAATTTCACCAATAAATGGGGTCCACCACATGTTTAACATGTTTTAAACATTTATTGCAAAAAAATACTCTTCCTCCTCAGATACTCATATATCCCACATTCGTTGTAAAATATCACCATTATTATATTATTAAAATATAATAATATATTTAAATGAATTATTTTATCGTAAAAAGATAAAATTTCAATTTTCAACAATTGTCACATTAAAAATTTTTCCATCTATATCCACATAAAATCAATATTTTTCTCATCATATGAATCAATAATTAATTATTCACAAATAATATTATGTAATCACAATATCGACAACCGTGCAGCCTCCTGTGAAAGAGGGGCTTTCCAATAAGAATTTCTCTCATCAAGCGCCGCAATTAGGTGACCAAACCTCTCCTGTATGTAACTTTCTAGACATTGCCAATAATGTTATCTAATAATATTATTCAGATAATATGAAATTATGCTTCGATAATGAAAAAAACCGCCGTAATGACAATTATCAAACAACAAAGAATATAAAATATCAACGCAAAGAATTATTAAATCAATAAAATATCGAATAAAGAATTATCGTAACCATTATCGAGTAAGGCTTCTTCACGTAAGAATCATCAAAATCGTGCAATACCGCGTGCTATCGTGTTTTAACCAATTTAGTATTTTAACAAGATTAATCTCAGAATAATAACCACGCCGTTATTTTTAAACAACTTATATTTCATTCGCTTTTTCATCCAATCGCTTCACATGGGGCCCATACACGGTCATACCGCCGCATTTAATATTCCCGACAAAGATTTAATATTCCACCACCAAACTAATATTCCCCACAACAATGAATATTTTATAACCACTTGCTTATTTTAAATATTTCATGATTTTACCCTAACTATCCACATTAATCAAATCAACCCTTACTATTTCAAAATAATAAATAGAGAAAATTAAATTTCATTAATAATAAGTGAACTCCTAGTCCATCTGAAAATCCCTCAAACTCAAACTCTTGGTAATTATCACCTAAATTATTACCTTTATTATTATTATTATTATTATTATTGTTGTTGTTGTTGTACCTTTTTTTTTTTCTAGTGCTACGATTTCCTGATCATATATAAACTAATTAATTAAGCTTTATCTACCAAATAAGCAGGAAAGGATCATGGATCGTTTTAACGCTGATATCAATAATTCTACCCTTTTACAAGAGCAAATTAACTTGGTTATTGGCATTGAAAAGTATGGTTAATTTTTAATTAAGTATAATTCTTATATAATTAATTTACATGATGATCTTTAATTAATTGAAAATTTATTTATTTGAATGCGTACGTAGAGGAGGTGGATACGATTGTGGAGACTGCTGAAATAGTTGTTGATGTGGTGGAAAAGGTAGCGGAGGAAGTGGCGGAGATAACAGATGATTTGGGTGATAAACTTCCCGAGGGTGCCGCAAAGCTCAAGGATGCTCTTAATTTCGTTGAAAATGTTGGTAGAGAAATTGTCAAGGAGGCTAATCTTGCAGAAGACCTACTTGAAAAGTTAAGATATATATATATATATATATATATATATATATATATATATATATATATATATATATCAATTTCATTAAAATCATTTTATTTCTTAGGTAGCTTAGCTAGCTTGTCCTTAATTAACTAATTAATTGATTTAACTACTTAATTAATTATATATTTATCCATAAGCTATTATATTATTTACGGATTTGTATTGGATTAATAATTGGTGCAGGTAGAAAAGGTTGAGAAAGAAGTTGAATCTTTGATTTGTGAAGTAAACAAGGTCACCAAAGAAGCCGGTAATGGCAGCATTCCGGTGGAGAAAGTCCCTAAAGCAAAACTTTAGTTTCAATGTACATCTTAATTTTATTGGTTTTTCTTAATTAGCAATTCATAATTTTAATGTGAAATCGTAAAATATAAAATTGATATAATTCATGTAAATTAAAAAATAAAATAAAAATTATTTAATTGATAATATACTTTAGATAATTATTATAAATTATCGTAAAATATAAAAATTAATTAAGAAAATGATTGTATAACATTAAATATAATATCAATTATCTATAATACTCTTAAATTTTTATAATTATCATACTTATCTCATTCTCTCTCACCTGTAACATTTTATCATGAGAGGTAATTTTAGAAAGACGGTTGTAATTAATTTTTTTAGATTTATATAAAATGATAAATAATTAAAAAAATAAAATTATTTAAAAAGGAACGAATGTATATAGTTGTTAAACTTTTTGTAATGACAAGTCTATAGTTTAAAAACGATTCAGCAGACAAAAAAAATAATTTAAAAAGGTGGCGCACTGACCACCAGGTGTTTGGTCCACTGTGCAATGTTCTAGAAAAATTAAATTTATAACTCATCAAAATGAAAATTTTCCATTTGTTACGTCTACGCACGAATAACATAATTTGTAAATTAATATAAAATATGTACAAAATTAATTAATATACCTACATCCAATAAAAATCTTTTTTTTTTTGTTGCAACTATAAATAGTTTTCCTTCATATACCAATAAGAGAACCAGCTCCGCCAAAAAATGCCTAGAAAAATTCTTAACGTCAACTCTCTAATATGGTTAAAAGAATATGCTGATAAACCTGTTCTGCATCATTCTGATGTAGTATCGAAATTAAATATATATATATATATATATATATATATATATATATATAATAGAATTGAACTGGAAATAATAATTCTTACATGCCAATTTTACTTAATTTTTCCCTGGTGATTTTATTATTGAGAAAATTACTTCAAAAAGTATTAAGCGTGTTCGTAACAAACGCTATTTTGTTTAAAGAATGTATAGGAACTAGAATTTTCTTTAATTTTTTACGTCTCTTTTCCAAGACTTTCTTGTAAAGTGAAAATTTGAGGTAAAAGTTACTCTCCGCATCCCAAATTATCTATAGTTTTAATTATTTACATATTTATTAAGAAATGCAATTATTTAACTAATTTATTACTAAAAGTATAATTATATCCATATTTAAAATTACTCATAAAAAAACTAGCACCCACATGATTGTGCTTTGGAACAAGACTCTTCTGAAATTGTTGTACAATAAATCATGCTCATTCACATCTACTTTTTTCTTTTCTGTTTTTTGGATAGAAATAAGCTCAACATGTTCATGAAGAAAAAAACTTTTTATCGCTTGAATCTTCCTACAACTAATTAGTTTAAGAGTCGAGTTCTTGAGTTTGAGTTGTGACATGTCCATTTAAGCTTAACTTAATTATTTAAGTTCGACTAAAAACAGCTCGTACAGCGTACTATATAATTTATGTTAATGATAATATCTAGTATACGTATTTAATTAATTAAGTAATAATACATATATATAATATTCTAACAAGTTCGATCCAACTCATTTAAACCTGCGCAAACTTAACTTTATTACAAGGAGAAATAGAGACTATTTCATTGTCTAAATTTAAAATATGTTAAAATGTGACATTATGATGATGATAACAGATAGAGAAAGATGATGATGAAAAATATTATAAGTCTTCCGTGCAATTTAGATTTATAGCTCGACTCATTTAAATAATATTACTCGATCAGCATGGCAAGACAAAATAAAGGACATGGCTAGCTCATGACAGCAATACAATTTTATTTATATTTTGAATTAAGTACCACTAATTAGGCATGGCGACTAATTAAGTATAATTAAAATTTGATAAACATTCCACATCGTCAAGATTGACCTAAGATAACAGCCAATAGCGTACCTAATCCATAAACCAATTCAATGCCGAAAAATCCTCACGTTTATACAAAATAATATATTAATAAAATCATCTCATTTCTATCTCTACTTAATCAATAAACCTCTCGATCTTTTGCATTTCTCTACTTAATCGATCAATAAACCTCTCTTTCGCAAATCCTATCTTGTTTGAGAAAATTAATTTTTCATATTATTTTTGGAGCCAGAGCTTAATCAGAAAATTGCTGTTAAACCATGTCTGCCACAAGATTATTCGTATCGCATAGCTCAAGTAGTCTGATCTCATTGGCAGCTCAACCAAGATTTCGACCCTCTTTACTTGATCAAAACAGGATTAGTTTAAGTTCATCATCTTCTTCATCATCCAATTTTAAGCAACTTTTAACTTGTGAATATTTATCATTTTCAGACGGCATCAACAGCATACCTCAAAGGAAAACTCTCAAGTACGTACGTGCATCTATCGATCTCCCCAATTTTGCATGCATATGCATCACAAGTCTCTTTTTATCTTTATGAATTTGATTTTGCTAGCTAGTACTACTGAATTAATTCTAACGTTACGATTCAATACATGTAGGAATTTTGTTGTCTACAACAGTATTCAACCTGGAATTCCAATTCCATCTGGAAGTCCTTCAAGTTCTTGGTAATTATCATCTAAAATTACCTACTGCCTATATATATATATATATATATATATTGTTCCTAGCTAGCTAATTTTTTATAGGCTAACCTATATATATGTCTCAAATGTTAAGCAGGAAAGGATGGATCATTGGAATGGCGCTATCCATGATTCTACCTTTTTATAAGCACAAAATAAATCCCTTCCTAATATTTAAAAGTATGTTTAATTGGTAATTAATAGCTGCATGTTAATGCATGGTGGTTAATTATATTATTTTGAGTTTTATTGAAAGTTTTTGTGTTACACACGACTTTGAATTAATGCGTAGGGGAGGTGGATACGATTGTGGTGACGGCTGAATTAGTAGTTGATGTTGTGGAAAAAGTGGCGGAGGAAGTGGTGGAGATAGCAGATGATTTGGGTGATCAACTTGCCGAGGGTGGAAAGTTCAAGTGTGCAGTTGATTTGGTTGAGAAAGTAGCTAGAGAAATTGCCAAGGATGCTAATCTTGCACAAGATCTACTTCACAAGGTATATATAAATAATAATTTTAATTTTAATATATTTCTCCTAATTTTAATATATCTTATGAGTCTAGAATTAACAAAGGATTTGTATTGGGATTAATATTGGAGCAGGTAGAAAAGGTTGAGAAAGAAGTTGAATCTTTGTTTGAACCAAGAAGCCGGTGATGGCTGGCTGGATAAGTTAGGAGAAGCCCCTAATTAAACAAAAACGTTTGGGTCAATGTATATCTTTTCTATTATTACCGTATAGCCAGATGGCGCATCATTTAACTTAATTATTTGTATTTTTTAAATTAATTTTTTTTGAAATCTGATTGTTTGTAATTGAATTTATTTTTTCCAATTCTTTTGAATATTACAATCTCATTTAATATCTCAGTTTAATTTGAGTAATTATACTCCCTCTCTTTCAAAGTGAGAATGTCAAATGTGACTATAAGGTGGTGTATGACAAAATTGAGTAATTAATATTTGAATGGTTGGTATATCGTAATAAATTAGATCATCTGAGTGAAATAATATTTGAACTTAAAAATTGTTTGGTAACTAAAAAGTATAAAACATCTGAATTTAAATATCAATATTTAAAAATATTTTAAATTGACTTTTCAAAAATCAATAATGATCTTAAAATTTAGAATGAAGGGAGTACAGTATTTATAGAGGCTTCATAAATTTAAATTTTTCATTAAGAGATAACTTTTAATATTTTAGATTTATATATTCTTCTTACCGATTAAAAGACGATAAGAGAAACAAAATTTTCTACAACAATTTTACCCTCTTACCGAATTAGATGAAAAGTTATAAAGAGATATTAAGAGGTAAACAAACACCACCTAAGTCTTGCATGGATATAGTATACAATTGGTATGATGGATTTATGGATTGAATAAACAACATTTTATGATCAGGGGTGTAATTACAATTTATCATCAAAATTATTTTGATTAAATAAATACTCCACTAATTAAAAAAAAATTGTTTATTGAAAAGTTTAATGAGTGCATTGGGTAGGATAAATTAACTAGGGGTTCTAAATTTTGAAGATAATTTATATATATAAATTTCTTTGTTTGAATAAACTGCATGGGAAACACTGATATTCCTAGAAAAATGTATTTCATAAACATTAATTACTACAATACAATCAAAACTCCAAAAATATAAATCTAGAAAATTAAACTAACCCTCAAGGATTAAATTATCTTCAAATGATATATGAAAATTTTAATTTATTTTTAAATAATTTAATTGTCATATATGATGATAACGCTAGTCTCCCTTGGAACCCTTTGCCAATGATGCTAAAAATCCCTAAAGCAAAACTTTAGGGTTAATGTACATACATAATTTTATTATTTGGGGTGGTATTTATGTCAGTCATGTTCATCTTTGAGCACATGAGTAATAGACTCGATTTTTTGATATTACACAATGAGTTTGTTCATTTACATGGAAACAATGATATAATATAGAATATTATTTTTCATTTGATATTCTATATATACTATAATATATATATTAAATTATCATAATAATTATAATTATTTTTTAATAAAATAAATTTAATGATAATACTAATTAGAAAAACCATTTATCTCTCCTCACTTTACTAAAACCAATGATGCACGCTTCCTCTCTCCATTATCTAATTAAGTCAGCCGGTGGATAATGCAACTATAGTTTTCTTTTTAGACTTGTTGATTCTTTTCATTTTACCATGTTCGTGTTCGTCTTCGTCTTCGTCTTCATTTGAGTTTCGATCTTCCACCAAATACGGGGTGGTTTCTTTCCTTTCTTTTTTTATACCTATTGTTCATTTTATATAATGATAATTCACGCAATACACGATCAATCAACTAATATAAAAATAAAAAGGATGTCGAACCAGAGAGATCGAATACTAATAGCTATCCTAATTATTAATTTATTACCAATTCAATTCTATTTAAACGGTCACCAATGTTGATATTGAGAATATTTTAAATTAAAATTGAAATTAACTAATTAAACTAACAAGAATTGATTACCAGATGTATTAATTCTAGGAATACAATTTCCTCAATTGTGTTACAATAATTTTTTTACTCTATTTTCACTTTATCGATCCAATTGAGTGTTAACTAAGATTGTCTATCAATTTATTAACATCTTTCAATGATTAACAAAAAGACATATTTCAGTTATATTGCTATTTTCATACAAGACACTTAAAATAGATTCATTAAGTACAAACTCATAATAAAGTTACACATGACATACAAGTATTCTCATTTTATACACTGTTATGTTATTTTAGGAAGAATCAATAAATTCATTTGTTATCACATCCGAGATCTAATCATAGATTTTCTTTTCTAATTTTATCTAAGATATCAGATTAATTATTGACTAGATAATTAATAATTAAGCACAAGATATCATAAACAACTCATCATGATCAATAAGTGTAAATAAGATAATTAAATTAATGCATTACAAAAGGTTTCATTGTATCCCTAATTGAAAATTAGACGCCCCCAAAATTAGGTATACATCACCCATCTTGGGTCGACACTTACATGGTATGTAATTTAAATACAACTTATTAACATAATCTGCCGTGTATAATACGACATAAACGTGAGTTTAAATACAAATATCGCTCTACTAGATATTATACAAACTCAAAAAAAAGTCCTCATTATAGCTTATTATCACACTATTTTACGTAATAGTGAGGACTACTAATGCTATCTTCGTGACCATCACTGCTTCCCGACTCGTCCCGGCTATATTATCATTTCTCAAGAGAATAGTGAAAGAAAGGGTGAGCTCAACTAGCCCAAAGAAGAAATATTATGACTAAGATAATGCGTAATAAATTATCAATAGTCTTCAATAATGTTAAACCGATAAAATACAATAGACAACCGTTTAATCTGCGGCAATGAATATGCAATCCATTTAAAAGAGTCAAGTAGAAAATAAAGTCTACTATCTTTTAGGTTTTAAAAGGTTTTTCATCATCATTTATAAATGAGACTCACTTTTAATAAATATTTCACATCATCGAATCACCCCTCGCACTACTACCAAGGATATTCTTTAAGATCACGCACCACAATTATTCATGCACACGGGCCAAGAATATTTGTGTATTCATTAATGGTCATGATCATGCCAACAATCGTCCATCAATGCACTACTACCATCGAGGATTTTTATCACATCATTTGTAACATTACGGCCATGATTACACCGAATAGTCTCTCGGTCATAATCATACCAAGTCCATCTATGCACTACATGTGCCATGTATGACTTTAAAAAAAATATAAACATGAGGATGATGACAATGATATAAGAATTCAATAAAACAAGTTCAAGAATTATTTATCCGTGAATTATTAACGCCCAAAATTTAGTAGAGTAAAATTCAAGAATGATCAAGAATATTTCCATGAAAAGATATCGATGAAACGCAAATATCAAGGATATTCTACTAATTTCATGGAGTATAGAAGTCAAAGTTTTAACCAACTGGGTATAATAAAGAATGGAATAACAAAAGAAATCACCATGCATGCGATAGATCGCATGCATAAAAGTTATTCCAATGTAATAATAAATAACGGAACCTGTGTCGTGAAATTCACACCGATGTGATGTTCCAATGTAATAATAAAGATGGAACTGATCCGTGTAAAAAACACATGATAGGATATTCCAATGTAATAATAAAGACGGAACCAGTGTCCGTGTAAAACACATACATGCATGTGATGTTCCAACAGTAATAATAAAGACGGAACCAAGTCCTGTAAAACACACGCATGTGATGTTCCAATGTAATAATAATAAAGACGGAACCAGTCCTGTAAAACACATGCATGTGATGTTCCAAATGTAATAATAATGTTGTTCCATGTTGTAATAATAGAAGAATGTCACCAAGTATAGGTAAAACCACTTATACAAAGTTATTCCAATGTATAATAAGCAATGGAATAACAACAGTTCTTCTTCATGAATAAGAAAGAATAATAACCCCTTACATTTGGTAGGAGATTGAATATCGCAGCAGCAGGTAGTAACAAAATACTCTTCTTCTTTTCTCTTATTCTCTATACTTTCTCTCTCTATAGCTTGAATGAATTCGTGAAAATAATGAAGCCCTCAGGCCTCTATTTATAGAAGATTTCTAGCTTAAGACCGCCGTGTGAAAAGGCAAGTGGCTTCGACGATCGGTTTCGACGCTCGTAATGTGAAACGACAAGTGGTTCGACACGTGTAATGTGAAACGACAAGTGGTTCGACGTCGGTAAAGGTAATTACTATTAACGAAGGTAAATACTATCGACGAAGGTAAATACTATTCACAAGGGTAATTACTATCGACGAAGGTAATTACTATCGACGAAGGTAAATACTATTCACAAGGGTAATTACTATCGACGAAGGTAATTACTATCGACGAAGGTAAATACTATTCACAAGGGTAATTACTATCGACGAAGGTAATTACTATCGACGAAGGTAAATACTATCGATTTAAGAGACTCTTAGATGATGACATATGAGCCCCCATAAAATAATCAAACTTACCACAAATCATTTTTTTTTCATCAACACATATTTAATCTTTCAACAATTATTAATCATTTATAACTTGTCGTCTCAATTATTGATTTAATACTATAACATATTATATGATGATATCGTGACAATAATTGAATCAATAATATAAGAGATATGATGCAAAGAATTATCGTAGCAATAATTGAGCATAATGAGTGACTTCTCACGAAGCATCAATAATCAATATACAGTGCTACTACGCAACTCACGCCAGACATCGCATTTTTACCACCGGGTAGTTCAACAGCTTTTAATTCAGAACACCTCCGCCGTTATTTTTATAAAATATTTTTGTCGTTTTCTCAATCCGACAATAATTACATTTGTGGGGTCCACCAATGATTGAGCCATTGTATTTAATATTCCCTAACAAAAAGAATATTCCCCACCAAACTAATATTTTATAACAACTTGCATACTTTGCAAAATTTATAAATATTACCCACAACTATAACATTATATCAAATTTATTCCATAATATTCAAAATAATATTTATAGAAAAATTCATCTTTATTTATAAAAGTCGGGTCTTACAACCTCCCTTCTTATGAAATTTTCGCTTCGAAATTAGGGTACGACTGGTATGTCAAGAGGTAAGGATACCTTGATTTCATTTCGATTCTAACTCCCAAGTCATTTCCTCAACATCGTGGTTCCTCCACAAAACTTTCGACTTGAGGTATAACCTTGGAGCGTAGAATATGTTCCTTCTTATCCAAAATTTGAACAGAACCTCTTCATACGCCAAATCTTCCGCTTATTTCGTCTCAGGTTCTAACTCAATAATATGGTTCGGGTCTTTCACATATTTACGTAACATAGATATGTGAAAAACGTTATGAACACGAGACATATTCAAGCAGAAAGCGAGTCTATAGCCACGCTCCTACTCGATCGAGGATTAAAATGACCATATGAATCGAGGTTAAGTTTTCTCTCTTTCCAAATCTTGTAACTCCTTTCCATGGAGCAACTTAACAACACATGATCTCCTATATCGAATTCCACGCCCTTTCGATGAAGATCAAGATAACTCTTTTTGTCGATTTTGTGAGGTTTTTATACGTTGTTTGATCGTTTCAATCTTTTCCGTAGTCATACGCATCAACTCCGGTCCCAACAACGTTGCTTCACCCACCTCATCCCAAAGATACCGAGAACGACACTTTCTTCCATACAACGCTCGAATGGAGCCATGCTAATACTTGCTTGATAATCGTTGTTGTAGGAAAACTCCACCAATGGTAAGAACTTGTCCCAACTCCCTTGAAATCAAGGACAGTAGTCTTAATAGATCTTCAAGAGTTTGAATAGTCCTCTCCGATTGTCCGTCCGTCTCGAGGATGATATGCCGAAGCTAAATCGTAAGTCCGTGCCCATAGCTTTTTGCAAACTAACCCAAAATCGTGAAGTGAATCTTGGGTCTCGATCGTAAACTATGGATACTGCAGATACCATGCGATCCTTAATCTCGTTTATGTACATACGAGCAAGACGTTCAAGTGTATAAGTTTCTCAGATCAGAAGAAATGAGCGACTTGGTCAACCTATCAACAATGACCCAAATCGCATCAATGCCTTGAGAAACCTTAGGAAGACCCAGAATCTAAATCCATGGTAATGTGCTCCCACTTCCATTCGGAATTTCAAGTGGTTGCAATGGACCTTTTGGTACTTGATGCTCCGCTTTAACTCGTTGACAAGTTAGACACCTTGAGATAAACAACATTATCTCTCTCTCTTCATATTGCTCCACCAAAATGTATGATTTAATATCATGATACATTTTGGTACTCCTGTGATGGATTGCAAATGGTGTGTTGTGTGCTCCATCATGATATTATACTTTAAATCGTGGTCGTTAGGAACACAAAGTCCGGAGTTGACTCAAGTATTCCTTCTTCATCGATTCTTGCTTCCTAAGATAGCACCTTCTTGCACTTTCTTCCTCATACGCATCACCTGTGTCCGTAGCTTGAGCAATTTTAACTTTATCAATTAAAGTCGGCTCTACTCAGATACTCGCTTATCATCACACGCGCCCCTCGAGTCTTTAATTCTATCTCCATCCTTTGCAAGTCACACAAATGGGCCTTTGCGTTGACAATATCGCACTCAGACTTGCATATGATTTTCTACTCAATGCCGCCACTACCACGCTCGCTTTTCCAGGATGGTATTGGATGGTATGATCATAATCTTTCAACAGCTTCAAGCCAACGTCGTTGTCGCATGTTGAGTTCCTTTTGAGTGAAGAAATATTTGAGGCTTTTATGATCCGTAAAGATCTCCACTTTCTCCCCATACAAGTAATGCCTCCAAATTTAAAGCAGAAGATAACAACCGCTAACTCTAGATCATGAGTAGGATAATTCCTCTCATATTCTTTGAGTTGTCGCGAGGCATAGGCTATTACTTTTCCATGTTGCATGAGAACACATCCCAACCCTTTGTTCAAGCATCATCAGAGATGACAAATCCTCCGAGCCGATGGTATTCACGTAACAGTGTTTGAAATAAGTCTCTCTCGAAGTTCTTGAAAACTCTCTTCACATTCTTCGCTTCCAACCGAACTTTGTATCTTCCGAGTCACCGAGTCAATGGAATAGCGATTCGAGAAAATCCTTCCATTTAATCTCCGATAATAACCAATTTAAACCGAGAAAGCTACGATTTGATCATCGATTTAGGTTGTTCCTACTTTGAATAGCTTCAATCTTTCATTGGGTCAACAGATATTCCATGACTTGATACCACGCGCCCAAGGAATGCTACTTCTTCAAGCCGTAACTCGCATTTCTTCAACTTGGCATAAAGCTTATATTCACGAAGCTTTTGGAGTGTCACTTCAAGTGTTGCTTTCATGATCTTCACGGCTTTTGGAATAAATAAGGATGTCATCAATAAAGACGACCACAAAGTGATCTAAATATTCCTTGAATACTTGGTTCATCATATCCATGAAGGCAAGTAGGAGCATTAGTCAATCCAAAGGACATGACTAGGAATTCATAATGCCCGCATCGAAGTTCCAAAGCCGCCTTTGGAATGTCGGTGGTTCTAATCTTCAATTGGTGATATCCTAACGAAGATCAATCTTTGAAAAGAATTTGGCTCCTTAGAATCGGGTCAAACAGTCATCAATACGTGGCAATGGATACCTATTTTTGATGGTGACGTGATTCAACTCCCGATAATCAATACAAAGTCGCATACTCCCATCTTTCTTCTTCACGAATAGTAACAGAGCACCCCAAGGAGAAGTACTAGGACTAATAAAGCCAATGTCTAACAATTCTCGCAGTTGGGTCTTTAACTCCTCAAGTTCAATAGAGCTATTCGACATGGGGCTTTGGAAATAGGTTTTGTACCGGTTCAAGGTCGATACAAAATTCAATTTCACGCCCGGGGTAGGCCAGAAGTTCTTCGGGAATACGTCAGAAATTTATTAACAATAGGAATATCGCTTAAAACCGATTTATTTTTATTTAAATCGTGATATGAGCTAAGAAAGCTTGACATCCGCTTTTTCAATAAACGAATAGCTTTATGGCTTGAGATGACCGTGATTGATTTTAATGGTTTGGTCGTTTGAATTCAAGATAATAGGTTGATTAGGAATATGAAAGCTAACAACCTTATTTAAAACAATCAATTTTTGCATGATAAGTAGTTAACCAATCAATCCCTAGAATCACGCCAAATGCAAGTATTTTTAATGAAATAAGATCGACAGTAATGTGAGGGTACCGATTTGAACCAAACAAGACTTATAAACAAGTGGATGTAATGAAGGTTTCTCCCAACGAGTTTCCACAGATAAGTCAAAGTCTAATTTCTCCTGAGTCAAATTTAATCGATGAGCGCAAGTAGGAGAAATAAAAGAATGGGTAGAACCCAGATCAAATAAAGTATAGACTTCATTAGAGTTTATGATAAGCTTACCCGTGATGACCTCATTCGGATTCTTGCTCTTTGGGAGGTCACAACAAATGCTCTCCTCAGACTACTGGCTTTTGAATTTTCCGGGATGGCCTTTGGTGCTCCATCCTAGCTGAATTTGTCTTCAGAACGCACAAAATCGAGCTAAGTGACCTTTCTTCCACAATTATAACACGCTTTGACGGCATGACGCAGCTTTGATCGATGTGTCCTCTCCTCCGCATTTGAAGCATACGATAGGTGGTCTTTTCCTTCCTTAACAATGGGTGCCGGTGTCGACGCTCTTTCCATCATGTTGAATCTCCTTTCTTGAAATGTCCATTCTTATTGTTTTGGCCCCGATTACCACCAAGTGGTTACCATATCCGCCCGTTGATTCCTCCACGCTTGTTGTCACCGCCTCGATGACTATTCTCGCCGGTATTATAATTTTGTTTACCGCTTCTCTTTTAGTTGCATTGACTCATTATCGCGCTCCACTAATCGAGCCCTATTTACAACATCCGAATACAAACACGCTTTATGAGAAATAAGATGTCGACGATTCCCGCTTCAAACCTCTTAAAACATTCGCGCCATTTCTCTTCATTATCCACCAAGTGGGACGACGAACCGTGATAACTCCGCAAATTTTGCTCTCGTATCATGATACACCTGGCCATATTGTTTTGTTCCAACTTGATAAACTCCACCTCCTTCATGTGGTAATACTTTCAGAAAGTATTTGTCGTTGAATGCCCTCTCGAACTTCTCCCAAGATATCTTCAAGACAATTTGGTCGAGTACGTTTTACCGATTCCCACCAAGAATCCGCCTCCACAAGAACATAAAGGCTGCAGAAGGGAACTTTTGCTCCTCTGATCATCCCAAGACATCAAATATCTTGGTAATCTGCTTTATCCATGCTTCCGCTAGAAGTGGTTTTGCTCTCCTTAAACTCCGGTGGTCCCAGCTCCTTAAATTGTTTAGCGGTGACCGCCACCGAGAGTTTTCCGTGTTTCCACCCACGCTTTTGGACAGAGTGAGTCGCCTCTTCATTGTTGATAAATCGCATAAAGCCTCGAACATTTGATCATTCGTCATTTGGTCGTTGTTGTTGTTTGTATGAGGATTGTCGCCTTCCCCGATGCACATTATCCTCGATTATTGATATGTGGTGAATCAACAATCGCTCAAGCTTCCATTGCTATTCTCAACATTCTCGAGATGTCATTTTCAGACATCGCCACAAAACAAAAGGTTAATTGACATGTAACAAATTATCCCTATCTTCCCGACCAACCAATAAAATATCACATAAACTTAGGTAGGTCATACTAATGAAGGTATTCCCTCTCTCCCTCCTAGTACTATTCTCACATCTTAGCCAGTGGATCATATCCTCAAGCTCGATAATACCGTAACTCACGGACACCAACTTATGTCAAGACCTCACATTGGTATATCGACTTGCCACGAAAATCCCACGGAGAGTCCATCTGGCATTCCATCAACAGAACTTACAGAGATGGTATGGCTCGATAATTTGTGACGCCCCAAAATTACATCACCCATCTTGGGTTAACACTTACATGGTATGTAATTTAAATACAACTTATTAACATAACGTGGTACAATACTTACATAAATCGTGAGTTTAAATACAAATATATCGCTTACTAGATATTATACAAACTCAAACAAAAAGTCCTCATTATAGCTTATTATCACACTATTTTACGTAATAGTGAGGACTACTAATGCTATCTTCAGGACCATCACTGCTTCACCGACTCGTCCCGCCTATATTATCATTTCAAGAGAATAAAGTGAAAGAAAGGGTGAGCTCAACTAGCCCAAGAAGAAATATTATGACTAAGATAATGCGTAATAAATTATCAATAGTCTTCAATAATGTTAAACCGATAAAATACAATAGACAACCAGGTTTTAATCTGCAATGAATATGCAATCCATTAAAAGAGTCAAGTAGAAAATAAAGTCTACTATCTTTTAGGTTTTAAAAGGTTTTTCATCATCGCTTATAGCCGAGACTCACTTTTAATAAATATTTCACATCATCGAATCACCCCCGCACTACTACGGCCAAGGATATTCTTTAAGTATCACGACCACAATTATTCATGCACTCACGGGCCAAGAATATTTGTGTATTCATTAATGGTCATGATCATGCCAACAATCGTCCATCAATGCACTACTACCATCGAGGATTTTTATCACATCATTTGTAACATTACTACCATGATTACACCAATAGTCTCGGTCATAATCATACCAAGTCCATCTATGCACTACAAAAGCCATGAGATGACTTTAAAAAAAATATAAACATGAGGATGATGACAATGATATAAGAATTCAATAAAACAAGTTCAAGAATTATTTTATCAGAATTATTAACGCCAAATTATCAAATTAGTAAAATTCAAGAATGATCAGAAGAATATTTCCATGAAAAGATACTGGATGAAACGCAAATATCAAGGATATTCTACTAATTTCATGGAGTATATAAGTCAAAGTTTTAACCAACTGGGTATAATAAAGAATGGAATAACAAAAGAAATCACCATGCATGCGATAGATCAAGATCGCATTATAAAAGTTATTCCAATGTAATAATAAATAACGGAAACCGTGTCGTGAAATTCACACCGACTGTGATGTTCCAATGTAATAATAAAGATGGAACAGATCGGTGTAAAACACACGATAGGATATTCCAAAGAATAATAATAAAGATTTTAACAGTCCGTAAAACACATGCACCGTGTAAAACACACATGTGATGTTCAAAAGAATAATAAAAATTTTAACCAGTCCTGTAAAACACATGCATGTGATGTTCCAATGTAATAATAATAAAGACGGAACCAGTCCTGTGTAAAAACACATGCATGTGATGTTCCAATGTAATAATAGAAGAATGTCACCAAGTATAGGTAAACCACTTATACAAAGTTATTCCAATGTAATAATAAGCAATGGAATAACAACAGCTTCTCTTCATGAATAAGAAAGAATAACACCCCTTACATTTGGTAGGAGATTGAATATCGCAAAGAAGCAGTAAGAATAAAATACTCTTCTTCTTTCTCTTATCTCTCTATACTTTCTCTCTATAGCTTGAATGAATTCGTGAAAAATAATGAAGCCCTAGCCTCTATTTATAGAAGATTTTAGCTTAGCACCGCCGTGTGTGAAAAGGCAAGTGGCTCGATTTAATGGTTTCGACGTACCGTAATGTGAAACGACAAGTGGTTCGACGCCGTGAATGTGAAACGACAAGTGGTTCGGACGTCTGGTAAAGGTAATTACTATTAACGAAGGTAAATACTATCGACGAAGGTAAATACTATTCACAAGGGTAATTACTATCGACGAAGGTAATTACTATCGATTTAAGGTAAATACTATTCACAAGGGTAATTACTATCGACGAAGGTAATTACTATCGACGAAGGTAAATACTATTCAAGTGGTAATTACTATCGACGAAGGTAATTACTATATCGACGAAGGTAAATACTATCGACGAAGAGACTCTTAGATGATGACATACGAGCCCCCATAAAAAAATAATCAAACTTACCACAAATCATTTTTTTTTTCATCAACACATATTTAATCTTTCAACAATTATTAATCATTTATAACTTGTCGCCTCAATTATTGATTTAATACTATAACATATTATATGATGATATCGTGACAATAATTGAATCAATAATATAAGAGATATGATGCGCAAAGAATTATCGTAGTAATAATCGAGCATAGCCGAAAGTGACTTTTCACGTAAAGATCAATAATCAATACCGTGTGCTACTACGCAACTACGCAGACATCAGATTTTACCACCGGTAGTTCAACAGCTTTTAACAGAATACCTCTCCCAAGTTATTTTTATAAAATATTTTTGTCGCTTTCTCAATCCGACAATAATTTCATTGCTAGGGGTCCACCAATGATTGAGCTATCATCATTTAATATTCCCTAACAAAAAGAATATTCCCCATCAAACGTAATATTTTATAACAACTTCGCATACTTTGCAAAATTTATAAATATTACCCACAACTATAACATTATATCAAATTTATTCCATAATATTCAAAAATAATATTTATAGAAAAATTCATCTTTATTTATAAAAGTCGGGTCTTACAAATATTCCGTCAGTACATAATACTATTCAGTCGAAACTAGTTTATTTGCGATGGAAATATTCGTCAGAGATTCCGCCGTAACTATTCGCGTCGAAAATAAGTTCCGTCAAAAATTCCGTCGGATGCTTATTATCTACGACGAACTTATCTCCGACGAATGTTCGTCGAACCTAGCCTATCTTCGACAGAATACATATGACAAAATTTTTCCTTTGAATATATCAGTATCTATGTCTGACTGACTAATTCCCTCGAACATTAGCTATTTCCAACGAAAAACTAAAATCAGTTCCTATTTATTAAAATTGTCTATTTATTAACTTCGACGGACATTACGTCGGAGATATAATTAGTACGACGGATATATTCCGTCGAAGTTATCTTATGTTCGACTGAAAACTAGACCATATCGGTATTTATTAAAATTTGATTATTTATTATCTCAGAAAAAGAAGTCGAAAATATCCTATTAAAATTCGGAAATAGCGATTTTTTTCCTACAGATTTTAAAAGTTCAGTTTCCAGGTGTTTAAACCCATTAATATACTTGTAACCTGTCACAACCCAATACACAGTAATATAAACCTGTATCTCACATTCAAATATGCAACGTAGCACTAAAACGTAATCTTCAACTCATTATCATTCACATTCACATTCAAATATCCACCAAAACATATTATAAGCTAACCAATTACAAATATACGCTAATGTTCCATAAATGTTAAATAATATAATTTATAATAGTCTGACAGGCCTTAATTAGACAATACAATATATACAAAAGTTCTACAAACTATACAAATGAACTATAAACTACTAAAAGTATCATCATCGGACGGAGGTGAACGTATTTTGCTCACGGTGTATGGAAATCGACCTTGTGCTCTCTCTTCGTCATCGCCAACTGCTGCCGCCATCGCCACCCTGTTGATAGAATCAAAAATATAAATCATTAGTCCGTATATATATATATATGTGTGAGAATTAACAAACTAGCCTTAATTGAAAAACATAAACAATAAGAATACCTGAGTAGGTGGGGCGGACGAAAAACATCCTCCAAGAGGGTAATCACCATCCAGAGCATCTCGGCGCTCAAGCGCCGAATCGCTTCCCGTGGTAATCCGTACTCTCTGCAGAGGCCCTCGCTATAATATCTCGAGCAATCTGGTAAAGAGCGAAGAATCGGAAGGCAATCTACGACGCCGAAAGACAAGGCCGGTATAGAACCTATCCGACACGGCCGCTTATTAGTCACGGAAGATATCGTCATCCGCCAGTACCAGTATGAGATGGTCCGACATGTGTTCTCTCGAGACCGGTGTCTTTGGTGGAGCCTATAAAGAGATACAAATTCGATTACTAATAATAATTTATATAATGTGATAAATTCGGATAATTTTGTAAAACATAAGAAAATATTACCTCCAGAAAGTGTATATACGGGTATCCTCAGCAGACCCAACACTCGATATCTGCCGGTACTGCTAGTAGGGGGATCCTGAGACGCGACCCATAGTCTCATCCTCATCCCGGTCTAATACATTATCAGGAAGAGGGGTGGCGGAATCTAACAGCTCAGAACCCCTCCTAATAGTCTCTAGCTCAATTTATACGCTCAAATCTCGAAGCTCACGAAAATCGGTCCTGTAATGTATTCGTATCGTATGTTAATTATATCATTTTATTTACGATTGAATATTATTAAAAGCTAAATAGTAAGATGAGTTTTACCCATATAGCTAAAGCTGCTTGAGACAAAGCACGTTCGCCCTTAGGTGTGTGGGCTCGATCCCAAAACTCTAGCATGGTAGGATCTCGGCCCAAGGTCCTCCCCAATGCCTAATACAAACATTCATAAAACAGGTCTTAAGTATTTGTGCGAGAACTTGACACATAAATAACTAAATCTGGACTTACTAGTCTTCGCCTCCTCGAGCGATCGAGAACCAATGGTGTGTACTATCCGGGTGACCACGGTTCTTCTTCACCGCTTTCGGACTTTTTCTTGAAGTCATCACCTCCCAAAGTCGCATACATAGCCTCCCGGGCTAAATCGAGAGACTATCGCGGGCTAATGAGCTCGATGGAGGTCAAAATTTGATCCATAATCGGTTGGTGCCTTTTGTCGCATCTCATACAACCATCCAGAGTAATTCACAGCGACGTGATGCTCAATCACAGCATCGCCAGCTGACTGAGAGATGCTCGGGTCAAATCGATAATAAACCTATAACAAAAGATTATTTAAAATTAAGAACATTTGATTTCGTCATCCCAATACAACCATGTCTAATATTATGAGTCTTCCCGTACCCGGCTGCTCTCAATTTACTGTGTTCCTTCCCCGGCAAAGGAAAATCAAAATAACAAAAAATATACCGTTTCGTATTTGCACCGGCCTAAGTGAGAGACATAACATCCAATAACAGTCCCAAACTGGGGACTGTTCGACATTCACCCCTATTGAGTGTATGTCAAACGAGTTTCTAAGTTTGAAAGTATAGTACATAGTTTATGAGAATTTATGTGGAATCTCTACTGAAGCCAAGCGAGAAAAAAAGGGTCATAGTTTACATTTGTGTCTATACTCGAATAATAAAGTTAATTCGATTCTATGAACATTCCATCGTTCCATCATAATGAGATGACAACATCCGAAGGAGTTCCATTAAGCTATTGAACAAAGTTTGATTTAAGCAACCCTCTAGATGAACGAGCGATCACTTCTCTGCTAAGAATGAATCATCTCCCATATGGGGGTCCAATCCATGATATAGAGCGACTTCTCACCACTCAAATTCCTCAAATGGATAGTTCTCATTCAAGAGGTGAGACATTTTGTGAGAACTACCCATCCGAGGAATTCGGGTGGTGAGAAGTCGTTTATATCATGGATTGGACCCATATGGGAGATGATTCATTTCTACGGGAGAAGTGATCGTCATTCATTTAGAGGTTCTTAACCTAGAACTTTGTTCAACAACTCATGGCACTCCTTGGGATATTGCCATCTCATATATGGAACAAAGGAGGAATGATGTAAAGAATTCAATTATCTTTATTATTCGAGTATAAGACACAAAACAGAACTACGACCTTTTTTTTTTATTATTCTTGAGAGCCGGGTTGAGTACTATTTAGTCTTTAATCGCTATGTCGAAACTGCATACAAGAGAAAGATACATATATGTGGGAGAGTATTATTGCATTTATATATTAAAAATTGTGGTAAATTAAACAAATGCTACTTAGTTTATTTTGTTGATGATAATAAACTAAGTAAGTGGTACTTAGTTTATGAGAATTATTAATTATTTGGAATCTATAGAGTAGTTTATGAGAATTGTTAATTATTTGGAATCTATAGAGATTCATTGTTAGGACATTCACTTCTAGCTATACTTAGTTTATTTTGCCAATGATGATAAACTAAGTAAGTGGTACTTAGTTTATGAGAATTGTTATTTGGAATTTATAGAGACTACTGTTCGACATTCACTCCTACTTAGTTTATTTTGCCAATGATAAACTAAGTAAGTGGTACTTAGTTTATAAGAATTGTTATTTAGAATCTATAAAGACTACTATTCGACATTCACTCCTACTTATTTTATTTTGCCAATGATAAACTAAGTAAGTGGTACTTAGTTTATGAGAATTGTTAGGAATCTATAAAGACTAAGTAATTAGTTTATTATTATATTTTGCCAATGATAAACTATGTAAGTGGTACTTAGTTTATTATTATATTTTCTTTTATTTTAATTTGTAGTATATTATATTATAGTTTATAATTGGTTTATTTATTTAAATCGAATTAAATTTATTATTATTATTTATTTTATATTGTATTATATTATATAAGTTCAAATGTAATTTAATTTAATTTAATTTAATTTAATTTACTTAAATTTTATTTTATTTTATTTATTTATTTAAATTTATTTTATTTTATATTATTTTAATTAAATTAAATTAAATTAAAATTATTTGATTATATTTTATTCTTTATTGAATTGAATTCTATTTGTATTATATTATATATTTGCAAATATTTTTTATTAAATTTAATTTATTTATTAAATTAAATAAAATTTGTTTGATTTTATTTAATTTACTTCAAATTAGTTTATATTTTAATATTGGGACTAATTACTAATATTATCAAAATAATTACGACAAAATCTTGCAAACGATACCGGATGAAATTTACATCACAAATTCAAATTTAAATTGCAAATATATCAAAATTAAAAATAGTCCTAAAATCAGTTAGATTGAAAACTAATTAAATTACATAAACAATGCAAATAATATATATTGCATAATTATCCATTCTCAATCAAAATATATACCAAATTTTAATTTAGCCCTAAATTTCAGCCTCAAATCCAAATTTCAATCAAATATATAACAAAATTTTAACCCTATACCAATTTTCAGCCTCAAATTCAATTGCCAAAGCCAAATTGATGCACATACAGTAACCAATTAAGGAATTTACCAATTTTCAGACTCAAATCAATATATACATACAATATAAAAATTATTCAATCTACTGATTTTGTACATCATCATCAAAATGAAACAACATTTGAACTCATATCTTTTGGAGCTAATAAATTGTCCGGCGTGTGGTGGAGGTGGTGGTCGGCGGCTGGAATCGAAAATGGGTGGGGGCTAGAGGTGGCTCTTGGTGGTGGTGGTGGTGGTGGTGGTGGTGGTGGTCGTGACAGAGGCGCTGGCGGTGGGGGAGAAGAGGCTGGGTGGTGGTGGTGGAGGTGTTGGTGGCAGGTGGGCGTCGGAGATGAGAGTGAGAGAGGAGAGGCTGAGATGAGAGAGTGTGAGAGGAGAGACTGAGAGAGTGAAAGAGGAGAGACTGAGATGAGAGACTGAGAGAGTGAGAGAGGAGAGATAATTAAAAATGAGAGAATACGGGGAGACGCTGACCTAAGTCAGTCGAATAGGTTTTATAAGATATTTCCGACAGAATTTTCGTCAGATATACGTCCCTCGGAATTAACTTATCTTCGACGTACAGTCCCTCGGACATAGCTATAATTTCGTCGAACTTAAGTTTCGCGCTGGCGAAAAATTTGGGGCCATATGAGGCTTTATATTCTCGACGAATTTTCCTCGAAAATAAACTATTTTGGACGGAATTAATTTCGACCTAATATTTCGTCGAAATTAAATTATTAACGACTGAATACAGTCCGTCGAACTTAGATCCGTCGGAATTATCCGATTTTTTTGTAGTGAAAGTCACTAATTACCCTCAATTCTATGTCTCACATCATGTATTTATAAGTTACAAATCCAATCTCAAGCTTAAAAGGAAATTCAATCCAATTTGGAATCAAAAACATGCAAAAACGAGTCAAAACATGGTCGCTAAATGACCCGAAGACAGTGACTATTGAGTCACATTCTTTGAAGCTCTTCGATTCCCTGCATGGATAACGATTTGTCGTCTTAGAAATATTATTAGGAAATGACGCTGCCAGGCCAAATAAAATTTTATTTCGGCATCTGTTGATAAAAAGGTTAAATATATTTTTCACCACTTTACTCGACCTCGATTTACAAATGCATTACTGGACTGAAATTTTTTATGGTCAACTCATTGAAATATAACTTTTTTATAAAAAATTGAAATTTTCGTCTAAAACTGTTAAAAGTTAACGGAATGTTGATGTGGCACCATATCATATGCTTAGGTGGATATTCAACAATTAAAAAACACAACAATTATCAATTCTATAACAAATAGTTAAACAAAATAAAAATTAAATTAATGTACATAACAAATAATTATATTAATTAATTATATAAAATTACTGAATTCATATATTTTTTTAATTTTTAAATATTTTAAGTTCATTTTAAATATAAAATTATCTAATATTTTCTTATTATTATTATTATTATTATTATTATTATTATTATCTCTCTGATTTTTCTCTCTTGACAATCCTAAAATCCTAAATGTCAACAAGAATCTGGTTCCGTCGTGATCTGCCGGAAAAATCAGATCTGCCGGAAACTCCATCATCAACCTTCAAAACTCAGATCTGCCAGAAAAATCATAGTTAATCTTTTTATTAAACTCAGATCTGCCGGAAAACTCGAAACATACCGTCGTGATCTGGAGCCGGGCGGTGAAGAAGCTACCTGCTTCGATCGAAGTCGGCGCATCTGAGAAAGAAGCTACCTGCTTCGATCAACTTTTTATTTTTATTTTTTGAGTTATTTAGTTAGACAAGAATAGTTCGATCTGCTTCGTTTGGAAGAATTGGAAGAAGATGGTTTGAAAGAGATCAAAGAACTCTGCTTCGTTTGAACATTATTAATTTTTTTTTTATATTTAAACTTAGATTTAATGATTTCATAATATAAATAATAATTATATTAATTTTTAAAATAAAAATAAAAATTAATTTTTAAAATTTTAGTTATATTTTGAAGTTTGAATTTATTTTATGAATTTTAATTTTTAATTTATGTTTATTATGAAAATACTTATGAATAATGAATAATTTTTAATTTTATCCAAATTTATTTTATTTTAATAATATATGTAATATATCTAAATACAATAAAAGACAAATTTGTCAAAGAAAAAAATATTAATAATTTTTCATTATTAATGTTGAGAGTATTATGACAATTTGAAAAGAAAAAGGCAACAAAAAGTAGTTAAACCCATTTATTTTTCAATGTATATAAATTATTAATTAATAATAAAATATATTAATGTATAATTTTTATAAATGTATTTATATAAAATTAATGAATTCATATTTTTATAAGTTTTAAATTTTTAGGTTCACTTTAAAAATATAAAATTATATAATATTTTGAAATGGAGGGATTATTATTATTATTATATCTTTTTAATTTAATTTTTAGCAATATATATATATATATATATATAATATAATATCACATTTAAGTTATTTTTTTCTATTTTATAATTGTGAAGTTAGAAGCTTTTATTTGATTTTTTTTCTATTATTTTATTTGGTTAACTTGTTTTAATTGTTGACTTTTGGGTATTTTATTTATTTTTTTCACCATGACATGCCACGTGGACATATCTATATGACATGTACAAAGTCTATATGTCAATCTGTTAAAAGTCAAACAATTTAACGGAATTTATAACGGTTTGTAAAAAAATTATAGTTCAGTGAGTCGAATGTAAAAAATTTCAGTTCAATGATGCATTTGTAAACCGAGGTGGAGTAGAATGAGAAAAAATGTATTTAACCCGTTGATAAAATGACCATAACTCTCTCGTCCGAACTCTGATTGGAACGATTCAAGATGTTCCGAAAAGCTAAGAAGTAAATCTACAACTTTTATTATTTGACAATTGAGAAATACTAGTTGGATCAAGGTCGAAATTGGACCCTAAATGAATGTTATGTCAATGGCAACTCCAAACTTTTAGGTTCAACGTCCGTTGATAAAAAAGATTATAACTTTTGATATGAGAAGAGTTGCGGGACGTTCCACCTATCAAATCGAAGCTTTCGACGAGATGTACAATAAAATTCAAGTTCCAAACCAAGAACATGCATCCAACTCGACATTGAAAGCCCTTCAATCGTCCTCTTCTTGCATTTTGTACTCCAAAATATGTTCGGATTATGTTTTCTTGCCTCCTACAAAATAACATAAAAACACTATATATAAATACATCAAAATAACTTAAAATATTTAAAACAAATAAATTATCAAGTTAAAAAATAATTAATTACAAGTATAAAACTCACTTATTAAATACTCATTCCACCGCTACCAAAGAGAGAGAGAATGGTGGTATTTGTTTTATGATACCTGCAACATAATTTGTGAGGCCTACTTTAAGCCCATAACGAGGAAGCTCATGGGAATATGTTGCTGCAAAAGTGATATAGTATTATTCAACTGTGTCTTGACTATTAAGCAAATACTAGTTTAGCATAAATTTATGTCAAATTCTAAAAAAAAAATTGGAAACTTGCACTACATTAAAAATGACATATAGTGATAAACAAATTCTTCACAAGATATAATATATCACTCACAAGATATTAATTACGAAGATATATTTTTTTCATATAATTGCTCGCATACAATCTCCTCGCAATTGGGTATCTTTCGCTAAGTAGTAACTAAATATTTTTTGTGAATGATATATTGTGAATAACTTTTTATTCACAAATTATATTTGGTAATGGAATATTTTTATTTTGTGAAAGGGTGGTTTCCTTCACAAATAATATTTTAAGAAGAACTATTTAAAATTAGTGAATAACTTTATTCCCTCACAAATAATATATTAATAATGCTAGAGACACAAATTATTCTATAAATATTTTACAAATTGCTTATATGTCATACTCCACCTCAACTTTTTATGTGCAGCCGAAGACTACATTGAAGCAATTTGTTGATCAATCTATTGAGGTGGAGTATGCCATATCAGCAGTTTGTAAAATGTTTGCAGAATAGTTTGTGTCTGTAGTATTACTCATAATATATTGTGAAGAACAAATTTATTTAATGAGAGAATATTTTCCTTCACTAATTATAAATTGACAATCTTTCTTCAATTTAGTGAAAGAAAAATTCTTTCATTAATGACTTACTAATTAACTATAAAAGATTTAGTGAAGAAAATAATTCTTCATATATTAATGTCCATTTCTCAAGTAAAATCTTTCAAAAATTATAAATTTGTAAATAAAAATTAATTGGTAAATAATCAAAATTCATTGCAAATTATAATTAATTTTCAAATCAAATCGGTGATTTCATATTTATTAATATAATTATTATTACTACTATTTGCTATAATAAATATTAAATTTAATATTTCAAGTTAATATAAATGTAATGCTTGTTTCAAACTAATTGATAAACTAATGCATAAAAAGCTAATAAAACCAATACTTAACATATAAATAGATAATACTCGAATCACGATAACTACAGAATTTGTTATTGTATCATAGTCTCCCAAGGACCATAGTACCTACAATATTTATTAACTAACATAAGAAAACTAAAAGAATAACAACGAATTAGAAGGAATAAAGTGTCTCATGTTAGGTCGACTGCATCATCAATTTCTTTGAGAAAATCAAGATTGGACATGTAAACTTCATGCTGCAAGAGAAATACCAAAATTCAATCTCAATGACATGAAGAATAAGAAAAGATGAAACTGGTGAACTTATATTAAGAGAGAGTTATTAATGAATGTTAAAAGATAAAAATATAACTATCAGTAATTCTAGCAGAGCCAAAAAAGTACAAGAATTTAAACCCAATTTACATCTGGAATTGTCAAATAAAAAAAGTTCTCTAAATGCACTTGAAACAAAACTCAAAAGGGGAATATCTTGTGTTCATCATAACGCATTGAGGTATATTTCTGGCTTGCTTCTAATTTAATTAGCCATGACAATATAATGAAAATAAGAAATAGAAAGGTGGGAATGCAATGAAGAAAGGAACAAATTGCAGAATACATATAGAGTGAATCCATACTCGTCTAGTTGATTGATGCATCTTTATCAAGTCGTCATTCATTTCTATAACTGTTTGTTCCAAAACTTTTTCTGGGTCACGCATTAGCATACGACTGCAATACAAGATAGACCAGCTCAAGTAATTCATGCAAGATATATTGATAATATTATGCAGACACGAGAAATATAAGACGCATTCACATGAATACATCTAAATTTAATTATGACCAAGTTAATCTCACCTTTACAACCCTAGTGATGTGATAGGTCCCAAATTTTTGGAATGTCAATGCGAGATACATTGTATGCCATTTATACGCTAAGAAATCTAAATAGAAGTAAATCTAATTTTTCAATTGTCTATCAGTTACCATAAAACTTGGATATAGGTTGTTTGACCAAAACAAACATCCATGTATATAAGCATTAACTAGGTTATCACAGATATTAGAAAGAATACCCAAGGACCGGTTAACTAGAGCTTTACGAATTGTCACAAATACAAAAGTTTAGTCATCAATAATCATATGATCATTTACTTGACGCAAAACAGTGAAAAACATGCAAGCAATAAAGCATGAAGATGTTATCATCCTTTTCTAAAGTTAATGAGAAATTCTACAAAAATTTGCTACTAGCTAGGCATCAAAAACTAATTCAGTAAATACAATTTCCAAAACAAAGAGGACATCAACATATATATCACAGTATTAAGTTCAAAACGATATGCAAGGATGAAATATTGATGTCATTATATACAAAATAATTTAAACTGGCTGTGAAAATATAAAGTGTTTTTAATATTATTCCTCATGATAGCAAATTATTTCACCTGTTACAAATTTCAATCAGCTATATTGTTAATAACTCAGTCCCATCACTTTCCAATATGGTGCATTTGTTGACATTAAATATGTAACAGGTTCCTTAACCATATATTAATATAATCACATCATTTCACTCTCTCATCATAAGTTCATAATAAGCATGGATCACATTGCAGCCTCATTAAGTCCAGGCCTTCAACATAACATGAGTATGAAGTCCATGTCATATAAGTTATACCTATCTAGCAGACTGGCAATAAAGAAAACGCATTTACGTAATTTCCAATCCGCTAACAAAATGCATTTACGCATTTACAAGTTACAACTAGCACGAACTGATCACCCAGAGCATCAAGGTAAAAATTATATATGTGCAAGGTTTAAATATTTGAAGTGCATGCTTGAAGGCTAGTGGTCTTGACTTCCATGATGTAATGTGTTTCACCTTTATAGGAAGATATTTAGATCAATTTACTCTCACCTTGTTCATCGTGCTGGTATTGTAATGTGTTGGGATTGGGAATTGTTGATTAGGCTTTCAGCAAATGGGATAATGGGTAATACTGAGATGAATTGTTCTAAGTTATAGACACCAATAAATATTACATAATCAACAGTTTTGTTTAGGAAGCACACCAGGGAGGCTGCAATTTGTTATACATACAGAAAAACCTGCTCTATAAGTCCACTATATGAATGGAACAATGGATCCTCTTCAAGAACCAAGTATTCAGTATCCTCTTTAAATTGATCTTTCAGCTAGAATTTTTAAAATTGTATTAGTACTTTATCAAGTTCCTCAAACTCTAGATATATAATGAAGCGGGGCTATCGTGTGCATGTAACTATTACCAATGTGTGCAGGTTTGAACAATGAAATCTATTTCTTCTCCCCAAGTAACTGTTCTCAATTTGATTGATCATCTCTTCGAAAATTATTTGTTTAACAAGAAATAAAAACAAACTCCCACAGACGAGTGAAACAAACGCGTTGAGCTTTATATATTTTTATGTGATTTACACGTTGATGCTTCTAAAAGGCTTTCTATGTGACAGAACACATTGAGACGAACACTATTGTGTGTGACAAATCTTCTTTTAAGATTAGAAGAAAAGTAAATCCAGAGTTACTTTATGTTTATTGATTACACCTTATAGTCCGACAACCCGTTGATTTTAGTTACTCTCAGTTAGGTATGTGTATAATTGTAAGACCCCAACTTATTATAAATAAAATTGAATTTTCCTCTATTCATTATTCTAAATTAATAAGGTGTTAATTTAATATAATGCTTTGGTTATGGGTGAAATGTGCAAATTTTATAAAATAAGCAAGTGATTATAAAATATTCATTTCTGTTGGATAATATTCGTTTGGTCGTGGAATATTTTTGTTGTTGGAGAATATTAAATGCAATGACGACGTAGCATACCCATTCGTAGCCCATATAATGAATAAGCATCGGGAAGAAAAAAAACAAGTTTGAGTTTTTTATAAATAAATAACGGCGTAATCGTTCAAGTTAACATCGTTAGAATACCCGGTGGTTAAAATCTGATGTCTGGCATCAGTTATGAAGAAGACCTTAGCGGTATTGCAAGATTTTTGAATTATTGAGACGATAATAGTGCCTTCTTACATAAGAAGGCACTACTCAATAATTCTCTGATGAATTCTTTATTCAATATTTTATTTTATTGATTCAATAATTCTTTGCGTTGATAGTTTATATTATTGTTGTTTCAATAATTGTCGTTCAGACAAGATTTTCCATTATCATATCAATAATTCATATTATTTGAATAATATTATTAGATAGCATTATTGGCAATGTCTAAAAAGTTCTGTCAAAAAGAGGTTTGGTCACCTAATTACGCGCCAGTAAGGAGAAATCCTTATCGGAAAGCCTCTTCTTTCCTGGGAACGGCCTGGTTGTCATAATTGTGATTCTGTAATATTATTTGTGAATAATTAATTATTTATTTATATGATAAGAAAATATTTATTTGATGCGGATATAAATGATGAATTTATTTATGTGGTTATAAATGAAGGAATTAATGTTGAGGTATTTTATCAGTATTTTTGTCGGAATGGAGGTATTAAAAATCAAACTAGTGTTCTTAAGATATATTGCGTGAGTTATAATTTTTAATCCGACCGTTGGATCGTTGTGATTTTTGGATATGTTATACATATATAAGTTGAGTATATGTCCACAAATTTTGAACCGTTAAAAATGAACGTATGATTTGTTATGAATTTTAAGAGGTGGCTGGTTCAGAAATTGTTGAAGTTTCAGAATTTATCATTTTGGTGGAAAATTCTAGAATTGGTGGGCCCCACTTTTGGTTGGTGAAAAATGTGCTCAAATTGAATTTCAAATGTGGTGGGTGACAATAGTAGCAGATAAAGTCATCAGGTAGCAGATCAAGTCTTCTTCGGTGTACTAACATTTTTCTATAAATAGAGGGCTAAGTTAGAATTGAAAATCACACCAGAAACAAGTTTTCTTTCTCTCTATATTATCAAGCGTATTTTGTGAGTATTTAGATACTTTGAGAGTTGCTATTCAGTGCAAGTTTTCTTCAGCATCATATCTGAAATTCTATTCCGAAGTACTGTTTCTTTGAGGTAAGGGATGTTATTTTTTTTCGTAATGATGTTATTCTTTCAATATCATTATACCGAAATATTGGTATGGATTTTATTGTAGAATTTCTACCTTTTTGTGTCGGGGTTACTATTCACATATACTAAGTATTATTTACGATATCGCAAGACTATTCATTTGAAAAATGAATTTTTTCCTTTTTGTCCAAGATGTCTATTATGGTTACTATCTTTGATTGTATCCATATTTTGATCTTTATTTTTGAATTCTGTTTCACAATTGGTTATTATGGAGTATTTTTGCACTTGGATAAACTGTTATACGAATCCCTAATATTTGTCCTTCTGTCTCATTAGATTCATTTTCTTTAAGAAATTTTTCATCATCCTCAGTCCTAAATGATAATATTACTGAATATCATTGGCCTGTAGTGCAAAGATGAATGGTTAACTGATGAATATCTTTGGCCCGTAGTGCAAAGATGAACAGGTGTTGAGATGAACATGACCGACTGGTGATACCAATGAATATCTTTGGCCTGTAGTGTAAAGATGAATATTTGATTAAAGATGTATATTGATTGTTGTTACAGGGATAAACTATTGATGATAAACTTTAAAATCTTAATATATAGTAGAACTCATTTCCCACTTGACTCTTCTAATGGATTGTTGTTTCCGCTGCAGTTGTTAATCTAAAACTTGTTGTCTATTATATTCTATCAGATTTTTCCCTGTTGAAGACTAATGATAATTTGTTGTATATTATCTTAGTCATAATGTTCTTTACTGGGCTAGTTGAGCTCACCCTTTTCCTTTTTGTTCCATTTTTCCTCTCAGGAGGTGAGAATTTAGCAGGGACTAGCCGGGGTATGGAATGATGAATCAAGATAGTTGTTTAGCAATCCTCACTATTTTTGTGAAATAGTGTATCAATAAATATAATGAGGACTCATTTGGGTGTGGATATTGTCTAGATAAAAATATTTGTATTTTAACTCACAGTATGTGTTGTCGTATTTTGCACGACAATTGTATTATTGAAGTTGTAGTTTGCTTTCTGTACCATGTATTTGGAGACTTAGAATGGGTGTTGTATACCTGTTTTGGGGGCGTCACAGTTGGTATCAGAGCTTAAGGATATGATCCCTAGCTGAGATGTGAGACTAGAACTAGGAGGGGAGAGACGGGTAAATCCTTCGCTAGTGTGTCCTACTTAAGCTTATTTGTTGGTCGGTCATAATATAGAGATATTATGTGATATGTTAATTTTTTTAATTAACCCTTATTTTATGGTAGTATTTAAGAATGGCTGCTGAGAACGTTAACAATGGAGTATATGAGACTGTGGAACAACCTTTAGTCATAAACCAGGAGAACGTGCAACAGGAAGGAAATATTCCTCCTGTAAACAACACTACCGAGCAAACGATGAATGATAGAATGTTTAGGAGCTTTTTGCAGTTTATGCAAAATCAGACGAGGGAGACTCGTGTGCAGAATACGGGTGAAAATGATAGCAACGCGCGGTTTGTCACGGCCAAGCAGTTCAAAGAGTTGGACCACCAGAATTATGGGGAAGGCCGGATCCGATTAAGGCGGAGACGTGTGTCAAGCAAATAACCAAGATATTCGATGTCTTGGGATGCACGGAGGAACAGAAGGTTTCATTCGCCACTTTTATGTTCCGTAATGAGGCAGATTACTGGTGGAAATCTGTGAATTGTACCCATCCAGCTGCACTCAGCATGTCTTGGAAAACATTTCAGAAACTATTCAATAACAAGTACTTTCCTGAAAGTATTCGTCATATGAAGGAAGTGGAGTTTATTAGACTGGAACAAAACAACATGACGGTGTCACAATACGAGGCGAAGTTCGCAGAGTTATCCAGGTTTGCACCTCATTTGGTGGAGAATGAGGAATGTATGAGGTGGATGTTTTTGAGAGGTCTGAAACCCGATATACGTCAATATCTCATTTCTCATAAATTTTTTATGTATTCAGATGTTGTCAATAGGGATCAATTATTAGAATGAGATAATGAGTATGTTCAACCGAGGGACAACAACTGTGGTCGAATTCGGCCGTAAATATCCGATCGTGAACGATGATAACCAGCGGGGAGGAAGGAATACAGACAAAAGCGGTAATCACTTTGGTGATAATTGTCGCCATGATAATAGAAGAAGCGAGTCGGGAGGAGATTTTAAAAAGAGAAGGTACAATAACGACAATGTGAAGACGTCAACACCAGCAACAACTATTTCTAAGGGAGGAGAACGACCACCAGTCGTATGCTATAAATGCAGGAAAGAGGGACATATCAGCCCAAACTGCCCACAACAGTTCAAGGTATGTTATAATTGTGGAAATGAAGGACATATCGCTCGAGATTGTACTATAGCAAAACCAAGTTCAGCGGGGATGGTGACTCAAAAGGCTGTCCCAGAAAAGTCAAGGTCAACGGTTCCTAGAAGAGCGTTTGTCGTGACTGGCCAAAATGCGAGAAACTCGAACGAGGTGATCATGGGTAAGGTAATCTTGAATTCTTGCTAAGTTTATACCTTACTAGATATCGGTTCTACCCATTCATTTATCTCTCCTGCTTGTGCTCAACGTTTAAACTTGACTCTGGAGAAATTAGACTTTGACCTATCTGTGGAGACTCCGTTAGGAGAAACTTTCGTTACATCCACGGTTTATAAATCTTGCTTAATCCAAGTTGGCACTATCACATTACCTGTTGATCTTATCTCTTTAAAGATACTTGTTTTTGATATGATTTTAGGAATTGATTGGTTAACCACTCATCATGCCAAAATTGATTGTTTTTGTAAGGTTGTTAGTTTTCATATTCCTAACCAACTTGTTATGCGAATTCAAGCAACTAAACCACTAAAATCAGTCACTGTCATATCAAGCCATAAAGCTATTCGTTTATTGAAAACGAATGTCAAGCTTTCTTAGCCCATGTTATGGATTTGAATAAAGATAAGTCAGATTTGAATAATATTTCTGTTGTTAGAGAATTTCCTGATGTATTTCCTGAAGAACTTCCCGGTATACCCCCAGAATGTGATGTTAAATTCTTTATTGACCTAGAACCGGGTACAAAGCCCATTTCTAAAACTCCATATCGAATGGCTCCTATTGAACTTCAGGAGTTAAAAGTCCAACTACAGGAGTTATTAGACATCGATTTTATTCGTCCTAGTACGTCTCCTGGGGTACTCCTGTTTTATTCGTAGAGAAGAAAGATGGAAGTATGCGACTTTGTATTGACTACCAAGAATTGAACCATGTCACCATCAAGAATAGGTATCCGCTACCTTGCATTGATAACTTGTTTGACCAGTTGCAAGGAGCACAATTCTTTTCAAAGATCGATCTTCGTTCTGGATATCATCTGTGAGACCCCAAATTTTATGAATAAAGATTTAAATTTCTCGAAATATTTTTTAAATATTATGGTATGGATTTGATATAATGTTATAGTTGTGGGTAGTATTTATAAATTTTGCAAAGTATGCAAGTTGTTATAAAATATTCGTTTGGTCGGGGAATATTCTTTTTGTCGGGAATATCCGTACGACGGCATAATCATTGGTGAACCCACAACGAAAGTATTGTCGTAGTAATAAAATGACAGAATTATTTTTATGAAAATAACGGCGGAAGTTTTACCGTTAAAATTATTGAACTACTCGGTAGTAAAAGTACAGTAATACGCGTGGTTGCATAGTAGCACATGGTATTGGTTATTGATGCTTACGTGATAAGTCACTCAGTTATACTCAATTATTGCTACAGTAATTACTGCATCATATCTCTCATATTATTGATTCGATTATTGTCACAGTATCATCTGCGTTATATGATATATAATTAAATCAATAATTGAGACGACAAAGTTATTTATATTATTAAATTTCAATATTTACAATGTCTAGAAGTTCTGCCAAGGAGAGGTTTGGTCACCTAATTGCGCGCGAATAGGGAGAAATCCTTATTGGAAAGCCCCCTCTTTCTTGGGAACAACCTGGTTGTTAAATATTATGAGTTATAATATTAATGATGAATAAGTTTATGTTGATTAAAAATGAATTTGATAGTTCCATTGTGTTGGGATTATTGGTGTTAGTTGAAATCGACATCTATTCCAATGATAATTGATGTCTGGGGGTTATATTGATAAATCGGGTAATTTATCGGATAAATGAGCAATTAATTGCTACTAATTCACATGCTTATATAACTATTTGTTCACATGTGTGTACTATTGAATCACATTCACTTACTATTAGGGGAGTTCAAAAAGATTGATAATACTTGCATGACTAAGTTAAAAATGGAGGTATAGATGAGAGTACTTATCATGTAATTAATTTTTTCACATGTTTAGAACTATTGAGTCACATGATTTACTATTGATTCACATGATTTACTATTAGGGGAGGTGGTGCAAGTTTGATAATACTTGAATGACTGAATTATAAATGAAAGAAAAGTTGGAGTTATTGTACTGTAATTTTTCGAGCCCCAAAATGTGCAATTATCGAAATTATGTTTTCCTATAAATAGAAGCTCATTTTTCCTTCATTTATCACCAATTCACTAAAGCTTTAGAGCCATTATTATAGAGAGAAAATTTATAGAGAGAAAGAAGAAGAGAAGTCTACTACCTCACTATTCCAGTATCTAGTCTTCTTTTGAGGTAAGGGGTATTATTCTTTCGTATTCATGAAGAGAATTATTTCTTTCAATACTCGTAAGATTTTTTATTCCATTCTTTATTATTATGTTGGAATAACCTGTTTATGCGAAGTACCACATACATGGTGAAATTCTTCTATTATTCCATTCTTTGTTATTCTGTTGGAATAACCTGTTTATGCGAAGTACCGCATACATGGTGAAATTCTTCTATTATTCCATTCTTTATTATTCGTCGAATAATATCACATGCAATGCGTTTACATGGACACGGGTTCCATTATTTATTATTCTTTGGAATAACACATACATGCGATCTCATCGCATTTATGGTGATTTCTATTGTTATTTCATTCTTTATTATTCTATCGGAATATCACATGCGTGCGTTCTGTGGGACTTAGTTCCATTATTTATTATTACGTTGGAATAACTTTCGTATGCATGCGGTCTATCGCATGCATGGTGATTTCTGTTGTTATTCCATTCTTTATTATTCTCGCCGGAATTCAATATCCTGCCGCTCTGCGCTTCTTACTTAACACAGTTCCATTATTTATTATTCTTGGGAATAACTTCGTCGTGCGTGCAATCTATCGCACGCATGGTGAATCCTTCCGTTATTCCATTCTTTATTATTTCATTGGAATAACTTTTGCAGTGTGGATTACCACATGCATGATGAATGATCCTTTGTATTCATTCCTTATTAAATTGTGGAAATAATCTGTTTACATTGATTATGATGAGAGTCATAATAAAAGCATTGGACATATGAAAATCATGGGTATATGAAGTATTAGTAAGTGTTATGATGAGTTATGTTGGTTATTATGAGAAAACATGAAAGTTTCTTAGAAATCACAAAGAATTGAAAATCAGATTTTGGTAAAAATGGAACATGAAATTCAATTAACCATATCTCCTATTATATTTCGAATTTTTGAGTGTGGTCAAGTCCAAGAGTTAGATCTATGTGTTTACTAACTTATCCAAGTGGAATCACTAGAAAAGGTGTTGTAAATTTTCGTGTAGACTGTTTTTAGCAAAGCAGTCAAAAGCAGGAAAATAGCAAAAAGCTACTGTCCATAATTTTGTAAGGGCTGTTTCGGCCACTTAATTTGTCCATAAAATCAAGGATTTCAGATGGACTGTTGTTTATTGAATTATATATTTTTGGCTTACGTGCAAAGATGGATTGTTGATTATTGGTTTTATGGTTGTATATCTTTGGCTTACATGTAGAGATGGACTTGGTATGATTATGACCAGGGATTATTTGGTATAGTCATGACCATTGATGATTTAAAGAATATCCTTGGCCCGTAGTGAAGGGATGATTCAATGATGTGGTTTATTTATTAAGCTGAGTCTTAGCGATAAAAATTGATGAAAACTTTTAAAACATAGAAGATAATAGATTTTACTCTCTACTTGACTCTTCTAATGGATTATTTGTTCCGCTGCAGTTAAACTTGATGTCTATTATATTTTATCAGTTTAACATTGTTGAAGACTAATGATAATTTATTCTGCATTATCTTAGTCATAATATTTCTTACTGGGCTAGTTGAGCTCACCCTTTCTTTCACTGTTCTCTTCAGGAAATGAGAACGTAGCCAGGACTAGTCGGGGAACGGAGTGATGGTCCGAGATGGTGTATTAGTAGTCCTCACTATTCTGTAAAATAGTGTGATAATAAATGTAATGAGGACTCTATTTGAGAGTGGATATTGTCTAGAAGGAAATATTCCTGTTTAAACTCTTTGTTATGTTTTGTCGTATTTTACACGACAAGTGTATAATTAAGTTTTTATTTGTATTTTGTACCATGTATCTGGCGACCCAAGATGGGTGATGTGTACCTATTTTGGGGGTGTCACATCATCAGCTGAAGATTAAAACTGAGGATATTCCAAAGACTGTCTTCAGAACTCGGTACGGGCATTATGAATTCTTAGTCATGTCTTTTGGATTGACTAATGCTCCTGCTGATTTCATGGATATGATGAACCGAGTATTCAAGGAATATTTGGATTAGTTCGTTGTTGTCTTTATTGATGGCATTCTCATCTATTCCAAAAGCCGTGAAGATCATGAGCACCATTTGAAGCTGATACTTGAAAGGCTTCGTGAAAACAAGCTATATGCCAAGCTGAAGAAATACGAGTTTTGGCTTGAGGAAGTAGCATTCCTTGGGCACATGGTGTCAAAACATGGAGTATCTGTTGACCCAGCGAAGATTGAATTAATACAAAGTTGGGAGCAACCGAAGTCGGTGACCGAAGTGCGTAGCTTTCTGGGCTTAGCTGGTTATTATCGGAGATTCGTGAAAGGATTTTCTCGAATCGCTACTCCGTTAACTCAGCTAACTTAGAAAGATACAAAATTTGTATGGAGCGAGGAATGCGAGAAGAGTTTCCAAGAGCTCAAGAGGAGACTCATTTCAAGCACTGCTCGCAATACCATCCGGGTTCGAATGGATTTGTTATCTACAGCGATGCTTCAGGCAAAGGTTTAGGATGTGTTCTCATGCAACATGGGAAAGTCATAGCTTATGCCTCGCGACAACTCAAAGAATATGAGAGGAATTATCCTACTCATGATCTGGAGTTGGTAGCGATCGTATTCAGCGTTGAAAATTTGGAGACACTACTTGTATGGGGAGAAAGTGGAGATCTATACGGATCATAAAAGCCTCAAATATTTCTTCACCCAAAAAGAACTCAATATGCGGGAATGACGTTGGCTTGAGCTGTTGAAAGATTACGATCACACTATTCAATATCATCCCGAAAAGCGAACGTAGAGTGGTACGATCGTTAGTGTAAGATCATATCGCGAGTACGAAAGCGATATTGTCAACGCAAAGTCCCATTTTTCAGACGACTTGCAAAGGATGGAGATAGAGTTAAAGACTCCAGGGACCCACATGATGATGGCGAATATACAAGTAGAACCGACTTTTAATCGATAAAGTTAAAAGTGCTCAAGCTAAGGACACAGGGGGCGATCGCGTATGAAGAAGAAAATACTGAAGGTGCTATTTCGAAGTAAGAATAGAGCGAAGAAGGAATACTTGAGTCAACTCTAGACTTTCAATGCTCCTAACGATTCTGACTTGAAGCATAGAATCATGATGGAGGCACACAACACCCCATTTGAAATCCATCCTGGGAGTACTAAAATGTATCATGATCTCCGACATACATTTTGGTGGAACAATATGAAGAGAGAGATCGCGAAGTTTATCTCGAGATGTTTAACTTGTCAACGTGTAAAGGCGGAGCATCAAGTGCCAAAGGGTCCATTGCAACCACTTGAGATTCTAAAATGGAAGCGGGAACACGTTACCATGGATTTCGTTACGGGTCTTCCCAAGGTTTCTCAAGGCATAGTTGCGATTTGGGTTATTGTTGATAAATTAACCAAGTCTGCTCATTTATCACCTATATGAGAAACTTATTCCCTTGAACATCTTGCTCGTATGTACGCGAATGAGATTGTGAGATTGCATGGCATGCCAGTATCCATAGTTTCGGATCGTGACCCAAGATTCACTTCACGATTTTTGGTTAGCTTGCAGAAAGCTATGGGCACGGATTTACGAATCAGTTCGGCATACCATCCTCAAACAGACGGACAATCAGAGAGGACTATTCAAACTCTTGAAGATCTATTAAGACTCTATGTCTTAGACTTCAAAGGGAGTTGGAATAAGTATTTACCATTGGTGGAATTCTCCTACAATAACAGTTATCAAGCAAGTATAGGCATGGCTCCATTTGAGGCGTTGTATGGACGAAAGTGTCGTTCTCCAGTATGCTAGGACGAGGTGGGTGAAACAACTTTGTTGGGACTGGAATTGGTACGCATGACTACAGAATAGATCCAAATGATTCAACAACGTATTCAAACCTCACAGGATCGACAAAAGAGTTATGCTGATCTTCATCGAAAGGACGTGGAATTTAATATTGGGGATCATGTATTGTTACGTGTTGCTCCATGGAAGGGAGTTACAAGATTCGGGAAGATAGGAAAGCTCAATCAACGATTTATTGGTCCATTTCAGATTCTTGACCGAGTAGTAAATGTGGCCTATAGACTCGCGTTACCTTCAAACATGTCTTTGTTCATAATGTTTTTCACATATTATGCTTCGTAAATATGTGAAACACCCGAACCACATTATTGAGTTAGAACCAGACAAGATAGCTGAAGATTTAACATACGAGGAGGTACCTGTTAAGATCTTGGATAAGAAAGAGCATGTCTTACGTACCAAGATTATACCACAAGTTAAGGTTTTGTGGAGGAACCATGCTATTGAGGAAATGACTTGGGAGTTGGAATCGGAAATGAAAGCGAGGTACCCTCACCTGTTCGAAACACCAGGTACGTCCGTCAATTTCGAGGACGAAATTTTATAAGGAGGGGAGGTTGTAAGAACCCAACTTATTATAAATAAAATTGAATTTTCCTTTATTCATTTTTCTAAATTAATAAGGTGTTAATTTGATATAAATCTTTGGTTATGGGTGAAATGTGCAAATTTTACAAAATAAGCAAGTGGTTATAAAATATTCATTTTACACGAGGAATATTCGTTTGGTCATGGAATATTCTTGTTGTCGGGGAATATAAATGCATGACGGCCAAATGACCATTCATGGGCCCCATAACTGGAATAATGTCGGATGAAAAAATGACAAGTTTGAGTTTTTATAAATAACAGGCGTAATCGTTCTCAATAACACCGTTGGAATACCCGGTGGTTAAAATACAATAAAAGCAGCGTGGTTACAAGAGAAGCATTACGGTGATTGCACGAAAGATTTTTGAATTATTGATTCTTACGTAAGAAGACACTACTCAATAATTGTTATAGTAGTTCTTATTCAATATTTTATTTTATTGATCTAATAATTGCTGCATTGATAGTTTATATTATTGTTGTTTCAATAATTGTCATTGCACAATATTTCCCATTATCATATCAATAATTCATATTATTTGAATAATATTATGAGATAGCATTATTGGCAATGTCTAAAAAGTTCTGTCAATGAGAGGTTTGGTCACCTAATTGCGCGCCAATAAGGAGAAATCCTTATCGAAAATCCGCCTCTTTCCTGGGAACGACCTAGTTGTCATAATTGTGATTCTGTAATATTATTTGTGAATAATTAATTATTTATTTATATGATAAGGAAATATTTATTTGATGTAGATATAAATGATGAATTTATTTATGTGGTTATAAATGAAGGAATTAATGTTGAGGTGTTTTATTAGTATTTTTATCAGAATGGAGGTATTAAAAATCAAACCAATGTTCTTGAGATATATTGCGTGAGTTATAATTTTTAATCCGACCGTTGGATCGTTGTGATTTTTGGATATGTTATACATATATAAGTTGAGTATATGTCCACAAATTTTGAACCGTTAAAATGAACGTATGATTTGTTATGAATTTTAAGAGGTGGCTGGTTCAGAAATTGTTGAAGTTTCAGAATTTATCATTTTGGTGGAAAATTCTAGAATTAGTGGGCCCCACTTTTGGTTGGTGAGAAATGTGCTCAAATTGAATTTCAAATGTGGTGGGTGGCAATAGTAGCAGATAAAGCCATTAGGTAGCAGGTCAAGTCTTCTTCAGTGTGCTAATATTTTCTTATAAATAAAGGGCTAAGTTAGAATTGAAAATCACACCAGAAACAAGTTTTCTTTCTCTCTATATTATCAAGCGTATTTTGTGAGTATTTAGATACTTTGAGAGTTGCTATTCAGTGCAAGTTTTCTTCAGCATCTTATCCGAAATTCCATTCCGAAGTACTGTTTCTTTGAGGTAAGGGATGTTATTTTTTTCGTAATGATGTTATTCTTTCAATATCATTATACCGAAATATTGGTATGGATTTTATTGTGGAATTTCTACCTTTTTGTGTCGGGGTTACTATTCACGATATCAAGACTATTCACGATATCTGACACTATTCAATTTAAAAATGAAATTTTTCCTTTTTGTCCAAGATGTCTATTATGGTTACTATCTTTAATTGTATCTATGTTTTGATCTTTATTTTTGAATTCTACTTCACAATTGGTTATTATAGAGTATTTTTGCACTTGGATAAACTGTTATACGAATCCCTAATATTTGTCCTTCTGTCTCATTGGATTCGTTTTCTTTAAGATATTTTTCATCATCCTCAGTCCTAAATGATGATATTACTGAATATCTTTGGCCTGTAGTGCAAAGATGAATGATTAACTGATGAATATCTTTGGCCCGTAATGCAAAGATGAACAGGTGTTGAGATGAACATGACCGACTGGTTATACCAATGAATATCTTTGGCTTGTAATGTAAAGATGAATATTTGATTAAAGATGTATATTGATTGTTGTTACAGGGATAAAATATTGATGATGGACTTTAAAATCTTAGAAGATAGTAGGACTCATTCTCTACTTGACTCTTCTAATGGATTGTTGTTTCCGCTGCAGTTGTTGATCTAAAACTTGTTGTCTATTATATTCTATCAGATTTTTTCCTGTTGAAGACTAATGATAATTTGTTGTATATTATCTTAGTCATAATGTTCTTTACTGGGCTATTTGAGTTCATGTGACGCTCCCAAAATAGGTAGACATCACCCATCTTGAGTCGCCAAATACATGGTACAAAATTCAAATACAACTTAATAATACAGCTGTCGTGTAAAATACGACAAAACGTAAACTGAGAGTTTAATAAGAATATTGTCATCTAGACAATATCCACACTCAAAAGAGTTCTCTTTACATTTAATTTCACACTATTTAAAAGAATAGTGAGGACTACTAATACTATCATATGGACCGTCACTTCGTTCCCCGACTAGTCCCGGCTACGTTCTCATTTCCTGAAGAGAACAGTGAAAGATAGGGTGAGCTCAACTAGCCCAGTAAGAAATATTATGACTAAGATAATGCAGAATAAATTATCATTAGCCTTTAACAATGTTAAACTGATAAAATATAACAAACATCAAGTTTAACTGCGGCGGAACAAGCAATCCATTAAAAGAGTCAAGTAGAGAATAAAATCTACTATCTTTTATGATTTAAAAGGTTTTTCATCACTTTTATCGTTGAGACTCAGCTTAATAAATAATCCACATCATCCCTGCACTACGACAATGATATTCATTAGTATCACAACCACAAATTATCCATGCACTACGCCAAGGATATTCGTGTATTCATCAATGGTCATGATCATGCCAACAATCGGCCCATCAATGCACTACGGCAATGAGGACTTTTTCCACATCATTTGTAATATTACGGTCATGATTACAATCGAATAATCCACGGTCATAATCATACCAAGTCCATTTATGCACTACATGCCACATATGACTTTCAACATAATATAAACATGAGGATGATGACAATGATATAAGAATTCAATAAAAACAAGTTCAAGAATTAATTTATCCAGGAACTAATAACGTCCAAATTGTCAACATGATACTTCTTTGTAGAGTAAAACTCAAGAATGCTCAGAAGAATATTTCCATGAAAAGATACTGGATGAAGCGCAAATATCAAGGATATTCCATTAATTTCATGGAGTATAGAAGTCAAAACTTTAACCAAATGAGTATACTAAAGAATGGGATAACAAAAGAAATCACCAGGCATGCGATAGACCGCACAGAAAGGTTATTCCAACAGAATAATAAATAACGGAACGGTCGTGCACAAGAAACGCATTGAGACGTGATATTCCAAAACAGAATAATAAATAATAGAACCGTGTCATGCGTAAATGCATGCAGACGAGGATGTTCCAAGCGAGAATAATAAATAACGGAACAGTAAATGCGTACGCATCGAGGCCAGGATGTTCCAACGAGAATAATAAAAATGGAATAATGAAGAATTTCACCATGTATGCGGTCTTGGATGACAGAGGCGAGTTATTCAACATAATGATAAAGAATGGAATAATAGAAGAATTTCACCAAGTATAGGGTAGCAGCATATCTGAGTTATTCCAATGAATAATAAAGAATGGAATAATAGAAGTTCTCTTCATGAATAAGAAAGAAATAATATCTCTTACCTTAGTAGGAAATTGGATACATCAATATTGTAGTAACAGAAGATTCTTCTTCTTTCTCTCTTATTCTCTCTATTCTTTCTCGCTCTATAGCTTTAGTGAATTCGTGAAAAATAATGAAGGAATGAGCTTCTATTTATAAGCTTGGTAGAGTAAGGGTTAAATAGTCTTTTCGCCATAATTTATGACATCATCGCTTACATCATCAATCATATGACATCATTGCTTACATCATCGATCAAATGACATCATTTCTTACATCATTCTTCCGATGACATCATTGCTTATCTCATTGTTCCGATGACATCATCGCTTACATCATTAAAATTCAAATTCAAATTGTTCTCTTCCACCTCATTTTATTTTTATACCATAAATTTATTATAATAATATTACCATTCAAATTATAAAAAAAAATATACTATCATATAATCACATCATACTACTATAATATAATATTATAATAATATATTTAAATGAATTATTGATTTGATAATTTGAAATATCAGTATAATGACAATTATTGAATCAAAAATATCAACGTAGCAATTATTGAATCAATAAAATATTAAGCAAAGAATTCTTTGTAACAATTATTGAAAGTGTCTTCTTCACGTAAGAATCAATAATTCAAAAATCTTGTAACAATCTTGTGCTATCTTGTGCAACAACGCGTGTTACTGTATTTTAACCACCAAGTATTCCAACAGTGTTAACAGTAAAACTTCCGCCGTTATTTTCATAAAAATATTTTTGTCATTTTCTAACTCCGACAATAATTCCGTTGTAGGGTCCACCAATGATTATGTCGTCGTACGAATATTCTCCGACAAAAAGAATATTCCCCAGCCAAATGAATATTTTATAACAACTTGCGTACTTTGTAAAATTTATAAATATTACCCACAACTATAACATTATATCAAATTCATTCCATAATATTTAAAAATAATATTTATAGTAAAATCATCTTTATTAAAAAGTTGGGGTCTTACAGCTCACCCTTTTCCTTTTTGTTCCATTTTTCCTCTCAGGAGGTGAGAATTTGCAAGGACTAGCCGGGGTATGGAATGATGAATCAAGATAGTTGTTTAGCAGTCCTCGCTATTTTTGTGAAATAGTGTATCAATAAATATAATAAGGACTCATTTGGGTGTGGATATTGTCTAGATGACAATATTTATATTTTAACTCACAGTATGTGTTGTCGTATTTTGCACGACAATTGTATTATTGAAGTTGTAGTTTGCTTTCTGTACCATGTATTTGGCGACTCAGAATGGGTGTTGTATACCTGTTTTGGGGGCGTCACAGGTATGGACATGACGATTTTGAGGGTTTTCTTATTCACTTCATTATGACTTCTCTTCCTGCACAGTTTGATCCATTTAATATCAATTATAACATGCAGAAAGAAAAGTGGAAGATGAGCAAGTTAATCTCCATGTGCGTCCAAGATGAAGAAAGGCTTAAGGTTGAAAAACCTAATGTTGCTCATTTGACTACCACTGGGATCCTATAAGAAGAAGACTTATAAAAATGGCAAAGATTTTAAAAATAAGGATAAACCAATTTCTACCAAAATAAATAAGGTAAATTATTCAGGTAACAACTCTGAGACATGTCCTAAATGTCACTTCTGTAAGAAGTAATGACATATTCAGAAATAATGCCCTAAATTAAGAGAATGACTTGAAAAGAAAGGTATATCGTCCATCAATTATGTAACTTATGAATTCTTTCTAATTTATGTTCCTTCTAATACATGGTGGCTTGACACTAGTGCACTTCTTGAGGTGATTCACATTACTAATTCATTGCATGGATTCTTTTCAAAGAAGACACTCCAAAAGGGGGAAAGAACCATTAAAGTTGGCAATGGAGAGTCTATACAAGTTGAAGCTGTAGGAACTCTTCCTTTAGTTTTGGAGAGTGGTTTCATCTTATATTTATATGATACACTTTATGTTCCCAGTATGACACAAAATTTAATTTCTATATCTAAACTTGACGTTGATGGATTTTCGTTTAAGTTTGGGAATAATAAAATAATTATTTATCATTAATCTCATGTTATTGGTTCTGGATCTTTAGAGGGAAATCTCTATAAGATAAATTTGGATAATGTATTTTCTGAATCCTTGTTAACAATGAATGTGACAGAAAGTACCTCTAAAAGTGGAAATAAGAGAAAAACTAGATAATGAGAATTCTTCAAAATTGTGGCATCAACGCTTAGGCCATATTTCAAAAGACAATGCAACGTCTTATAAAGGATGGAATTCTTCATTCACTAGATTTTTCTGATCTTGACCGTTGTATTGAATGTATAAAAGGAAAATTTGTGAAAGGTAATAAGAAAGGAGCAACTAGAAGTAGTGCACTTCTTGAGGTGATTCACACTGATATATGTGGACCATTTTTTCCAGAAATTGGTGGACGCAAATCTTTCATTACATTCATTGATGACTATTCTCGTTATACTTATGTGTACCTGATTAATGAAAAATCCGAATCACTAAATATGTTTAAAGTTTTCAAGGTTGAAGTTGAAAATCAACTTGGACGAAAAATTAAAGTAATGAGATCAGATAGAGGCAGAGAGTATTATGGTAAACACTCTAACACAGATCATAGTCCTGGCCCATTTTCCTTATTTTGTCAAGAAAATGGAATCGTCACTCAGTATACAATGCCTAGTACACCGCAGCAGAATGGTGTAGCTAAGAGGCAAAATCGTACCCTTATGGATATGGTATATAGTATGTTATGCAATTCTAGCTTACCTGTGTTTTTGTGGACTGAGGCATTAAAGACAACTGTTCATATTTTAAACCGGGTTCCTAGCAAATCTGTCCCTAACACTCCTTATGAAATTTGGATTGGTAGAAACCTAGTTTAAAATACTTACGGGTGTGGGGCTGTCTAGCTGAGGCTAAGATTTTTAATCCACAAATAAAGAAACTTGATTCTAAAACCATTAGTTGTCATTTCATTAGATATCCTGAGAGATCTAAGGGTTTTCAATTTTACTGTTCCTCGCATACCACTAGAATTGTTGAGACTAGGCATGCAAAGTTTTTAGAGAATGGTGATTTAAGTGGGAGTGGTGAGCCTAGAAAAATTGATCTTAAAGAAAACATGTTTTATGTTTCTAATCATGTAATTCAAGAGGGTGAGGCACAACAACCTCCTATTGAGGCGAATGATGCCCCTGAGATAGCTGAGCCACCACCTAATGTTGAACCTCACATTATTGAAAATCATATTCCTGAAATTGTGCAGCTTTTACGTAGGTCTGATCAAAGACCTAAAAAGCCTATTAATTTTGATGATTTTATAACCTATCTTAATGAGATTGACTATGATTCAAGTAAGATTAATGATCCTATCTCCTATAAAGAGGTCATTACGAGTGCTCAATCAACTCAATGGCTTGAAACCATGAATGATGAGTTGAAATCAATGGATCTTAATAACGTTTGGGATCTTGAATGATTACCAAAAGGTTTTAAACCTGTTGGTTGCAAGTGGGTCTATAAGACCAAATTAGATCCTAAAGGGAACGTTGAAAGGTATAAAGCTCGATTGGTTGCTAAAGGTTTCACTCAAAAGGAAGGTGTGGATTATAATGAAACTTTCTCTCCAGTATCTAGGAAAGATTCATTTAGAATAGTCATGACTTTAGTAGCTCATTATGATTTAGAGTTACATCAGATGGATGTTAAAACGACATTCCTTAATGGTAAACTTGCATGAGAATGTCTATATGGCACAACCAGAAGGTTTTTGGTTAAAGGCAAGGAACATATGGTATGTAGACTTAAGAAGTCCTTATATGGGTTAAAACAGGCTTCTTGATAATGGTATCTTAAGTTTCATGAGGTAATGAGTAATTTTGATTTTAAGAAAAAAATATATAGTTGATCAATGCATATACTTGAAGGTCAGTGGGAGTAAATTTTGTGAGACCACGAATTTTATGAAATGAAAGTATTCAATTTTCTTATTATTATTTTATTTAGTAAATGGTTAAATTGAGAAAGGGTTAAAGTTAAGGGTGATATTTGAAAATTTTAGAAAGTAAGCAAGTTGTTATTCATTTGGTCGGGGAATATTCTTTTTATCAAGGAATATTCGTACGACGACACAATCATTGGTGGAATCCACAACGGAAGTATTGTCGTAGTAAAAAAATGACAGAATTATCTTTTTATAAAAATAACTAGTAAGTGTTTCTTGTTAAAACCGTTGAACTACTCGGTAGTAAAAAGTCAAAGATGTCTGGCGTGGGTTGCATAATAGCTACACCGGTATTGATTATTGATGCTTACGTGAGAAGTCACTCGGTTATACTCAATTATTGCTCATGAGAATTATTGCATCATATCTCTCATATTATTGATTAGATTATTGTCACAGTATCATCTGCATAATATGATATATTATTAAATCAATAATTGAGACGGCAAAGTTATTCATATTATTAAATTACAATATTTACAATGTCTAGAAGTTCTGTTAAGGAGAGGTTTGGTCATCTAATTGCGTGCCAATAAGGAGAAATCCTTATCGGAAAGCACCCTCTTTCCTAGGAACGACCTAGTTGTTAAATATTGTGAGTTATAATATTAATGATGAATGTTATTAAAAATAGAATTTGAGTTCGGAGTTGAATTTGGAGACGCGGACATGATATTTGAGTCCGGAACGATGAAATTAGTAGAAATAGACTATAAACACAAAATTTGTTGGGGTTGACTTTTTGGTCAAAAAAGTAAACAGTTGACTTTTTCAAAAAAGTCAAACTTCGAAATTTCAAAAATTAAATTTTTGAGAAAAATATTTCCATTGTGTTGGGATTGTTAGTGTTAGTGGAAATCGACATTTATTTCGATAATAATTGATGTCTGGAGGTTATATTGACCAATCGGGTAATTCACCGGATAAATGAGCAATTAATTGCTATTAATTCACATGATTATAACTATTTGTTCACATGTGTGTACTATTGATTCACATTCTTGTACTATTAGGGGAGTTGGTGCAAGATTGATAATACTTGCATAACTAAGTTAAAGATGGAGGTATAGATGGAGGTACTATACTATAATTCGTATTTTCACATGATTATAACTATTGATTCACATTATTTACTATTAGGGGAGGTGGTACAAGTTTGATAATACTTGCAGGACTAAATTAAAAATGAAGAAAAAGAGGGAGGTATTATACTGTAATATTTCGAGCCCCAAAACGTGCAATTATTGAAACTATATTTCCTATAAATAGAAGCTCATTCTTCCTTCATTTCTCACCAATTCACTAAAGTTATAGAAAGCAATTATTATAGAGAGAAATTATAGAGAAAGAAGAGAAGTCTCGCTACCTCACTATTCCGATATCCGGTCTTCTTTTGAGGTAAGGGATATTATTATTATAGTAAAGGGTATTATTTCTTTTCGTATTCATGAAGAGAGCTATTGTTATTCCATTCCTTATTATTACATTGGAATAACTTTGTCATGCCAAGCACCGCATACATGGTGAAATTATTCTGTTATTTCATTCTTTATGATTTTGTTAGAATATCCTGTTGGTGCGGATTACGCATGACCTGGTTCCATTATTTATTATTCTATTGGAATAACTTTTATGCATGCGACCTATCGCATGCATGGTGAATTCACTGTTATTCCATTCTTTATTATTCATTGGAATATCCATGCGTGTGGATTACGCATGACTGGTTCCATTCTTTATTATTACATTTGAATATATCATCACATGCATGTAATTTCGCGTGACACGTTCTATTATTTATTATTCTGTTTGAATAACTTGTTTGTGTGGTCTATCGCATGCATGGTGAATTCTTCTGTTATTCCATTCTTTATTATTCTGTTAGAATAACCTGTCTATGTGGATTACCACATCCATGGTGAATGATCCTTCGTATTCATTCCTTATTAAATTGTGGAAATGATCTGTTTATGTGGATTACCGCATGGCGGGCGAAAAGCCATTTGCAGATTCGTAATTTTTCTGACTCTCAAAATTCTGAAAAAATTTGAAATGATAATTTGATGAGTTTTCTAGATTGTGTCCAAAAATGACGATTTTTGGATGTATAGATTAGGAGTTATGAATTTTACGGGAAAATACTATTTTAAAAGTAAACCCTTATAACTCCTTGTGGTTAACTCTAAAATTGGAGAAATTTTTATTGGGAATACATGTATATAACAGGAGTATACCCTGTAAATTTCAGAATTTTTAAACAAAAGTACAATTTATGATAAATGTCTAAATATTCGGCAGTTTTGGCCATAATAAAAATAGTAAATGAATTTTAAAAATTCCGAGAAAAATATATGTTCAATATGGGACTATATTCTGCTAATTCCCAGAAAAGAATAATTTTTGGGACTGATTTGGTATTTTCATGAAAATGGTTTAGTTACAAACATATGTATTAAATATGTTATGTGAAGTTAAAAAATTGGTAAATAAGATTTTATGGCTTGGAAATCCTATATAAGGTATATGCAGATTTTTGATGAGGTATTTGATCATTGGTGATGAAATCTTATGAGTATGGCATTTTTGAATAATTAAATGCATTATTTGATAAAGTGTAAATAATTAAAATAAATTATTTATAAGTTTAATAAATGATTAAAATATTATTATAATATTGATGATATTAGATTATGAGATTATTAAGTGATTGATAACATTTGAATATTTTAAACTCTGGATAAATTTAAAGTCTTTAACATTTATCCTTGATTTCATTGATTAATGTTTATATCATTGTCATCATCCTCATGCTTATATTATGATGAAAGTCATCTTTGGCTTACGTGCAAAGATGGATTTATTAATTATTAGTTTTCTGATTGTATATCTTTGGCTTACGTGCAAAGATGGACCATTGATTATTAGTTTTATGAGTTGTATATCTTTGACTTACGTGCAAAGATGAACTATTGATTGATGAGTATCTTTGGCTTATGTGCATATATGAACTGTTTATTGGTATGATTATGATCAGGGATCATTCAGTATAATCATGACCCATAATGTTATAGATGATGTGTTAAAAGTCCTCATTGGGCCGTAGTGCATTGATGGACAGTTATTGGTATGATTATAACCAGGGATTATTCGGTATAATCATGACCATTTATGATTACATGAATATCCTTGGACGTAGTACAGGGATGATTCGATGATGTGGATTAATTATTAAGCTGAGTCTCAGCGATAACATATTGATAATACACTTTTAATTCGTAGAAGATAGTAGATATCATGCTCTACTTGACTCTTATATAATATAGTTGTATGTCTTTGGCCTGTAGAGCAAAGATGAATTGTTAATGAATATCTTTGGCCCGTAGTGTAAAGATGAATTTATTAGTATGATTATGAACAAGAATTGTGATTTGGTATAACCATAATTTTTGATGTTTCAGGTAGAGACAGGTGATAAAAATTATCTTAAATCCGGTGCGAAGAGGAATTTAGAATCACAATTATGATTATGAGTTATTCATATGATTGTGGATGAGGAATTGTTGATTGATGTTATAGGGATAAAACATTATTGGTGGACTTTTAACATGGAGAAGATAATAGACACGATGGTCTATTCGACTCTTCTAATGGATTCGCTTCGTTCACCTTAACTATGGTTGAAAAGTTTTATCATCTACCATATGTTCTAAATCTACGATTTATTCTTGATGAAGGCTATTGATGATGTAAATTATATTTAGTCATGATATTCTTTTTATTGGGCTAGTTGTGCTCACCCTTTTGCTTCACAATTCTTTTCGGGTAATAAGAGTGTATTTGGGTTGAGAAATGGGGTATGAGGAGAATAGTAAGCGGTGGTCTATAGCTGTTGAGATTCTCCTTAAATAGTATAGAAATAATTTTATTGAGAACTTTAGATAAGTGTGTCATATTGTATACGTCATTTGATATTTAATTTTGGTGAACCGAATAGGGTGAGGTGAACCCAACTTTGGAAAGGTGTTTTGCCACTATCATACAAGATGTCTAATGACATACAACCTCGTGTTATCATAAGACAGGGTTGTATACATCCACTTGCTGAGTATATCTACGAGCACTACCTATATAATCTTGGAGTTTATTTGAAATATAATTCTCACTTGGAGACAACGGAGATAATTATTTGTCAAGAGAAGACTCACCATTGGAAAGAAGATGATAGCAATCTTCTTATTTTTATTTGGGGACTATTGGGTCAACCAAGGATAATTTTGTGGACATATGATATCTATCATAACCTAGACGCATAGCCTCCCATGTACGAAGGTTTCCTTGAGTATTTTTCAAAGATTTTAATTTCTAAAACAGTTATTGACTATATCTTTATGTAAAGTACCATTGTAAGGTGTTGTGGCCGAAGCACCATGAGAGTTACATATATTTGTATTAAAACTCACAGCTTATACATTTGTCGTACTGCGCATGACGATTCAACGATTGTCTAAATAAAGTCTATATTTGATTTCTGTAGTGTGATATCTGGCGACTCAGAATGGGTCGTGTGGACCTATTTTGGGGGCATCACAAATTTGGTATTCTAGTTTTGTATGTTGATGATATACTACTTGCAAGTAATAACTTAGACATGTTGCATGAGACCAAACGTTTCCTTTCTGGAAATTTTGATATGAATGATCTCGGTCTTATGTTATAGGTATTGAAATTTTTCGAGATAGGTCTCGCGGGATATTAGGATTGTCCCAAAGAGCTTATATTGACAAAGTTCTTAACAAATACAACATGCAAAATTGCTCCCCTACTGTCGCCCCTGTTGTTAAGGGTGATAAATTTGGCTCATATCAATGTCCTAAGAATACACCTGAACATGATCAAATGAATCTTATTCCCTATACTTATGTGGTTGGGAGTCTTATGTACGCTAGTTACAGGTAGACCTCGCAATATAGTTGGTTAACTGTCGGGTCAACTCATATTAACTGGAACCAAATGGGTTAGTTAACTATTTTTATTTATTTGGGTTGGGTAAAGTTTGGAACCATATTTTTAAAAAGAAATATAATTCCAACCCGGTTAACCATTTTTTGACCCATATTTTATTTCAAATCTAAATCAAAAGTTCTTTCCACCCATATTTACATATTCAAGAAGTTCACCCACCCACGCACCCACCCACCCCACCCCACCCCACCCCTTACCCGCCTACCCCCACCCCTACCCACCTACCCCCACCCCCACCTCACCCCACCCCACCCCACCCACCCCATATACCCCCCCCCCACGCACCTACCCCAACTAGCCACCCTACCCCCCACCCCACCCCACCCCCACCCCACCCCACCCCCCCCCCACAACCCCACAACCCCAAAAAAATAATATTATGTGATTATGATATACCTTTTTACCCCCACCCCACCCCAACCCAACCCAATCAAAAAATAATAATATTATGTGATTATGTATATATACCCATTTCCACCCCACCTCACCCAAAAAAATAATGTGTACACCACCCCATATTATTTTTTGGGATGGAAGTGTTGGTGGGGTGAAAATGGTGGGGGGAAAGGGGGTGGGAATGGGGCAGAAGGGTGGGTGGTGTATACATAATCGATTAATATTAAATTTTTTTTGGGAGAGAGTGGTAGAAAGCAGTGAGGTGGAGGTGGGGGTGGGGTAAGAGTGGGAGGGGGGTGGGGGTGAGGTGGGTAAGAAGGTATATACATAATCACTTAATATTAGTGTCAAATCAGGCCTTCATGGAACCCATAACCCATAACAATATTAAAATGGTTAATATGGTTTTTAACTATAACCATATGGTTCCAACCCACATTATCCATATTAAAAATGGTTAATATGGTTTTAGTTCTTAAATGGAACCATAACCATATTTTAAAAACCAAAACCAACCCATAACCATATTTTGTCAGGCCTACTCACAGGGTACTAAGGATATTATGCTTACATTTAGAAAACAGATAACCTTGAAGTTGTTGGTTATTCTGATTCTGATTTTGCTAAGTGTAAAGATGAAAAGAAATCTACATCAGGGTACATCTTTATGCTTTCAGGAGGCCCTATTTCGTGGAGAACTCATAAGCAGGAGTTAACTATCACTTCCACGATGATGGCAGAATATGTGGCTTGTTATCATGCTACTTCTCACGCCATATTATTAAGGAATCTTATTTTAGGACTTAAGGTTATAGATTTCATTTCAAGGCCATTGAAAGTATTTTGTGATAATAATTCTAATGTTAGTTTGTCCAACATCACCATTTCGAGTGGTGCTGGACTATACCTCGACACTAAGTACTTATTTGTCAGGGAAAGAGTTGAAGATCAAAACGTTGTCATTGAGTATATTAGTACGCATGATATGTTAGTGGATCCACTTACGAAAGGCTTACCACCCAAGCTCTTTTAGAGCATGTTGTCGGCATGGGTTTAACTGGTAGTCTTAATTAGTGAATTATTTTGATGTAAGACAACAATTTTGAGCTCGTTGTTTTGAACTTCACATTATGTTTATGGTTTGCTATTCTCTTTATTGTGCACACTTGAGAACTTGTGAGTAAACGGTACGGTTATGTTTTGGACCATATGAATGAGTTTAATCAATTACCACTTATGTAAACTCTATTCATATATACCTGTTATACTTAATGTTAATCTTTGTTCTAATAAAAGTACTAATTGTGTAACTAATGGGGATCTTCTGTTAATAGCGACACAAAGATTGTATTAATTCGCATTGATATTTTTATTTGAACAAGATGTAGCTATTAAATTAATACTTGGCCAAATTAATGATTGTAAGTATTATGTTTTGTATATAAATAGTATTTCGGCCAAGTGGGAGAATGTTGGAATATTTTATTCCTTATGTGGCCTCTACTATTTATGTAATTATTGGGCTTACATATTGTATTAATTTAATCACTTTATTTATGGGTTTGGTAATTAATTATGTGGCCTATAAATAATATTCTTAATAGTATTTGGCATAATGGGCCCTAGGGTTTCATAATCTTGATGGACGATTTTGACCCTTAATTATTCTATAAATAAAACAGTTAGGGTTTGGTCTCAATTGTCGTCTCAAGAATTTTATATACACACCTATATATCTATCCTAAGATTGAGAGAGGCAATTGAAGACCTTCACCCTTAAGCGCAGCAAAAATGTAATATATACAAGATGACTTCTCTTAATTCATATAAATACTTAATATTATTATTATTATTATTATTAATTTTATTTTATTCTATGTAATAATACGTTACTGTATAATTTATTCAACAGTCGCTGCTGGATGTCTTTCAAAGGAAAAAAGTAATTCTCCTACACTGTATGCACTAATGATATTATACTGGAATGGTGCAGGTAAAAGAGGTACGTAGGGAAAGAAGTGGAATCTGTTATTTAATCAGTCACGGGTCACCAAATTAAGAAGCCAATGATGCTACCTACCATTCCAATACATGACTCCGAAAAAATCCCTAAAACCAAAACTTTAGGTTCAATGTATATACTTTCTTTGTTTATTTTGGGTGGTAAGTATGGGTTATGAACATCTTTCAATATCACTAAATTCTTTTTCAGTTAGTTGTAATTGAGTATAATAATATTCTTAATTAATATATGTTTATTAATTAATTACAATCATCAAGGTTTCATATAAAATTGTGTATCCAAATGATAGTCTTGTTTATATTTACTTTATTTTATTTTATTTTGCAACTTGAAATGAGAGTTTTCAAAAAATAAACTATAAAGTGATATAATATTTGAGTCAGTAACCTTTAAAAATTAATTAAACTTACTTTTCATTTAATATCAATGTTGTTATTTAAATTGAGTTAATGACGCTTTACGGACATAATAGCAATTATCCTGCACAGGCAAAAAAATTTCTATAATTATGAAAACAAACTTCCAATAGGTAACAAATAACTATAGCAACAAAATCGTAAAAGGTAACAACTCCTAATAATTATATCTTAATTAATTATGTAACAATATAAAAGATTTACTACTTAATAAAACATTATTACCATAAAAAAATTAAATAATAATAATAATCAAGTCAATCCAGTCTTCCCGAAGTCATGATGTCATTCCCAAAAAAAATCGTCACGAATCCGAACTCCCGACGCCGAAGACTTGAGCCGAAACTCCGAAGTCAACCGACACCGTTGCGCTGATCCATTAACTCATGGTATTTCAGTGTCATCCATGTACTATCCGACAACTTAGCAACATTGGGTTCAGATCCTCCTACATCAGTTAAGAAGTTGTTATATTTAAGATCGGATATCACAAATAATCACACATAAATTAAATAACAAAAAATAAAAGAACACGGACATTTATTCAGGTTCACCAATTTGACTATTCCTGTTGTCTGATGTATTTATTTAATTACATCACAAACTCTACATGATTTACACACCAAACACACTTTTATATATAATAACTGTAAACTTTACCTCCTATAACATGGGTTCAATCCCATAATATTCAATACATTTGTCAACTATATTATAATGATCATTGGTCGAACCGACAAAAATATGAGCGACTCCCATGTGAAACAGATAACTTTTCCTAAAATGCATGTATTCCATCCATTAGGCTGATCGATTAATAGTCACATGTTGAATGTTTTCCATGATTTAAACCCATGTATCATTCGTTATCAGTCGAAATACATCGCCAGAAGAATCTTTCAAACAACTTAAAATAAACGTTATCAGTATTTTGAAAAAAAATAATGCCACTATCACATAAAAGGGTCATATAATTTTTACATACACATGCATATTGTGAACTTCACATATCAGACGAGGACCTACAGTATATATGTGTATATATAATATTATGTAATTTTTTATATATAATAGTAGAATTGTTATTTTGAAAATAAATATCTAGTGATAAATTATGTGAGACTTCAACATGAGTTTTGAACCATACGTTCCAGTTCGTATTTTTCTGAATATAATAATACCTCCTATCCGCCAAACGTATCTAATCCTAATGGATTATTTTGGCCCTACTCTAGATTTTTTAAACATTATAATTAAAGACATACACTGCCAGCAAGCAATAATTAATCAATGAACGAAGAAGAAAAGGAAAAATCTATATCCAACTGTAGAATTTGAAAAAAATGAAATCTTTTCACCAACTAACATGTTTCTATTACTCTTGGAAAAAAATTTATTGCATAAATATTTTTTTTTTGTTGACAACAAAATAAGATAGCATAATTATCTCAAGTTTGTCGTTATAATTTTATTATATTGACATCGCTAATAAACTTGCTTAATGTTTTATGAGTAACCCCTCACCTCCCCTCTCCTCACCTCCCCTCCCCTCCTTAGGAAAATTCTACACGCATAAATCTATCTCTCCCACTTCCCCCCACCCCCACTCCTACCCCCTTATATATGTCTAGATTTTTTCTGTATAGACTCTATTTTGATCAATTTATACAAACTGTAAGTATGTCCAATGCCATCGCAAATTCAAAGCCAGCTTGCTATTTGAGTTTCAAAACTTGCAGCCTCCCTGTGAGGAAGCATCATTACCAACTCTTTGGGAATTACCAAAGTTCACACACATTGAACATCAAATTCAAGGTTCATCTTAATTATGTACCTCTTATGTAAGTTTCAATATATTTATATTCTTTTCTCTTCTCCTACTATTTTTAATTTGTACTTGCCTATGGTTAAAATTAAATTGTTGCATGTCGAAGGGCAAAGGGTAACTCAGAAGACTCTGATGAAGAAGCTCCAACTCCTAAAAAGTCTCATTCTTCTGCATGGTACATTAATTCTTCAATTTTGGTCACTTTATCAAAATTTACAATTAAGTTCATACCATGTATCAGATCGGATGGTTCTTTAATTTATTCTTCTTTCTTAATTTCTTTCTTTTTTCTTTTTCTTGTGGGGTTGCATTACTAGAATAAACTGTGTTGCTAAATTAGTGAAAACTAGAATATAATAACGAAGGGAATAGAATGGAAAATACTGGTGATAATCCATTCCATTAATCATTTCCTAACTGGAATGAAGTGACTACACATTCTACTCTAAGAAATGAAATTTATAACTTTGGGAAAAATAAGAATGGTTGATTTCATTTTATTCCATTTTAATAGAACAACCAAACACATTTTTTTTAATTCCGTAAGAAAAGTCATTATATTCATACTTTAATTTCTGCATACAATCCAGATATAGCATATAAGTTCATATATATGAGGTAATTAGCCTTTTGTTCTAATATTGACAAGAATGAAACGGTTCATTTTATTTCAATTGAACAATTAAACGCATTTTTTTTCATTCCATAGGAATGGGTATTGATTTCTGTAATCCAAACGTAGCTATCTGTTCAAATATATAAGGTATATAATTAGCCTTTTGTTGTAATTAATATTGCAGGAAAAAGTGGAGTGCTGGGCTAATGTTATCTTTAATTCTACCTTCATATAGGCATAAAATGGGTCCATTTTTGCTCCTTAAAAGTTAGTACAAGTAAATAGATGTTCAATATTTCTTTTTATCAGTATTATAAAAAAATCAAATATAGTATATACATTTATGTCAGTTTTATTTGCTTTTAATTGTTGAACCCATAATAATGTTTTGATTTTGAAATGAATTTTTTTTGTATATAGCTAAAGTGGATGCCGCTATAGAAACTGTAGAAACAGTGGCAGATGTGGTGGAAGATCTAGCAGAAGCAGTAGAGAAGCTGGCTGATGAGGTGGAGAATAGGCTTCCTGAGGATGCAAAGCTTAAGGAAGCTGCTCAATTAGTTGAAGATCTAGCCAGACAAGCAGATGAAAAAGCTGAACAAGCCCAAGATATCATTCACCAGGTTATATATATAATCAATCAGCTCATATATTTCGTAATAATCATTAATTACATGCATTTAGCTAGCTGATATTTCAAAATTGACCTCTACTAGTTAGAGTAAGGAGACACCTAACAAGAAAAACTAGACAAAAAATATAACAAAATAATGTGTTCCCATTTCATAGGTACGTATCGGTACCAAATGGATCTCAAATAATGTCATATTGAGTATGCCGAGTAGAAGGAGTTCCGTGTCCTTTAAGTAAAATCTCGAATTTAAGTCTTGTGAATGGAGAAAACAATGTTAAGAAGAACCTTCTTGTGGTTCGACCATAGCTCAATTAAAATTAATCGTAATTCGGGAGAAAAAAAAAAAAAAAAAAAGAGTATATTAGTTATATATATTTTATGTCATAGTTAGTTACAACGTATGTACTTAATTAATATAATAATAACATATTATTTGAGATATTTTTTTAGACTAAATATTTCAGCCCACTAACGTTATCTTTCAAGAAAACAGTGATGTCGCAACTTAGGCAACATTATATTATTAATTTTTTAGACGTCCCTTCAAAAAAAAAGGAACGAAAAGAAGTTTGATTTATAACGATAAGATTTCATGAATCTGCAGGTGAAAGCCGCTGAAAGAGAGTTGGAGGAGATGATAGGCTTGCGCAGAGATGATGACAAAGATCAACCGTAGAGAGAATATCCTAATTTTATTTTCATATGTTAGCATCTAGCTAGGTTTTTTTTTAAAAAAAATTTGAGCTTAAATTAAAATGGGTTTTATTAATTATTTGATATGAATTCACATATTAATGTGTTCTATTTCATAAAAAGATTAAAATCAAATATTAGAAAACTTAAATCCATATGATAATGAATGAGAAATTTACTCCAAAAAATCACATGTGAAAATAATAAATTAATGTTTATGGGAAGTTGAATCTCACATCGATTGAGAACTAAACATTAAGTGAGCATATATACAATTAGATTGCTCTTGGATTTGAGCTTCAAAGGGCATTTCACTTTTGTGGAGGGGAGATGACCTAGCTTGTGCGTCTTATATTTTTTTTGGGCAAAATTTTATTTTGCTTAGTTCCTTTTATTTATTAATTTTTTTTTGAAGGCAAGCAAACGAAGAAGCAAAAATAAAAAGTTAAGCGCCGCCGCGCTTGACACCAACGCCGCCGTGCTAGGGTCAGTGTCGCAGCGCTCCAAGGCGCCCGCCTGACTTGCTTAGTTTCGCTTAGCTTGATTGACTGCACCTGTTCAGCCACACATCTTTTTATTTATCCATTCGACAAATTTGAGTACAGAGTATGTTCATAATAATGTAATGGTTTAGATGTGTATTTTTTTATCGAAAAATCAAAAACATGTTATAGGAATTCTCATAAGGGTACTATCCACCTATTTCAGACCAAAGAAAAATGAAGAATCTCCCTAAAGAACCCCAAATATCAAAGAGACTTAAAGGGGTCACATAAAACCTAGAAATCTTCACAAAATACAGTTAATCTAAGAAGATAGCGAAGGGTTTACCGAATTGAAGCCGAGATCAAGGACGTAGATGCCGATTTTTGGTCTCCGTGAGGGGATTCGGATTTTGCTAGGTTGCTTGCATCTGAAATGGGGGGGATCGATTTTTTTTTTCTCATCAAATAGGGGGAATCGTTATTTTTGATCTGGAATATGAGCTAGGTTGTTTCGGTTATCATCTGGGGGGAATTGATTTGATCTGGAATAGAGGGAATCGTTATTCGGATTTTTGGTCTGAAAGTTTTGGAAAGAGATGGAAATGTTCAGAGAATTTTTTTGTTTTGGAGAGAAAAAAATCGATTTTCAAATTGGAGCCAAAAACCGAGTAGTTATATAGGGAGTGCTACTTAAGCAATAATGCTTCTTAAGAGTAGTGCTCTTGATCCGAACCGTGTATATATATATATATATATATATATATATGAGAAATGATCCATAGCAAGTATTTGTTATGAATGAAAAATGAGCAAATAGCATCATAACCGCACATTATATAAATTAAAAGCTGAGATTTAAAAATAAAACACACCTTCCGCCGGACGAAATGGCGGAGCATGATGAGAAATCTTATAGACCGTCCGCGGAGCATGAGAAATCATAAAATGATGCTAAAAATGACCTTGTTGTCTTACAGTCGATGAAATTGACTGGTTCATTGAAACTACCCGTTGCCCTCTGTTCCCTTCTTTCTTAAAGTGCTGACCAGAAACAATATTGGCGGAATTGCACCGTGTTCCCTTCTGGCTTCTACTCCAATAGATAGAGATTTCTTCCTACTTCTACTTCTACTTCTACTTCTACTTCTACCCCCCTTCTATTCCTGTCCTTTTCTTTCTTGAAGTGCACGCCGGAAACAATATGATGGTTACAATGACGTAGTTTTGGTGGTGGATATTACAAAACTTTTACTCGACTCAGTTTCTAGGAATTGCACCATTTTGACATTTTCGCTTCTACTCCTACCAATAGTCGATAGATAGAGATTTCTTCCTACTTCTACACTCTGTTTATGGTTGAAAATTCTCACTTCCATTTACTACTGAACACCCTACACACACACACACACACACACATCATATTCTTGCAATAGCGATTCCAAATTAGTCACAATAAATTAAGCACCCTTTTCTCTCTCTCTCTCTCTCTCTCTCTCTCTCTTCACATCAATCACATTGCAAAGGAGCAATGGGTCAACTTAATGTGTTCTTTTTCCCAATGCCGTTGTAAGGCCACATGATACCAACCTTAGACATGGCTAAACTATTTGCCTCTCACGGCGTAAAAGCAACAATCATCACCACGCCGCTCAACGCTCCTTTTTTCTCAAAGGCAGTAGAAAGAACCAAAGATTTGGGTTTCCAAAAATGAGCATCCGAATCATCAAATTCCCGGTAGTGATTGGTTTACCCGAAGGGTGCGAAAATACTGATCAACTCACTTCTCCCGACATGTTTCCAATTTTCTTCAAGGCCACTCTCATGCTCCGGGAACAAGTTGAGCAAGTCTTAGAAGAATCTCGCCCTGATTGCCTCGTCACCGACATGTTCTTCCCATGGGCTACTGAATCTGCAGCCAAGTTTGATAGCTTCTACGAGCTTGAACCCAATTATGCTGATCACTATAGAAATGTGTTGAATATGAAGGCATGGCATGTAGGTCTGGTTTCATTATGCAACAGGGGAGTTGAAAATAAAGCAAAAAGAGGCAAGAAACCGGCCATTGATGAGTTTGAATGCTTGAAATGGCTGGACTTGAAGAACCCCCATTCGGTTATCTACGTGTGCTTTGGAAGTGTCTGCAACTTCCCTTCTTCTGAATTATACGAGTTAGCGATGGGACTTGAAGCTTCTGGGCAACAATTCATCTGGGTTGTGAGGAAAGGGGAAAATGAAGATGAAAAAGAGAAGTGGATGCCCGAAAGATTTGAGGAGAGAATTGAAGGGAAGGGCCTAATTATAAGGGAACAGAGGGCAACGGGTAGTTCCAATGAACCAGTCAATTTCATCGACTGTAAGACAACAAGGTCATTTTTAGCACCTTAAAAGTCGGCAGAATGGCATCATTTTATGATTTCTCATGCTTCGCTGGTTCAACTAGCGGACGGTCTATAAGATTTCTCATGTTTTGAAAATGGATTTTGTACTGGGTTCAAGGTCGATACAAAATTTAATTTCACGTTCTAGAGGTAGGCCAGGAAATTATTCAGGGAATACGTCAGGAAATTCATTAACAATAGAAATATCATTCAAAACTGACGTATTTTTGTTTAGATCCGTGACATGAACTAAGAAAGCTTGACATCCGTTTTTCAATAAACGAATAGTTTTATGGCTTGAGATGACAGTGATTGATTTTAATGGTTTGGTTGCTTGAATTCGCATAATAGGTTGATTAAGAATATGAAAACTAACAAACTTATTTAAAAAACAAACATTTTTTGCATGATGAGTAGTTAACCAATCAATCCGCAGAATTACGTCAAATGCAAGTATTTTCAATGAAATAAGATCGACATGTAATGTGAGGGTGCGATTTGAACCAAACAAGACTTATAAGCGATTGGATGTAATGAAGGTTTTACCATGACGAAGTTTCAACAGATAAGTCAAAGTCCGATTTCTCCGAGTCAAATTTAAGCGTTGGTAGTGAGTAAGAGAAATAAAGGAATGGGTAGAACCCGGTATCAAATAAGGTATATACTTCACTAGAGTTTATGATAAGTTTACCCATGATGACCTCATTCGGGTTCCTCGCTTTACGGAAGGTCACAACAAACGCCTCTCCTCAGACTACTAGCTTTGACTTTTTACGGGGCGTCCTTTGGTGCCTCCATCCTGGTGAATTTGTCTTGATGAATGACAAAATCGGGCTAGGTGACCTTCTCTTCCATAATTATAACATGCTTTGGGCGGCATCGCACAATTTGGGTGATGTGTCCCTCCCTCCGCATTTGAAGCATATGATGGGTGGTCGTTCTCCTTCCTTAACAACGAGTCTTTGATCTTTGACGTATTTCCATCATTGTTGAATCTCCTCTTCTTGAAATGTCCATTCTTATTGCTTTGGCCATGATTACCACCAAAGTGGTTACTATTTACGGCATGTTGATTCCTCCACGCTTATTATCCACCGCTTCGATGATTATTATCTTTGAGTATTATCATTTTGTGTTTACCGCTCTCTTTTTGGTTGGGTTGACTTCGTTATCGTGCTCAATAAGCGAGCCCTATTAACAACATCTCAATACAAACACAGTTTATGAGAGATAAGATATTGACGTATCTCGGGTTTCAAACCTCTTAGAAACATTCGCGTCATTCTCTCCTCATTATCAACCAAATGGGAATATGAAACAAGGATAACTTCGGCAAACTTGGCTTCACGATTGCGACACGGTCATGTTATTTTGTTCGGTTTAATGAACTCTACCTCTTTCATGTGACGAATATTTTCGGAAAGTACTTGTCGTTGAGCAGTTCTTGGAACTTCTCCCAAGACATCTTGATCAGCGGCGAGTTGAGTACACTTTCTGATTCCCACCATGATCCTGCCGCCGCGCATAACATGAAGGTGGCAAAGGGAACCTTTTGTTTCTCATAGCATGCCAAGACATCAAATATCTTGTTGATACGCTTTATCCACATCTAAAATCTTAAGTGATTTTGGCTCTCCAAAAAACTCCGGTGGTCCCAGCTCCTTGAAGCTGTTTGGCGATGACCGGCCCAAGAGAGTTGCCGGTGTTTCCACTGCATTTTGGATGAGGAGCCGCTCTACCGATGTTGTATGAATTGCATGAAGCCTCGGAACATTCCATTGTTCATCATTTGGTCAGTGTTGTTGTTTGCATTAGGATTATCACCTTCGATGCACATTATCACGATTATTGATCCATGGAGACTCAGCGGTCTCTCTGTGCTCCATTGATGTTCTCAACATTCTCGGATGCCATTTTCAAATCTTGTCACAAAACAAGGGTTAATTAACATATCACATATTATCCCTATATACTCGTGAACCAATTAAATACCAAATAAACTTAGGTAGGTCATACTAGCGAAGAAATTTCCGTCTCTCCCTCCTAGTTCTTGTCTCACATCTCAGCCAGGGATCATATCCCTAAGCTTTGATACCAACTGTGACGCCCCCAAAATAGGTATACATCACCTATTCTGAGCCGCCAAATACATGGTACAGAATACAAATACAATCTTTAATATACAACAAGAAAGTTGTGAGTTTTAATACAAACATTGTCTTCTAGACAATATCCACTCTTAGAATAAGTTCTCATTACATTTATTAACACACTATTTAACAGAATAGTGAGGACTACTAATACTATCATCTGGACCGTCACTCCGTTCCCTGACTAGTCCCATTACGTTCTCAATTCACGAAGAAACGGTGAAAGAAAAGGTGAGCTCAACTAGCCCAAAGAAGAAATATTATGACTAAGATAATGCAAAATAAATTATCATTAGTCTTCAACAATGTTAAAGCGATAAAATACAATAGACATCAAGTTTAGCTGCAGTGATGAACATCTGATCCATTAAAAGAGTCAAGTAGAGAATAAAATCTACTATCTTTTATGATTTAAAAGTTTTATCACTTTTATCATTTGGGACACGACTTAATATATAATCCACCTCATCCACGCTTTACGACCGAGGATATTCATAAGTATCACAACCACAAATTATCCATGCACTCACGGGCGAGGATATTCGTGTATTCATCGATGGTCGTGATCATGCCAACAATCGTCCATCGATGCACTACGGACCAATGAGGACTTTTACCACATCATTTGTAACATTACTACGCATGATTACACTAAATAATCTCGGTCATAATCATACCAAGTCCATCTATGCACTACAGCAGGCCACGGATGACTTTCAACAAAATATAAATATGAGGATGATGACAATGATATAAGAATTGATAAAACAAGTTCAAGAATTAATTTATTCAGGAACTAATAACGTCCAAATTGTCAACATGATACTTCTTTGTAGAGTAAAATTCAAGAATGCTCGGAAGAATATTTTCATGAAAAGATCTTTGGATGAAGCGCAAATATCAAGGTCCACTAATTTCATGGAGTATAGAAGTCAAAACTTTAACCATTTGAGTATAATAAAGAATGGAATAACAAAAGAAATCACCGGGCATGCGATAGTAGGCGCATGCAGATGAGTTATTCCAACGAGAATAATAAATAACGGAACTAGGTCAAATGTAAATTAAGACCGCAAGCGAGGATATTCCAGCAGAATAATAAAGAATTGAATAACAACGAAATCACCATGCATACACGGTGCTTGCATAGACGAGGTTATTCCAATGAATAATAAATAACGGAATCAGTCCGGCGTAAAAACGCATAGGCGAGGATATTCAATGAGAATAATAAAGACGAAACCAGTCAGACGTATAATGCATGCATGAGGATGTTCCAAACAAAATAATAATGAATGGAATAACAACGTAAATCACCAAGTATAGGATAGGCCAGCGTATCTGAGTTATTCCAATGTAATAATAAAGAATGGAATAATGAAGTTCTCTTCATGAAAAAAAAATACCTTACCTTATAAAGAAGAGTACTTTCTCAAGCGGTAGGGCGGGGATATACTTGAAGAAACTTGCACTACACTCAAAGCTTTCTTAAACGCTAAAGAAATACTTTCAAGATAAAAGAATAATTCTCTCTACAGTTTTCTCTCTACGGTTTAAATTGAATTCGTAAGAAATAATGAAGGAATGAGCTTCTATTTATAGAAGAATGGGTGAATAATAACGAATCCATGAGCAGTTCGAGATCGATTTACTTTAAGCAGACTATTCAGATTGGTTTACAATAAAATATAATATATTCTATTTATAATCTAATAAAAGCGAATAACTTTTAAAAGATTTTACTATGCAAACACTATACGAGCACTATACAAATACTATGCATAATAAAATATAAAATATTCTAATTATTATTGTCTAATAAAACTACTAACTTTATAAAAGTATTACATTTTATATAAAAAGATTTTACTATTAGCCTAATAAAAGCGAATAAATTTATAAAAGTATTCTTTTTTATATAAAAAGCTTTTCTGCATTTTATTACATTAATAATACTAATAAAACAAAACTTCATCATCATTATTATTATTCACACTATTAATCGACTGAATGTCGATTTCGTCGAAAGAGGGGCTTTCGATAAAGATTTCTCCTATTGGCGCCAATGATTAGGTGACCAAACCTCTCTCTTGGCAGAACTTACAGACATCGTTAATAATGCAAATAATAATATTAATAACTCTCATTGTGAGACCCCAAATTTTATCAATAAAGATTTAAATTTTGTCGAAATAATTTTTAATATTATGGTGTGAATTTGAGATAATATTATAGTTGTGGGTAGTATTTATAAATTTTGTAAAGTATGCAAGTGGTTATATTATATTCGATTGGTGGGGAATATTAGGTTTAGCGGGGAATATTCGTACAACTACTCAATCATTGGTGGACCCCCATAATGTAATTATCGGATTGAAAACGACAAAAAATATTTTATTGAAATACTAAATGGAAGTTTTACTGCTGATAATCTTGTTGAACTACTTCGGTAATAAAAGTATGCGATGTAATGTGGTTGCATAGTAGACATATTACGGTATTGATTATTGATGCTTATGTGAGAAGTCACCGGTTTGATTCCATTATTGTCGATTAATAATATGAATTATTATAGCGATAATGACGTTTTGTTTTATTCGTATTATTAACGTAATAAAAGCGAAACATCTTTTATATAAAATGTAATACTTTATTAAAGTTATTCATAAATAGAATATATTATATTTTATTATGCATAGTGTTGCATAGTGTTTTGCATAGTGTTTGCGTAGTAAAATGTTTTTATATAAATAGAATATATGATATTTTATTTAAAAGATTTTGCTTTAAATATGGACCATCAGATTAAAGTAAATCAATACGGACCGATTCATGGATTAATTACTATGCATTCTATTTTCCTATAAATGAAGCTCATTCCTTCATTATTTTCTTACGAATTCTTTGAAACTCTACAGAAAGAGAAATTATAGAGAGAAGCTATAGAGAGAAAATTTATAGAGAGAAAGAAGAAGAGTATACAGTACTTCACTACTTTGATATCCAAAGTGTCTTTTTACGGTAAAGGATATTATTTGTTGTACTCGTAAGTGGTGTTATTCTTTCTTATTCATGAAGAGAACTTACATTATTCCATTCATTATTATTACATTGGAATAACTTGTAAAAGTGGCATACCCTATACATAACTCTCAGATATCGCAAGATACCCTATACTTGGTGAAATCCTTATATTATTCCATTCTTATTTATTACATTGGAATAACTTTGTATACGCGGAATCCCCTATACTTGGTGATTTTCTTACATTATTCAATTCTTTATTATTATGTTGGAATATCCTGCTCATGTGTTTTACACCGGACTCGTTCCATTGTTTATTATTCCGCATTTATTATTACATTTGGAATATCCCGTGCGTGTGTTTTACAGGACTGGTTCCATTGTTTATTATTCAAAGCATTTATTATTCATTGGATCATCCCGCTTGGTGTGAATTTCACGACACGGTTCCGTTATTATTATTATTCATTGGAATAACTTTTGCATACATCTGAAGCACCGCATGCATGGTGATTTCTTTTGTTATTCCATTCTTTATTATACCGAGTTAGTTAAAACTTTGACTTCTATACTCCATGAAATTAGTAGAATATCCTTGATATTTCGTTTCATCCAATATCTTTTCATGGAAATATTCTTACGAGCATTCTTGAATTATACTCTCTACAAAGAAGTATCATGTTGACAATTTGGACGTTATTGGTTCTTGGATAAATTAATTCTTAAACTTGTTTTATTGAATTATTATGTCATTGTCATCATCCTCATGTTATATTATGTTGAAAGTTATCTATGTCTTACGCATAGCATAGATGAACTTGGTGTGATTATGACCGAGGATCATTCGGTATAATCATGACCGCTTATAAATGATGTGACAAAAGTCCTCGATGTATTCGTAATGCAGTTGATGGATAGTTTTGGTATGATTATGACCGTGGGTGATTCGGTATAGTCATGACCATTGATAATTTGATGAAAATCCTTGACCGTGGTACGGGGATGATTAGATGTGGTGGTTTATTTATTGTCGATTCTACCGATAAAAATTGATGAAAACCTTTTAAAACCTAAAAGATAGTAGATTTTATTCTCTACTGACTCTTTTTAATGGATCAGATATTCACTGCAGATTAAACCGGTTGTCTATTGTATTTTATCGGTTTAACATTGTTGAAGACTATTGATAATTTATTCTCGCATTATCTTAGTCATAATATTTCTTCTTTGGGCTAGTTGAGCTCACCCTTTCTTTCACCGCTTTCTTCGTGAAATGAGAAACATATTTGGGGACGAGTCTGGGGAGCGGAGTAATGGTCCAGAGGATAGCATTAGTAGTCCTCACTATTCGTGAAATAGTGTGATAATAGTTGTAATGATAACTCCTTTTGAGTTTAAATAATATCTAGTAGACAATATTTGTATTCAAACTCACGATTTATGTCGTGATTGCATACCTACGCAGTTATGTTAGTAAGTTGTTTTTGAATTTATGTACCATGTAAGTGGCGACCCAAGATGGGTGACGATACCTAATTTTGGGGCGCCACTTTGGTATCGTCGAGCTTAGGATATGATCCTGGTGAGGTGTGAGATAAGAACTAGGAGGGAGAGACGGGGAATTCCTTCGCTAAGCATATGACCTACCTAAATTTATTTGGTATTTAATTGGTGGGTCGAGTATAGGGATAATATGTTGCATGTCAATTAACCCTTATTTTGTGGCGGTGTTTGAAAATGGCATCCGAGAATGTTGAGAATAAGAATGGAGCATGTGAGACCTGTTGATTCTCCACAGATCAATAATCGTGACAATGCTTGTAATAGATGGCAATAATCCTCCCCGTAAACAACAACACCGATCAATCGACGAACGACCCAGATGCGTTTAAGAGGTTTTAGAATTCATGCAACTGACATCGGTAAAGCGACTCTGTCCAAAACATAGGTGGAAACACAAAAAACTCTCTGCGGTCACCGCTAAACAATTCAAGGAGCTGGGACCACCGGAGTTTAAGGGAGAACCAAAACCACTTATGGCGGAAGCATGGATAAAGCAGATTACCAAGATATTTGATGTCTTGGGATGCTCCGAGGAGCAAAAGGTTCCTTTTGCCGCCTTTTATATTGCGTGAGAGGCAGACATTGGTGGGAATCCAGAAACGTACTCAACCTCACAGATCAAGATATCATGGGAGAAGTTCCAGGAGCTGTTCAACGACAAATACTTTCTTGAAAGTATTCGCCACATGAAGGAGGTGGAGTTTATCAAGTTGGAACAAAACAATATGACCGTGTCACAATACGAGGCAAAATTTACGGATTTATCACGGTTTGCGTCCCACTTGGTGGATAATGAAGAGAGAATGGCGCGAATATTTTTAAGAGGTTTGAAGCCAGAGATACATCAACATCTTATTTATCATAAACTGTGTTTTTATTCAGATGTTGTAAATAGGGCTCAGTTAGTGGAGTAGCGATAACGAGTCAACGCAACTAAAAAGAAGCGGTACAAAATTATAATAAATGAGTAGTCATCAAGCGGTGACAACAAGCGTGGAGGGAATCAATAAAGCGATATGGTAACCACTTCGGTGGTAATCAGGGCCAAAACAATAAGAATGGACATTTCAAGAAAAGGAGATTCAACAATGATGGAAAGACGTCAACACCAGCACCCGTTGTTAAGGAAGGAGAAAGACCACCTATCATATGCTTCAAATGCGGAGGAGAGGGACACATCAGTCCGAAACTGCGCCATGCAGATTCAAAGCATGTTATAATTGTGGAAGAAAAGTCACTTAGCTTCGATTTTTTCGTTTCATCAAGACAAATTCAACTAGGATGGAGGCACCAAATTTGTCCCAGATAAACCAAAGCCGGTAGTTTAAGAGAGAGCATTTTTTTCTCGTGACGAGGAACCTGAATAAAATTATCACGGGTAAGTTAATCGTAAGCTCTTGTGAAGTCTATACCGTGTTAGATACCAGTTCTACCCACTCTTTTATTTCACCTAGTTGTGTTCAACGTTTAAATTTGACTCAAGAAAGTTAAACTTTGACTTATTGGTTGAAACTTCGTTAGTAGGAGCCTTCGTTCTATCGCTTATTATTTTTAAATATTGTTTGATTCAAATAAACATTTTCATGCGTTACTCCGTCGATCTTATCTTTTTAAAATATTTGCCTTTGATGTGATTTTAGGAATCAATTGGTTAACTACTCATCATGTTTTTTCAAAGGTTGTTAGCTTTTATATTCATAACCAACTTGTTGTGCGTAATTCAAGTCACCAAACTACTAAAGTCAATTATTGTCATATCAAGCCATAAGTAAAGAGCCCCGAACCTTTCGTTGTTGACTTCCTTGTGTGGAATGCACCAAAGCCGGACTTTTCAGAGGCGACATCGTGAATGAAGATGGCAAGGTTATAGGTATCATTGTGAGGTGCTATCTAGGTTAAGGGATAGAAGTCACATTGGTATCAATGTGACGTATTATCCAAGTCTTGGATGAGAGTCACGAGTTTTGAATGATATTTCTATTATTAATAAATTTCTGGCGTATTCTTGAAGACTTCTTAGCCTACTTAGAGCGTGAAATCGAATTTTGTATTGACCCCAAAGATAAAACCCATTTCTTAAACCCTCAAATATTTCTTCAACTAAAATGAAGCAGCTTTTACGTGGTTTATGATGAAAGTCATAATAAAAGCATTGGACTAATGAAAATTATGGGTATTCGTGGTATTAGTAAGTGTTATGATGAGTTATGTTGGTTAGTATGTGAAAACATGAAAGTTTCTTAGAAATCACAAAGAGTTGAAAATCGATTTTGGTGAAAAACGTAATATGAAATTCAATTGACCAAATCTCTTATTATATTTTGAATTTTTGAGTGTGGTCAAGTCCTAGAGTTAGATCTATGAGTTACCTAACTAATCCAAGTGGAATTACTGGAAAAGGTGTTGTAAATTTTGTGTGGACTGATTTTAGCAAAGGAGTGCAAAGTTGCAAAAAACCAAAAAAAGGCACGCTTGCCATGATTTTAGAGGGCTGTTTCGGCCACTTAAATTATGAGAAAAATTCTGGCCTTTTGGGACATGAAGGTATATGATATAAATTACCTCCTGTCCAAAAATGAGCTCATTCTGACTTAAAATGAGCAAGTTATGACTATTTCAATATTTAGGTTTTTCCAACAAAAAACGCTATAACCGGAGTTCTATAACTTCGATGACCATAAAATTTAAACTGGAGTATCACATTAACATGTGTAAGGTCCTGCCAAGATTTGGGAATTTTTGGAGTTAAACTTGAGGTAGCTAATTTCTTAAGGAATTAATTAGAAATTAATTTTGAAAAACAAAGTAAATGAATTTTAAAAATTCGAGAAAAAATATATTTTCATTATGGGACTATATTATGCTAAATCCCGGAAAAGAAATATTTTTGGGACTGATTTGGTATTTTTCATGAAAAATAGTTTAGTTACGAACATATGAGTTAAATATGTTATGTGAAGTAACAAAGTTGAAAATAGGATTTTATGGCTTGAGAATCCTATATAGAGTATATGCATATTTTTTTTGATGAGGATTTGATAATTGGTGATGATATCTTATGAGTATGGCATTTTGAATGATTAAATGCATTATATGGTAAAAGCGTAAACAATTGAGATAAATTGTTTATAAATTTAAGAAGTGATTAAAATATTGTTATAATATTAATGATATTAGATTATGAGATTATTAAGTGATTGATAACATGGGGATATTCTTGAATCTCGGATAAATTATATTATAAATGTTTAATATTTATCCTTTATCTCATTTGATTGATTCTTTATATCATTATCCTCATGTTTATATTATGTTGAAAGTCATCTCGTGGCTGTAGTGCATAGATGGACTTGGTATGATTATGACTGTGGATTGTTCGGTATAATCATAACCGTAATTGAAAACACGATTATCTTTCGTAGTAGTGCATGGATAATTTGTGGTCGTGATACTAATGAATACACGATTATCTTTGGCCATAGTGCATGGATAATTTGTGGTCGTGATACTAATGAATACACGATTATCTTCGGTAGTAGTGCATGGATAATTTGTGGTCGTGATACTAATGAATACACGATTATCTTTGGTAGTAGTGCATGGATAATTTGTGGTCGCGTGATACTAATGAATACACGATTATCTTTGGCCGTGGTGCATGGATAATTTGTGGTCGTGATACTAATGAATACACGATTATCTTTGGTCGTAGTGCATGGATAATTGTGGTCGTGATACTAATGAATACACGATTATCTTTTGGTCGTAGTGCATGGATAATTTGTGGTCGTGATACTAATGAATACACGATTATCTTTGGTAGTAGTGCATGGATAATTCGTGGTCGTGATACTAATGAATATCCTTGGCCCATGTAGTGCAGGATGATTCGATGATATGGATTAATTATTGAATTTGAGTCTCAAAGAATGAAATATTAATTCATGGATGTGGTAAAAGTCATCTTTGGTAGTAGTGCATTGATAGACTTGGTATGATTATGACCACGGATTATTCTCGTATAATTATGATCAGTAATTGAAAACACGAATATCCTTAGCCAAGAAGTGCATGGATAATTCATGGTCGTGATACTATTAAGTCGCGTCTCGGCATTATTGGTTTTATGATTGTATATCTTTGGCACGTAGTGCAAAGATGAATTGTTAATGAATATCTTCGGTAGGATTGCAAAGATGAATTTAATGTTTTCAACGATAAAGGTATTCAAGGTATCCTCACCTCTTTATCATACTACCAGTACGTACCCCTAATTTCGAGGCTTAAATTCCATAAGGAGGGAGATTGTGAGACCCCAGATTTTATCAATAAAGATTTAAATTTTGTCGAAATAATTTTTAATATTATGGTGTGAATTTGAGATAATATTATAGTTGTGGGTAGTATTTATAAATTTTGCAAAGTATGCAAGTGGTTATATTATATTCGATTGGTGGGCAATATTCGGTTTAGCGGGGAATATTAAATGACAACTACTCAATCATTGGTGGACCCCATAATGTAATTATCATTTGATTGAGAAAACGACAAAAATATTTTATTGAAATAACAATGGAAGTTTTACCGCTGTTAATCTTGTTGAACTACTCAGTAATAAAAGTACAAGAATACGTGTGGTTGCATACAAGTAGCACTACCAGTATTGATTATTGATGCTTATGTGAGAAGTCACTCGGTTTGATTCCATTATCACGATTAATAATATGAATTATTATAGCGATAATGACATTTTGTTTTATTCAGTATTATTAACGTAATAAAAGCGAAACATCTTTTATATAAAATGTAATACTTTATTAAAGTTATTCTATAAATAGAATATATTATATTTTTTATTATGCATAGTGTTGCATAGTGTTTTGCATAGTATTTTGCATAGTGTTGCATAGTAAAATGTTTTTATATAAATAGAATATATGATATTTTATTTAAAAGATTTTGCTTTAAATATGGACCGCCGATTAAAGTAAATCAAACTGGACCGTTCATGGATTAATTACTATGCATTCTATTTTCCTATAAATAAGCTCATTCCTTCATTATTTTCTTTACGAATTCAATTGAAACTCTAGAGAGAGAAATTATAGAGAGAAGTTTATAGAGAGAAAATCTATAGAGAGAAAGAAGAAGAGTATTTCGGTATTTCACTACTTTGATATCCAAGTGTCTTTTTACGGTAAGGGATATTATTTGTTGTACCCGTAAGTAAGTGGTGTTATTCTTTCTTATTCATGAAGAGAACTTCGTTATTCCATTCATTATTATTCGTTGGAATAACTCGTAAAAGTGGCATACCCTATACATAACTCGTGATAATGCCAGACAATACCCTATACTTGGTGAAATCCTTATATTATTCCATTCTTATTTATTCTGTTGGAATAACTCGTATACTGTGGAATCCCCTATACTTGGTGATTTTCTTTCGTTATTCAATTCTTTATTATTATGTTGGAATATCACATCGTGTTTTTTACACGGACTGGTTCCATTGTTTATTATTCCGCATTTATTATTCTCATTGGAATATCACATCGTGTGTTTTTACACGGGACCGGTTCCATTGTTTATTATTCAAAGATTTATTATTCATTGGATCATCCGCTTGGTGTGAATTTCACCGACCTGGTTCCGTTATTATTATTATTCATTGGAATAACTTGTCCATGCAAGGCACCGCATGCATGGTGATTTCTTTTGTTATTCCATTCTTTATTATACCCGGTTGGTTAAAACTTTGACTTTATACTCCATGAAATTAGTAGAATATCCTTGATATTTGCGCTTCATCCAAAGATTCTTTCATGAAAATATTCTTCCGAGCATTCTTGAATTTTACTCTACAAAGAAGTATCATGTTGACAACTTGGACGTTATTGGTTCTTGGATAAATTAATTCTTGAACTTGTTTTATTGAATTATTATCTCATTGTCATCATCCTCATGTTATATTATGTTGAAAGTTATCTATGTCTTACGTGCATAGATGAACTTGGTGTGATTATGACCCGATCATCATTCGGTATAATCATGACTGCTTATAAATGATGTGACAAAAGTCTTGATGGGCTTTGTAATGCAAATGATGGATAGTTTTTGGTATGATTATGACTGGGGTGATTCTAAGTATAGTCATGACCATTGATAATTTGATGAAAATCCTTGACCGTGGTACATGGATGATTAGATGTGGTGGTTTATTTATTTGTCGAGTCTCAATGATAAAAATTGATGAAAACCTTTTAAAACCTAAAAGATAGTAGATTTTATTCTCTACTTGACTCTTTTAATGGATTCAGATATTCGCCGCAGATTAAACCTGGTTTGTCTATTATATTTTATCGGTTTAACATTGTTGAAGACTATTGATAATTTATTTCGCATTATCTTAGTCATAATATTTTTATCGAGCTAGTTGAGCTCACCCTTTCTTTCACCGTTCTCTTCGTGAAATGAGAACATAAATTTGACGAAGAGTCGGGAGCGGAGTAATGGTCCGGATGATAGCATTAGTAGTCCTCACTATTCTGTGAAATAGTGTGATAATAGTTGTAATGATAACTCCTTTTGAGTTTGAATAATATCTAGTAGACAATATTTGTATTCAAACTCACAGTTTATGTCGTATTGTACACGACAGTTATGTTAGTAAGTTGTTTTTGAATTTATGTACCATGTAAGTGGCGACCCAAGATGGGTGACGTATACCTAATTTTGGGGGCGTCACATCTGTCATCTCAATTATTGATTTAATAATATATAAAATATCGACAATAATTGAATAAAACTGAATGACTTCTCACGTAAGCATCAATAATCAATACCGTGTGCTACTATGCAACCACGCCGTATTCACGTACTTTTAACACCGGTGTTTCAACAGTTAACGGTAAAACTTCCGTAGTTATTTTCATAAAATATTTTTATCGTTTTCTCTCATCCGACAATAATTCCGTTAATAGGGTCCACCAATGATGTGTGTCATCATACGAATATTCCCCACCAATCGAATATTATAAACAACTTCACGACTTTTGCAAAATTTCTAAATATTACCCACAACTATAACATTATATCAAATTCATTCCATAATATTTAAAATGATAATTATAGAAAATTCATCTTTATTCATAAAAGTTGGGGTCTTACATATATATATATATATATATATATATATATATATATATATATATATATATATATATATATATATACGTTAGGATCTTAATTTCACCTTATATCTAGCTCACCTTGCTCACTTTTTTAGCGACGGACCAGCTGCGATTTATCAAATCGCTCGCTATATTTAATTTGGTCCGTCGCTATATGTTGTCCGTCGTTATATGTTGTCTGTCGCTAAAAGCTAAACGACAATTTTACATATAGCGACGGACCGAATCGTCGCCCGGATCAGCGCTAAAAGGGGATAAACAAGGTGAGTTAGATAATGAATGAACTTAAGATCCGAACCGTATATATATATATATATATATATAATTCATTTTATTAACATTTTTTTTTGGAGATAATTGCAAGACAAAAGTTCAAAACAAACATAATACTCCAATATCAACAAACTCATTGACTATGTGGTTTTAAAAAGCATAAGGGTGCAGAACTAAATCACTTATACACCTTGTTTGTAAGTTTTGGAGTAAGAAATGCTAAGAATTTTTAAATATGGAAATGAAAGTATAAAAGTTTATTTATATTAGTTGTGTTTATTAGTTTATTTAAAAAAGTGTCATTAGTTACAATATTTTTATTATTTATCTATATTAATATTAAGGATAATTTAGTCAGATTCCGAGTCCGGAATAAATTTTGAGTCAAATCTCAAGTCCAAATCAGATCCAACCAAACAAAGACTCACCCGAAAGATCATGACTGAATATACTATTATTAGTAACTTAATTTCTAATATACAGATAAATTTTTCTCATATCTTTTTATGTAAAACTAGAGTGTTACACATTTTCTAATCCTTAGTTTTCGTATGATTTTACACAACAATGTTTCTAAGAAATATTAAAACTAATGTTTTTTCTTCTTTTCGGAGCCTTATAAACTAAAAAAAACTTACAAACAAAGAATCTTTTTAGAGAAATTATAATTTTCTTTATGATTCCTACCCTTTCCTCTTTTTTAAACTTACAGACAAAGTGATAATGTTTAAGTAGTTTAAACTATATACTTAAATTCCTTTCCTTGTTTTTTTCTCTTTCTATTTCCTGCCTTTTAATTTGTGTTTGATTAAGGGTAGGAAGCAAGTTGTATTTCCATCTTAATCAATTATATAATTAAAAGCATAAATTTAATTTCACAAATTTTTGGTTCAACTTTTTCTTTTCTTATCTGTACAATCTATATTTATAACAATCAAGTACTATCCAAATGCGTAGATTAGGAAAAAGCCAAAAAGGTACATTTTATTTTATATCTATAAATAGAAAAAGGAACTTTTTAAAGATTTTTTTGGTTCTACCAAATTTATTACATTCTATTTATCACAATTTTATGAAAAAAATTATCTTAACAAATTTTATATAGATAATTTTATTATTACAGTTCTACAATGATATTAAGATATCGAAAAAATCTCTTAACAAATCACGTGACTTAATTATATTAATATTACTAATGAAATTTATTATTAAATTAATGTCCTAACTAAACTAAAATCATTAAAACTTGATTTACCAAATTATGTGATTAATTGTATTAATAATATGTGTGAATTATTTTTTAATATAATAACTCTAAATTAGTTTTAAAATTATGGTAAATTCATTTCTAATTTGTCGTGATAAGTAAGTTAAAATTTCTTAAAGCTGGAGTTTTATAGTTCATTCGGATTAAAATTTCAAACAAATTTTGTCAATATAAACAATAATATAGCATTTTATTACAAACTTTAACAAAATTAAAATAATTATTTTTTGTAATCATAACTAAATAAATCTATGTTTCAGTCAAATATTTAGATTAATAATTAATCGAATAAATTTATAATATATAATTCAATAATTTATTATTTTAATAAATATTTCATAATTTAATAGCAATAAATATCTTCTTGAAATTCTAATTAAAAATTTATCCTACATATAATTGATTATTTTAAAATTTGACATAATAAATTATTATACACACCATAGTGCTTTGCATGGGTTAGTGAACTTGTAATATCCAATATATGAAACAAGTTGAACTACCAATAACTGTTTCTAATTATTCAAGTATTATTAAATAGGCCTAAATATGGATTAATACTTTGAACTTTTATTTTTTTTATTTGGGAATTGTCTTTCAATTTTTTAATTAAGAGATTAAATTTTTATTATTTTTCCTAATTTAGAGACTGTCTTCTCAATTTTTTTCATTAGAATTAAACTTTTAATTTTTTATGATTACGCCTAATTGATAGTATCACGTCATAAAATTAATGACATGACGATTAATATGACTAAAAAATACTTATATATAATATTGAGTCTAATTTTAACATTTATTCAATTAATTTTTATACCAAAATGCTAAATATAGGATCATTATTAATTTTAAAGTAAATTATTATTATTATTATTTTAATATAAACCATTATTAATTTTTTAAAGTAAATTTAATTATGATTTTACCCTTTTCAGAATTATTAACTCATTAAATTTAATTTTTTAAAGTAAATTTAATGACAATTTTAAAGTAAAATTAATAATGGTCTTATATTTATTTTTTTTGTACAAAAAATTAACTGAATAAATGTTAAAAGAAAACTCAATATTACACATAAATATTTTTTATATCACGTGTTGATACCTTGTCATCAATTTTCTAATGTGGCATTATTAATTTAGACGTAATCAAAAAAATTTAAAATTTTAATTCTCTAATGGAAAAAAATTGAAAAGACAATCCCCAAAGTAGAAAAAAAATTAAAAGATTAATCCCCCTAATTAAAAAAATTGAGAGAACAATCACCAAAGTGAAAAAAAAAAAGTTTAATCCTCTAGTGTAAGACCCCAACTTATTATAAATGAAATTAAATTTTCTCTATTTATTATTTTGAAATAGTAAGGGTTGATTTGATTAATGTGGTTAGTTATGGATAAAATGTGTAAATATTTTAAATAAGCAAGTGGTTATAAAATATTCATTGTTGTCGGGGAATATTCGTTTGGTTGAGAAATATTCTTACTGTCGGGGAATATTCGTACGACGGTGTAGCCTTGTGTGGGCCCCATAACGGAAAGCGATTGGATGAAGAATGTGACACCCCCAAAATAGGTCCAATCCATCCAACCTATTCTGAGTCGCCAAATACATGGTACAAAAAATAACTACAACTTTATTACTACAATTGTCATGCAAAATACAACAACACATATACTGTGAGTTTTAATACCAACTGTGACTCATGTCCCAACTATGGACAGCACCTCACAGTGATACCTTACATAAAGGTACAATCTAGAACTGTTTTAGAAATTAAAATCTTTGGGAAGTGCTCAAAGAAACCTTCGTACATAGGAGGCCATGAATCTAAGTTATGATAGATATCATATGTCCAGAGAATTATCCTTGGTTGATCCAATAGATCCCAAAGAAAAATGAGAAGATTACTATCATGTTCCTTCCAATGGTGAGTCTTCTCTTGACATATAACTATCTCCATCGTCTGCGATTGAACATTATGTTTCAACCCAACTCCAAGATCATATAGGTAGTGCTCGTAGATATACTCAGCAAGTGGATGTGCACAACTCTTTCTTATGATAACACGAGATTGTATGTCATTAGACATCTTGTATGATAGTGGCAAAACACCCTTCCAAAGTTGGGTTCACCTCACCCTATTGTTGTTCACCAAAATCAATTATTAAGTGACGTATAATATACGACACACACATCTTAGATCCTCAATACAATTATATATTGTATTATATGATATAAGTCAAAGAGAAATTTCATCACCGGGATTATAAAAATGTTATATATGATAATAAAAACAATACGATCAACAATCGCATTTAATTTCAAGAGTAAGATTCATAAATCAATGATTTCATAACACCTTAATCCAAATATTATAAATCACTTAATAATCTCATAATCTAATATTATTAATACTACCACAATATTTTAATCATTTCTTAAACTTATAAACAATTTATTTTAATTGTTTACACTTTACTAATTAATGCATTTAATCATACTAAAATGTCAAACTCATAAGATTTCATCACCAATAACCAACAACCTCATCAAAAATCAGATATACCATATATAGGATTCTCAAGCCATAAAATCATATTTTTCAATTTTGTTACTTCACATAACATATTTAATTTATTTATTCATAACTAGTCTATTTTCATAAAAAATAACAAATCAGTTCCAAAAATATTTCTTTTTTGGGATTTAGCATAATATAGTCCCATATTGAACATATATTTTTCTCGGAATTTTTAAAATTCATTTACTATTTTTCATATGGCCAAAACTATCGAATATTTAGACATTTATCATAAATTGTACTTTTATCCAAAAATTCCGAAATTTACAGAATATACTGATGTTATATAGATGTACTCCCAATAAAAATTTCACCAATTTTGGATTTAACCACAAGGAGTTATAAGGGTTTACTTTTAAAATAATCTTTTCTCATAAAATCCATAACTCCTAATCTATACATCCAAAAATCGCCATTTTTGGACACAATCAAGGAAACTCATCAAATTATCATTTCAAATTTTTTCAGAATTTTTGAAGGTCATAAAAATTACGAAACATGATAAACATAATAATCCTTAAAATCTCTTACCTCAAAAGAGCAGTACTTCTGACCGGAATATAGGATGAAAAGTCGAAGGAAACTTGTACTGAATAGCAACACTCCAAGTATCTAAATACTCACAAAAATACGCTCGAGAATATAGAGAGAGAAAACTTCAATTTCTGGTGTGATTTTCAATTCTAACATAAGCACCTATTTATAGGAAAATGCTAGAACGCCAAAAGAGACTAAATTAATAAAATAATATATTTTTATTAATCTTCCTTCTACGCCACCTTTGAATTCAGCCCACCACACTTGAAAGAATAATTTAGCACATGCTCTCTACACCAACCAAAAAGTGGGGCCCGCCTTCTAGAAATCTCTACCAAAATCATTTATAAAAATAATTTCTGAATCAGTCACCTCTTAAAATTCATAACAAATTATACGTTCATTTTTAACGGTTCAAAATTTGTGGATATATACTCAACTTATATATGTATAACATATCCAAAAATCACAACGATCCAACGGTCGGATCAAAATTTATAACTGACGCAATAAAGCTTTAAGAACACCGATTTGAGTTTTTAATACCTCTAATCCGATAAAATACTGATAAAATACCTCAACATTAATTCCTTCATTTATAACCACATAAATAAATCCATCATTTATATCCACATCAAATAAATATTTCCTTATCATATAAATTAATAATTAATTATTCACAAATAATATTACAGAATCACAATTATGACAACCATGCAGTTTCCAGGAAAGATGGGGTTTTCCAATAAGAATTTCTCCTTACTGGCGCGCAATTAGGTGACCAAACCTCTCCTTGACAGAACTTTCTAGACATTGCCAATAATGCTATCTAATAATATTATCCAAATAATATAAATTATTGATCTGATAATGGGAATACTGTGCAGTGATAATTATTGCAACAACAATAATATAAACTATCAACGCAGCAATTATTGAATCAATAAAATAAAATATTGAATAAAGAATTCATCGTAACAATTATCGAGTAGTGTCTTCTTTACGTAAGAATCAATAATTCAAAAAATCATGCAATACCGTGTTCTACTCGTGCAACCACGCCAGACATCGTATTTTAACCACCGAGTATTCCAACAAGTGTTACTTCAGAATAACTACGCCAAGTTATTTATAAAAACTCAAACTTGTCATTTTCTTTATCCACAGCTTATTATTACGTTATGGGGCCCATAAATGGTTTGCCACATACTTAATATTCTCCGACAACAAGAATATTCCACGACCAAACGAATATTCCCCGACAGAAATGAATATTTTATAACCACTTGCGTATTTTGAAAAATTTCATATATCACCCTTAACTTTAACTTTTTATCAATTTAACCATTTACTGAATAACAATTATAAGAAAAATTAAATACTTTTATTTTATAAAATTCGGGGTCATACAATCTCCCCTCCTTATGAAATTTCGTCCCCGAAATTTACGTACATGGTATTTCAAAGAGTTGAGAATACCTTACTTTCATTTCAGATTCCATCTTCCCCGTCCTCATGATTTCTCCATTGCTCATCTCTTGTATTTCAGATATCATTCTAGAATACAGCTTCAAAACAAAGGTTAATTAACATATCACAATTTGTCAACTTTAAGTAAGAAAAATCAGCTTAGGTAGGACACACACTAGCGAAGGATATTACTCGTCTCTCCCTTCCTAGTTCTAATCCCGGATCTCCGCCAGAGATCATATCCCTAAGCTCGATATTAATCTGTGACGCGCCCCAAAATAGGTCCAATCCATCCAACCTATTTCGAGTCGCCAAATACATGGTATGTAAAATAACTACAACTTTATTACTACAATTGTCGTGCAAAATACAACAAACACATATCTTGTGAGTTTTAATACCAACTGTGACTCATGTCCCAACTATGGACTGAACCTCACAGTGATACCTTACATAAAGGTACAATCTAGAACTATTTTAGAAATTAAAATCTTTGAGAAGTGCTCAAGGAAACCTTCGTACATAGGAGGCCATGAATCTAAGTTATGATAGATATCATATGTCCAGAGAATTATCCTTGGTTGATCCAATAGACCCCAAAGAAAAACGAGAAGATTACTATTATGTTCCTTCCAATGGTGAGTCTTCTCTTGACATATAACTGTGACGCCCCCAAAATAGGTATACACAACACCCATTCTGAGTCGCCAAAAACATGGTACAGAAACAACTACAACTTTATTATTACAACAAGAAATCGTGAGTTTGAATACAAATATTATCTTCTAGACAATATCTATACTCAAATAAATCCTCATCACATTATTGATTCATTATTTTGCAAAATGGTGAGGACTACTAAACAACTCTCTCTAGAATCTTCATTCCATACCCCGACTAAGACTCGCTACATTCTCGCCTCCCGAGAAGAAAAATGGAACAACAAGGAAAAAGGTGAGCTCAACTAGCCCAAAGAAGAATATTATGACTAAGATAATATACAACAAATTATCGTTAGTCTTCAACAGGAAAAATCGATAGAATACAATAGACAACAAGTTTCAGATCAATATTCGCAATGAAATAATAATTCATGTAAGAGTTACGTAGAGAATGAAATCTACTATAATCTATGAATTTAACAGTCCATCATCAATATTTTATCCCGTAACATCAATCAATATTCTTCTCAAATCAAATATTCATCTTTGCACTATGTGCCAAAGATATTCATCAATCGGGTCATGTTCATCTCAACACTGCTCATCTTTGCACTAAAGGCCAAAGATATTCATCGATCGATTCATGTTCATTTAAACACTGCTCATCTTTGCACTATGTGCCAAAGATATTCTTCAGAAATCATTCATCTTTGCACTACTAAAGCCAAAGATATTCTTCATAAATCATTCATTTGCACTATGGTGCCAAAGATATTCAATAATATCATCATTTAAGACCGAGGATGATGAAAAATATTTTTAAAGAAACTAATCCAAAGTGAAACAAAATGACAAGGATTAAGGATTCGTACTTTGTTTTATCCATGTCCAACAATACCTCAAAGATAATCATAGTGGTGTAAAATTCAAGAATGATCAAAACATGGATACAATCAAAGCTAGTATCCGTAATAGATATTTTGGACAAAAAGAAGAAATTTTATTTTTATTGAATAGTGTCAGATATACGTGAATAAAGGCCAGACACGTGAATAAGAACTCACACCAAAAGATAGAAATTCCACAAAAACATCTTGGCACGCTTCATGAATAGTACTCGTGAATAAGAATCGTGAATAAGAACTCATGAATAAGAACTCGTGAATAAGAACTCGTGAATAGTAACTCATGAATAAGAATCGTGAATAAGAAACCCGACATGAAAAAAGTTCCAAATTTGATAAAAATTCAGATCAACATTTCAAAGATAATGATATTGAAGAAATAATATCATTACAAAAAAATAATATCCCTTACCTCGAAAGATCAAGATTTTCAAAGGTCAAACACCTGAGGATAAGTGTTCAAGGAACTTAAACCGATATAGCAATACTCAAAGTATACTCAAAATACTCACAAGAATACGCCAAAATATCGAGAGAGAAATAGAGAGAAAACTTTAGTTTCGGTGTGATTTTCAATTCTAACCCAAGACCCTATTTATAGGAAAATGCTTAGAACACCAAAGCAGTAAAATTTAATATAATATTAATATAATTATACAAATTTTCCTTAGCCCACCTTTTGGTCAAAACACACCAGCCACACATGTTAATGATAATGATGTCCAAAAACGTTTTTCTTAAAAAAAATAATTTAAACTCCCAAAAATCAATTATTTTGAACTTTCTAACTTCAATAATTCATAATAAATATCCCTTTCATCAGAAAATTTGAATCTCATGAGTTTTTATAGGAAATTTAATTCTCTACAACTTTGCAGAAGAAAGTTTTTCCAAATTCCAAACAAAAATCGACCGAAATCCACAAACCAAGGCGATTTTATTGTGCTATAATCAAATTTTGGCCAATAATTGTGTCCACCAACACACAAAACATGTTTTAAACATTTAATGCCACAAAAATACTCTTCCTCCTCATATACTCATATATCCCACATTCATTGTAAAAATATCACCGTTAATATATTATTAAAATAATATATTTAAATGAATTATTTTATCGTAAAAAGATAAAATATTAATTTTCAACAATTGTCATTTTAAAAATTTTTTCCATCTATATCCACATAAAATCAATATTTTCCTCATCATATAAATCAATAATTAATTATTCACAAATAATATTACGTAATCACAATATTGACAACCGTGCAGCTCCTCCAGTGAAGAGGGGCTTTCCAATAAGAATTTCTTCATCATCTTTGGCATGCAATTAGATGACCAAACCTCTCCTTAGATGTAACTTTCTAGACATTGCCAATAATGTTATCTAATAATATTATTCGGAGATAATATGAATTATTGCTTCGATAATGAAAGATACCGTGTAATGACAATTATCAAACAACAAAGAATATAAAATATCAACGCAAAGAATTATTAACTCAATAAAATATCGAGCAAGAATTATCAGAACCATTATCGAGTAAAGGCCTTCTTCACGTAAGAATCAATAATTGGTGCAATACCGAGCTACTCGCTCAACAACGCAGATTAGTGTGTTTTAACCACCGGGTATTCCAACAAAGATTAACTGAGAATAACTACGCCGTTATTTAAAAACAACTTATATTTGTCGCTTTCTTCATCCAATCGCTTTTTCACATGGGCCCACACATGGTCAAGGCCGTCGCATTTAATATTCCCGACAAAGATTTAATATTCCACCACCAAAACTAATATTCCCCGACAACAATGAATATTTTATAACCACTTGCTTATTTTGAAATATTTTATGTATTTAACCCTTAACTATCCACATTAATCAAATCAACCCTTACTATTTCAAAATAAAGGAAATTCCTTTTATTTAAAAATTTTGGGTCTTACAACCTCCCTCTTTATGAAATTTCGCCCTCGAAATTGACGACGATTCGGTGTGTTTTGAAAAGGTGAGGATACCTCGCTTTCATTTTCGTTTCCAATTCCCTGTGTCATTTCCTCTATAGCATGATTCCTCCACAAAACTTTAACTTGTGGTATAACCTTTCATGCGTAGGACATGCTCCTTCCTATCCAAAATCTTGACAGTACCTCCTCATACGTTAAGTCCTTCGCTATCTCGTTCTGGTTCTAACTCTATAACGTGGTTCGGGTCTTTCACATATTTATTTAAGTATGATATATGTGAAACACATTATGAACACGAGACATACTCTTGAGGTAACGCAAGTCTATAGGCTACATTTCCTACTCGGTCAAGAATTTGAAATGGACCGATAAATCGTGGATTGAGCTTTTTCTCTCTTCCCAAATCTTGTAACTCCCTTCCATGGAGCAACTCGCAACAATACATGATCCCCTCACACTAAATTCCACGCCCTTTCGATGAAGATCCGCATAACTCTTTTTGTCGATCTTGTGCGCTTTGTATACGTTGTCGAATCATTAGTCATACGCATTTAACTCGGGTCCCAACAATGTTGCTTCACCCACCTCATCCCAACATATTCGAGAACGACATTTTTGTCCATATAATGCTTCGAATGGAACCATGCCTATATTTGTTTAATAACTATTGTTGTATGAGAATTCCACCAATGGCAAGTACTTATCCCAACTTCCTTTGAAATCTAGGACACGAGTTTTAATATATCTTCAAGAGTTTGAGTAGTCCTTTTCGATGGCCCATCCGCTTTGAGGATGGTATGCCAAATCGAATCGTAAATTGTGCCCATAGCTTTTACAAACTAACCCAAAATCATGAAGTGAATCTTGGGTCACGATCTAAAACTATGGATATCGGCATGCCATGCAATCTCATAATCTCATTTACGTACATACGAGAAAGACGCTCAAGGAATAAGTCTCTCAGACGGCAGAAGAAATGAAAGCAGACTTGGTTAATCTATCAACAATAACCCAAATAGCATTGATGCCTTGAGAAACCGCGGAAGATTAGTAATGAAATTGTGGTAATGTGTTCCCACTTCCATTTCAAAATCTCAAGTGGTTGCAACGGACCCTTAGGTACAAGATGCTCCGCCTTTACACGTTGGCAAGTTAAACACATCGAGATAAACTACGCGATCTCTCTCTCCTCATATTGCTCCACCAAAATGTATGTTGAAGATCATAATACATTTTGGTACTCCTGTGATGGATTGCAAATGGCGTATTGTGTGCCTCCATCATAATCTTGTTCTTCAAATCGAGTCGTTAGAACACAAAGTCTAGAGTGGACTCAAGTATTTCTTCTTCATCAATTCTCGCCGGAATAGCTCCTTCAGACTTTTTCTTCGCATCGACTCCGGCCGGTGGCTCGAGCAACCTTAACTTTTTTCTATTAAAGTTGGCTCTACGCAGATACTTGACATCATCGCACTCGCTTCTCAAGATATGATCTTCTACTCAACGCGTCGCCTACCACGCTCGCTTTTCCAAGATGGCATGATCGTAATATGTCTTTAAATGAGTCTCTCTCGAGTTCTTGAAGCTCTTCCCACATTCCTCGCTTCCTCCATTCGAATTTTGTATCTCTACGAGTCAGTTGCGTTAATGGAATAGCGATTCGAGAATATCCTTCAACGAATCTCCGATAATAACCAACTAAGCCTGAAAGCTACGATTTCGACATCGACTTAGGTTGTTTCTCAATCGCGACTCATATCCCAATCTTGGATAAGACGTCACAATGACACCTATCGCTTTACTATCGCATCTAATATGACGCCCCTACAGAGAGTCTCGCTTAGTGAATTCCACAAAGGAAGTCACAAAATAAAGGCTCAGTACCAAATTTATAGTTGAATTTTTAACTCCTCAAGTTCAATAGAGCCATTCGATATGAGATTTTAGAAATGAGTTTTGTACCGGGTTCAAAGTCGATACAAAATTTAATATCGCTTTGGGAGTAAGCCAAGAAATTCTTCGTAAAATACGCCAGAAAAATCAATAACAATGGTGAATATTATTCAAATCGACGTGTCTTTATTCAAATCCATAACATGGACTAAGAAAATTTGACATCCGTAATAAACGAATGACTTCATGGCTTGATATGAAAATGTTTGACTACAATGGTTTGATTGCTTGAATTGAATAACAAAGTTGCTTAGGAATATGAAAACTAACAACCTTATTTAAAATAATCAATTTCGGCATTGATGAGTAGTTAACCTTAAAATCACATCAAAAACAAATATCTCTATAGAAATAAGGTTAATGGTGTAATGTGATAGTGCCAACTGAATCAAGCAAGATTTATAAACAGTGGATGTGATGAAAGTTTCTCCTAACGGAGTTTCCACAGATAGGTCAAAGTCTAATTTCTCCGGAGTCAAGTTTAAACGTTGAGCGCAAGTAAGAGAGATAAAAGAATGGGTAGAACCGATATCTAGTAAGGTATATACTTCGCAAGAATTTATAATTGACTAACCCGTGCTAACTTCGCTCGTTTCTTCAGATTTTTGATCGGCCACGACAAACGCTTCTTCCAAGAACCGTTGACTTTGACTTTCTTCGGGACATCCTTTCGAGTCACCATTCACGCCGGATCTGGTTTCGATATCGCATAATCTCGAGCGATATGTCCTTCTTTTCCACAATTATAGCATACCTTGGAAGGCTTTGAACAGTTTGACCTTATATGTCCCTCCTCTCCACATCTCAGTAGCATCTAACCGGCGTTCGCTCTTCCCTAGAATTTGTTGATGGTGTCGATGTTCGCCGACGCCTTCCCCGTCATCGTTAAATCTTCTCTTTTAGATTCGACATCTCTTTCCATAATATCAACGCTTCGTCATGCCTTTTTACCCATGCATCACTCATTCTCACTCGCTCGCTTATTTCTTCTTTCAAATTTCGATTCCAAATTTTATCATCTTATACTCGCCAAAGAGTGCTTCGCTCAAGCATCACGACGGTAACACAAGCTTGAATCGTTGCATCCTTTTGCTCCACGATCGCCTCGCAATTCTTTAGCCCGCTTCTTCTAACTCATGAATACGATTTTGCAATTCTATATTTCGATCATAAAATACCTCTAATAAACTCTCTTCGTGTACCTCTTCTTCCTCTTCTTCCTCACTCTCACCGTTACCTCTGCGATTATCTCTAAGGGTGCAACTATCAATTCTTCACTCACCACATGGATATCTCTAATTCCTTCTTCACCGACATCACATTATCCTCCGGTTGGCGATTAGAGGTGTCTCCACGATCTCATTCACTCCATTGTTAATATTCTCAACGACATTCTCAAATATCGCCATAAAATAAGGGTTAATTAAGGAAATCAATATATCACATAATATCCCTATATATCGACCAACTAACAAATAAGCTAGTAGTAGGACACTAAATGAAGGATTTACTCGCTCTCCCTCCTAGTTTTATTCCCCGATCTCCGCCAGAGATCATATCCCTAAGCTCGATATTAATCGTGACGCCCCCAAAATAGGTATACACAACACCCATTCCGAAGTCGCCAAAAACATGGTATGTAAACAACTACAACTTTATTATTACAACAAGAAATCGTGAGTTTGAATACAAATATTATCTTCTAGATAATATCTATACTCAAATAAATCCTCATCACATTATTGATTCATTATTTTGCAAAAATGGTGAGGACTACTAAACAACTCTCTCTAGAATCTTCATTCCATACCCGACTAAGTACTCGCTACATTCTCGCCTCCCGAGAAGAAAAATGGAACAACAAGGAAAAGGGTGAGCTCAACTAGCCCAAGAAGAATATTATGACTAAGATAATATACAACAAATTATCGTTAGTCTTCAACAGGAAAAATCGATAGAATACAATAGACAACAAGTTTCAGATCAATATTCGCAATGAAATAATAATTCATGTAAGAGTTACGTAGAGAATGAAATCTACTATAATCTATGAATTTAATACCCATCATCAATATTTTATCCTCAGTAACATCAATCAATATTCTTCTCGAATCAAATATTCATCTTTTGCACTACAGCCAAAGATATTCATCAATTGGTCATGTTCATCTCAACACTGCTCATCTTTGCACTAAAGGCCAAAGATATTCATCAATCGATCATCATGTTCATTTAAACACTGCTCATCTTCAGACTACAGCCAAAGATATTCTTCAGAAATCATTCATCTTTGCACTACATGTGCCAAAGATATTCTTCATAAATCATTCATCTTTGCACTGCCAAAGATATTCAATAATATCATCATTTAAGACCGAGGATGATGAAAAATATTTTTAAAGAAACGAATCCAAAGGAAACAAAATGACAAGGATTAAGGATTAAGGTACTTTGTTTTATCCACGTCCAACAATACCTCAAAGATAATCATAGTGGTGTAAAATTCAAGAATGATCAAAACATGGATACAATCAAAGCTAGTATCCAGAATAGATATTTTGGACAAAAAGAAGAAATTTTATTTTTATGAATGAAAGTGAATCAGGTATACGTGAATAAGGCCAGATACGTGAATAAGAATCTCGACACCAAAAGATAGAAATTCACAAAAACATCTTCACGCTTCATGAATAGTACTTTCGTGAATAGTAACTCGTGAATAGTAACTCATGAATAGTAACTCGTGAATAGTAACTCATGAATAAGAACTCGTGAATAAGAATCGTGAATAGTAAGAACTCATGAATAAGAACTCGTGAATAAGAACCCGACATGAAAAAAAAGTTCCAAATTTGATAAAAACTTCAGATCAATATTTCAAAGATAATGATATTGAAGAAATAATATCATTACAAAAAAAATAATATCCCTTACCTCGAAAGATCAAGACTTTAAGTTTTAAAACTAGGATATAGTGTTCAAGGAACTTGCAATCATATAGCAATACTCAAAGTATACTCAAAATACTCACAAGAATACGCTCAAAATATCGAGAGAGAAAAGAGAGAAAACTTTAGTTTCGTGTGATTTTCAATTCTAACCCAAGACCCTATTTATAGGAAAATGCTTAGAACACCAAAGCAGTAAAATTTAATATAATATTAATATAATTATACAAATTTTCCTTAGCCCACCTTTTGGTCAAAACACCAGTCACACATGTTAATGATGTGATGTCCAAAAACGTTTTTCTTAACAAAAATAATTTAAACTCCCCAAAATCAATTATTTGAACTTGAACTTCAATAATTCATAATAAATAGCCCTTTCATCAGAAAATTCGAATCTCATGAGTTTTTATAGGAAATTCAATTCTCTACAACTTTGCAGAAGAAAGTTTTTCCAAATTCCAAACAAAAATCGACCGAAATCCACAAACCAAGCGATTTTTTGTGTTATAATCAAATTTCAACCAATAATTGTGTCCACCAACACACAAAACATGTTTTAAACATTTAATGCCACAAAATACTCTTCCTCCTTATATACTCATATATCCCACATTCATTTGTAAAATATCACCGTTAATATATTATTAAAATAATATATTTAAATGAATTATTTTATCGTAAAAAGATAAAATATTAATTTTCAACAATTGTCATTTTAAAATTTTTCCATCTATATCCACATAAAATCAATATTTTCCTCATCATATAAATCAATAATTAATTATTCACAAATAATATTACGAATCACAATATTGACAACCGTGCAGCCTCCTCAGAAAGAGGGGGCTTCCAATAAGAATTTCTTCATCGGGCGCCGCAATTAGATGCACTCAAACCTCTCCTTAGCATGTAACTTTCTAGACATTGCCAATAATGTTATCTAATAATATTATTCAGATAATATGAATTATTGTTTCGATAATGAAAGATACTTTGTAATGACAATTATGAAACAACAAAGAATATAAAATATCAACGCAAAGAATTATTAACTCAATAAAATAATCGAATAAAGAATTATCGTAACCATTATCGAGTAGGCCTTCTTCACGTAAGAATCAATAATTGGTGCAATACCGAAAGCCACTCGCTCAACAACGCCAGTATTAGTGTGTTTTAACCACCGGGTATTCCAACAAAGATAATAAGAATAACTACGCCTGCTATTTAAAAACAACTTATATTTGTCGTTTTCTTCATCCAATCGCTCACGTTATGGGCCCACACATGGTCGCTTGGTCGCATTTAATATTCCCGACAAAGCATTATAATATTCCACCACCAAACGAATATTCCCGACAACAATGAATATTTTATAACCACTGCTTATTTTGAAATATTTGCATGATTTAACCCTTAACTATCCACATTAATCAAATCAACCCTTACTATTTCAAAATAAAGGAAATTCCTTTTATTTAAAAAATTTCGGTCTTACAATAACTATCTCCATAAATCTGCGATTGAACATTATATTTTAACCCAACTCCAAGATCATATAGGTAGTGCTCAGAGATACTCGTGCAAGTGGATGCACAACCCTTTCTTATGATAACATTTAGATTGTATGTCATTAGACATCTTGTATGATAGTGGCAAAACACCCTTCCAAAGTTGGGTTCACCTCACCCTATTGTTGTTCACCAAAATCAATTATTAAGTGACGTATAATATACGACACACACATCTTAGGTCCTCAATACAATTATATATTGTATGTCATGCCATTTTATAATGTGTTGAGAAACTTTGATAGTCTCGGACTGTTAGGTTTGTAATATTCAAGAACGCAATCAAATTGCACAAATAAAGCGGAAACGTGTAAAAAAAAAAAGAGTTTAAAATTTTACAAACCATATACCCGGATCACCCTTTATGCACAATTATTAATTAAACGAAAAATTGAAGAACAAGAATCATACCCTTGAAGATCCGAGCTTCCTCGTGTACAAGTTCACCTCCAATTTTTTTTCGCTCAACTTGAATCCACCGGGTTTGGTTCCTTCCTTTCGATCAACGTTAGCCACCCAAGTGTTTGGCCTCTAGAGGTGATCCACCAAGGAAGAAGAAGGATTCAAGAAGATGGGTGGTTGGCTAAACCCTAGTTTTTCTATCTCTATAGAAAAAGGGCGTACTCTCCAACAAATTGGAATTATTACGTAGTTGTAAAAGTCAACACCCCCCCACCCATAATAAGACTCCTCTTATTTATAGATGTGGGCAACCCACCTTAATAATTAAGGAATTGGGATTTATTTAATTAATTAAATTCTTTTAATTAATTAAGCTCCCTAATCTTATTAGGGATAATTAATTAAACTCCTTTAACTAATTTTTCTTCCTAATCCAATTAGGAATAAATGAGAGTACTTATATTAAATTAATTCCTAAACTCTTTAGAAATTAAAATAATAATAATTGTAATAATATTAATAAGACTCCTCTTATTAATTTATATTTAATATTTCTAAAATATTAAATAATAAATATTAAGCTATTTAATTTATTCTATCACCATAGATTAAATTAAATATACATAACATATATTATTACGATTATGCCATTAACTTCTTAAATAATTATTCTTCCTTTTATGGTGTGACCCTTTAGGTTCTCCATATTAAACCGGTTGTGAATAAATCAATTAGAACAATTCTAATCTTATTTAAATAAATAAATTAAACAATTAATTTATTTAAATAAATAATATTTATTCTACAATAGGGATAAGCCTCCTAGCGATCAACGACTTTCCAGATAATATAGATTTTAACATTAATCATTAAAGAACCTTTGAGTAAATAGTTACAGTATAATTCAATTCTTCCACCATACAATGTCCCAATTAAATATAAGACATGGAATTCTCACATCAAGTCTTATTTTATTTAATTATATGTATTTCGATCCTTAAATGCCTGACAACTCAAATAATGCAAATTAGAAACTCCTTTCTAATTTCATTTCGCGCGCCAAGGACTCACTGGGTTGTCATTTATCGAATCACATAGACATTTCTCTTCTTTTATTAGAAGTGGTAGATTCTTTATCGATCATACATTATCTCCATGTACAACTTATTATACCCAAGCATACCCTTTGATATACCCTAAGGGTCTTATGGAATAAGTCAAACTATAACTCATCATACACAAGATACTATGATGATCTCAAGTCCAAGGATCACATCTACTATCACTACAGAATTCCTATTGACAGCAAGTAAAACTCCATTAGGTATTCCTTAGCGAGCCACGCTCAAAGAACTTATTCTCTAATAAGCACCTACATACTTGCTTTAGTGTCTCCACACAAATGATCGCTTGAGATCAATCACCCTCATCTAATGAGCAAGCAACGTATGTACCAATCTATCCGGATTTACTAATCCCCAATTTAGTAATCCAACGATTGGGAACTATTTTAGTTTTAAGCTTTCTAAGAATTTAGATCTCATTAGAATGATCATCATCATTATTCTAAAAGCATTGCTTAAAACTATGGGTTTATCACATATTATAAAACAAAGATCACGTAGATAATTAAAAGCCTTTAATAAATTAATACTTTTTATTAATAAATAGAATAAGATTGTTACAAAATATATGCTTTATCATCAAACATGATTGGCTTGTGTGCATATTACTTTCAATCTCCCACTTGCACTAAAGCCAATCGCCATGGTATCTTATACTCTTCTTCTCTAAGTGACGATTATCCTGCTGTTGGATAAGCTTTAGTTAATGGATATGTAATGTTGTTCATGAGAGTCCACTATCTCTATAGTGATTTCCCATCTTTCAATGATTCTAATAATCAAATGAAAGTGCCACAACACATGTTTAGATCCAAGATGAGACTTAGGAACTATTCCTAGTTCTGGTAATGAACTTTAATCCAAACAATCAACTTGCAGACTTCATTTATAGCTATATACTTTGTCTTTATCACTAAACCAAAGAACTCTTTCTTTGTTTGGAACCTTTCCAATTCAACGCACCCTTTGCTCAAGATAACGCTTTACCTTAAAGTGGATTTTTTCATCATCTTGGTCCGTCGAAAAAAACTTGAGTCTGTTAAGCCCTCTAGTTTTAATTTAGACCCACCATAAATATGATCACATCCTTAGTGCTGGTTAAGCACTTTAAGATGTTTTTCACTGACTCATAGTGAACTTCTCCATAATATGACTGATCAACATCATGTCTCGTACATTTCATTGCATGCATGATTGTCCACTCATGCGACTCTCTTTTCGAGTGCGTGGGGACTATTAGAGAGATACACTCCATAGCTCATCGACATGAGAGAGACATCTCTTGGAGTTTGCCATGCTAAACGACTTTAGCATCAAATGAATATACGTTCCTTGGGTTAAGTCGAGCATCCTCTTAAATCTATCTATATAGATTTATATCCCCAATTAAGATACTCTTCCCAAATCATTCATGGAGGAATGTTTGACAACTTTATCTTTACTTGATTGTAGCATTGGTATGTCATTCCTTATCCGTAGTATATCAACATATAATACTAGAAATTTCACGACGCTCCCCATCGACCCTTTTGTACACACTTTAAGTCTTACCTCATCGAATGTAACTCGGATCATCATCTTCTATGATGTGTACCTCATCATCATCATCCATGATGAATCCATACCTCCTAGGTATCTTTGGTACTATTCCAGATTTACTGATTGATTTGTGGTATAATAGGTCTATCTACTGTGTTCCTCTTTATTGACTTATAGTGTTTTGTGGTTCTTGAACTCTTCAAGATCTATTATCCTCCCACTAGCCTCTTTTAATGATAAACACCTTTATCTTGGAAGGCGTGCGTGTTTCGTAACAAACACCCTTTTTGCTAAGTAGGATTATAGAAACATATACCCTAAACTTACTTTAGGATGTCCCACAAATTGTACTTGTCAAATCTTGTCCCAAGCTTATCCTTTGAAACCTTTTCACATAAGTTGGACAACCCTTATCTTAACATACTTAAGATTAGGAATCCTCCCGTCCATAACTTTTATGCAAGTCTTGAAATGGATTTTGAGGTTACCTTTTCGTAGATATGCGTACCATTTCTAGGACATGATCCTAGAGGGATCTTTGGAATGTCGGTAAAATCATTATGGATCGCACCATGTTCAAATAGGTACGATTTTTCTTTTCGATACATCAATCAATTATTATGTATCGAGAGGCGTCCATTATGAGAAAACCATTTGAGATGATCTAGAAACTTATTTCACAAGTATTTATTCATTGATCTAATCAAAGAATCTTAATACTTTGCCAATTTGTTTCACTTCTGAATTCTTTGAACCTTTCAAATAATTCACACTTGTATTTCAACAAATACATACATTCAACTCTTTGAATGATCATCTCCTTTTCTTATACTAGTTTGTTCAATTTACAAAATAATTTTTCATGTAAGTCAAGTATACAAAGATAAGTAATCCTATGTGTGGAAAATGAAGCAAAGGTTGCTGCATTAGCTATAGAAACTTATAGTTTAGCACTGCCTACGGGCAAATCTATTAAGTTAATAAGTTGTTATTATATTCCAATTCTTGTTAGAAACATTATTTCTATTTTATTGTTGGACAATAAAATTTTTGGTATTATAATTAAGAACAATTATTGTTCTATTTATAATAATAATGTTTTATCATCAAACATGATTGGCTTGTGTGCATATTACTTTCACGGACCACCACACTATTCCCCTGTTATCCCCACTCGACCCAGCTACACTTTTATTACCTGAAAGGAATTGTGAAGCAAAAGGGGTGAGCACAACTAGCCCAGTAAAGAATATCATAACTAAAGATAATTAAATTATCAATAGCCTTCATCAGTAATAAATCAGATATTTAGAACATATGGTAGATGATAAAACTTTTCAACCATAGTTGCAGCGGAACGAGCAATCCATTAGAAGAGTCAAATAGACCATAAAGTCTATTATCTTCTCCATGTTAAAAGTCTACCAACAATGCTTTAACCCTATAATATTAATCAACAGATCATGTTCATAGTCATGTGAAGAGTATTTTTGTTACTAAAAATATTTAAAACATGTTTTTCATGTTTGTGGACCCTATTTCTTGACTGAAATTTGATTATAGCCTGTAAAATCGCTCGTTTATGGATTTCGGTCATTTTCTGTTTGGAATTTGAAAAAACTTAAACTTACAAAGTTGTAGGGAATGAAATTTCATATGGAAAAGACATAAGGTTCGAATTTTTCTGATGAAAGGGCTATTTATTATGAATTATTGAAGTTTCAAAATTCTGAAATAATTGATTTTTGAAAGTTTTAATTATTTTATTCAAGGAAAATATTTTTTGCAATCCCACATGTGGTAAATGAGCTGAATTCAGATTCTTTGGTGGTGGGCTTGAATATTTAATAAATAAAATTATTTTAATAAATTTTCTGCTTTGGTGTTCTAAGCAATTTTCTATAAATATGGTGCTTATGTTAGAATTGAAAATCACACCAAAAACTGAAGTTTTATCTCTCTTTCTCTCTCTATATTATCGAGCGTATTCTTGTGAGTATTTTGATACTTTGAGTGTTGATATACGGTGCAAGTTTCCTTCAAAGACTATATCCAAGATTCCGGTTAAATCTTTTGTCTTTTCGAGGTAAAGGATGTTATTTTTTTTTAAAATGATATTATTTCTTCTAATATCATTATGCCGGAATATTGGTAAGATTTTTCTTGTGAAATTCTTGTCTTTTAGTGTGTGGGGTTATTATTCACGATACGATTATTTATTCACGTGATACGACATTATTCATGAATACGACTACTTTATTCACGTAAAAATTAAATTTTTATTTTTGTCCAAGATATCTATTATGAATACTAGCTTTGATTTTATTCATGTTTTGATCATTCTTGAATTTTACTCCACTATGTTTATTTATGAAGTATTTTTGAACTCAGATTGTTTAAAGTACGAATCCTTAATATTTGTTCTTTTGTTTCACTGGATTCATTTTTTTTAAAATATTTTTCATCATCCTCACTCCTAAATGATGATATTACTGAATATCTTTGGCATGTAGTGCAAAGATGAATGAATTTTTGATGAATATCTTTGGCCTCAGTAGCAAAAGATGTACACAGTGTTGAGATTAACATGACCGGTGATGAATATATTTGGCTCTGTAGTGCAAAGATGAATATTTGATTCAAGATGAATATTGATTGATGTTACAGGATAAAATATTGATGATGGACTTTTAAATTCATAGATTATAGTAGATTTCATTCTCTACGTAACTCATCTATGAATTATTATTTTTCACCGCAAATCTTGATCTGAAACTCATTTATCTATTATATTTTATCGATTTTTCTGTTGAAGACTAATGATAATTTGTTTTATATTATCTTAGTCATAATATTCTTCTTTGGGCTAGTTGAGCTCACCTTTTTTTTTTTTTGTTCCATTTTTTTCTTCTCGAGGCGAGAATGTAACGAGTTTCTAGTAAAGGTGTGGAATGATGGTTCTAAAGAGTTGTTTTAGTAGTCCTCACCATTTTTGTAAAATAATGTATCAATAATTATAATGAGGACTTATTTGAGTGTGGATATTGTCTAGATGACAATATTTGTATTTAAACTCACAGTTTATATGTTGTATTAATAAAATTGTAGTTATTTCTGTACCATGTTATTGACGATTCAAAATGGGTGATGTATACCTATTTTGGGGGTGTCACATCTAGCTAATTGAAAAAAATTAAGAAAATAATCTCCAAAATAAAAAAATTAAAAGTTCATGGTATTAATCCATATTTATGCCTAAATAATTTTATAAATAGAACTTTCAATAAGAAATGGAGAGAAAATAGAAGAGGGGAAAATGAAAATTGAAAATGATTATGTGGTGAGAGAGCCAAGCCTTTATTTTCTTATTTTTTGGAAAATTTTTCTAATTTATATTATTATATTTGTAAAGAATTAAATAAAAATTCATTTGATATTAATTAGAAAATAATTAAATATATTTTTATTTATTTTCTTGTTTTTTTACTAACTTTTCTAATTTATATTATTATATTTATAAATAATTATACAAAAATTCATTTGATATTAATTATAAAAATATTTAAATACATTTCTTATTTTTTTGGCAAATTTTTCAAATTTATATTATTATTTGTAAAGAATTACATAAAAATTTATTTGGTATAAATTTTCTTTTTAGATCCAGATAATCAAGGTCACGTGGGATAAATATTGACACATAAACTTTTTTTTTTTTCAGCTCAGTTGCTTATGTGTCAAATTTCGTTAAAAGTCAACAGACTTAATAGAATTGCAAACGTTTTGTTAGTAAACTAAAGTTCAGTGAGTTGACGATAAGAAAAAAAATCCAATAACCTATTTATAAGTCGATCTAAAGTAGAGTGACTTAAAAAATATTTATTTTGTACATATGTACCATAATGCTATAATAGATCTGGCCTATTGTACTGTTTTTTTATTTAAAAAAATTTGACATTGGAGTATTAAGAATCTATTATATTAAATGAATCTAATCTTGATTTCGTTCGAGTATACTCCCTCCGTTCTTAAAAGATTATCGTTTTAGAAGAAAAAATTTATTCCAAAATATTTATCGTTTACAACTTTCGAGGAGAATAAATTATTTACTTTTCTATATTATCCCTACCTTCTCTTATTGTGCCAAGAAATTCTCTCCCTTGTATTAATAGTTTTCAACTTCCCATAAAGGGGTAGTGATGAAATTTCAAATAAATTTTACTTTGTAAATGATATTTTTTTAATCTAAAAATTTTAAACAACAATCTTTTAAAAACGGAGGTAGTATATGATTGCCAAATGCGATCAGTAAAGCATTAATTACAATTTTTAACTCAAGTAACTACTTTCATAATATTTTGTATATTTTTCTAAGTTGATGCAAGGACAATACATATTAATCTTGATAAGTACTCCTCAGTTCTTAATTATTTGATATTTTAGAGGTGGACACAAGAATTAAGATAAGAGAGCAGATTCTCTGTCCCCAATTTTCCTGACCCCTTGTATCCCTCCACTTAAATTTTGACACCTACTCTCTTACTTAACACTAATTAATTCTAAAATTAAATAAAAGGACGTGTCAAAATTTAAGTGGTGGGACACAAGGGGGACAGGAAAATTGGGGACAGAAGATCTGCTCTCTTAAGATAATGATTGGAAAACATTAAATATAATACTCAATTGTCTATAATACTCTTAAATCTTTTGTTGAGATAAGGAGAGAGAAAGAATTTAAAGTATCAAAAAAATAGATAGAGTAATGAGGGGTAATTTTGGAAAAATTGTCATTAATTCTCTTAAATTTGAACAAACGTCAAATAATTAAGAACAAATGAAAATTTTTAAAACGTCAAATAATTAGAGACGGAGGAAATAATAAATGAATTTCACACTCTAAAATGTCAAATAAATAAATAAGAATGAAAGGAGTAATTAACATGAGATTGTAGTATTACAAAAAAAGACCGCCGTTCACAAATGACCAACTAGATTTAATTAAGACCGAAACACATCAAAAGTTTTTTTATTAACAAATAATAAAAAAAAAAGATTGTACAATTTAATGGCATAAGAAAAATTCAATAAAGGAATATATGCTTGCAGACGCTAAATGAAATCGTCAGGGGAGCACGCCATATTCTGTTTTCATTTTCTACTCCATAATGTTATGTATATAGTATAGATAGAATTAGTCATTTCTAGAACTAAGCCGGTGACATGCTCGAGCTTATTAACTAAATAAATGAGTCACAAGTAGTGTGTTTTATTTATAAATTCAATCACCAAACACCACATTTTTATCAATTTCAATCCGGCAGAATTGCGACTTACCTGCCAAGGTCGAGGTTTTGTCATCCAAGCTGGGTCTGAATTGACAGGTAATATTTGTAGGTGTGGGTTTTTTATTTTCTAGTTGATCTTAATGGTTAGGTTTAGGTGGAAACATTTTGGTAGAAACAAGAAAAAATGAGAAATTTGCATCTCACGCACTACTATATTTCTTCCTCTCTTTTTTCCCTATGAACAGAAACAATTTTAGAAACTAAAAAAGCATCCAAGGACTTCTGGCATAAATAGTGTGAATCGATCATAACAACTTGTCAACACTTAGCTGAATCGACCCGCTGCATTCACTAACTATTCGCAGCCACCACTACTTCTCTGTCCCTAAGTGCGTGTAAATACTATATATACATCTGGGTATACTTGCAAATAATGTACACGTACGCATCAGTGAGTTGGTCCGGATTTTCAGATAATTGCCAGGTGAACGGACCTCAGATGGCCGTAACAATCATCACTGCTACTAAAGGACTCCAAGCAAGCCCAACAAATGTGCCCCCCACACCTACATTCTACATGGTTGCACCCATCTACCTTCTCAATAGTAAAAGCACAAAGTGGACACTCCTTTACTTGCGTCTTCCCCTTGCACCACTCCTTCAACGACGAATCTGGATCTTCCTTAAATTCCTTATACCTCTCGCATGACAGATATGGATGGTACTCCAGGTGACACTTCGTGCACGTCTCCACAGAACACGCACCACACATAAACGGTGTGCCAGCACTACCCGGATCCGCCACTTGATAAACATTAGGGCAGTCAGGTGAGGGGCAAAACCTGAAAGTGCCCCCACTCGCTGCAACAAAAGCTCCCAAGGAAGCCCTAAAAAGTTCCTCTAACTTCTCATTTGACAACAGAAACCTAAAGTCAGCAATTAAAATAAGTGCCCCACAACCCTTGTAGGTACAGCGCATGGGGAAACTATCTTGGCTTTTTACAGCTGACTCACATTGCTCGACTAAACACAACCGACAAAATTCATGTCCACATCCTTCAAGCCGATAACAATCCTCCACTTCACACAAGCAAATGGGACAGGCAGCTTCAGTATCAATTTTCTGTGTACCACTTGTCTGTGCAATCTCATATATCATTTCTTCAACTTTTTGCTTTACATGTTTGCTACCTTGAATAGAGATGACATGATGCCGCGTATTTAGCTTGAATTCTGCCTCGGGCAACTTTTCCTTGAGACCATGCAGGTCAGGGCCAAACTTCTTGACTACTTTCTTCATCAGATCAGGAGGCAGAACGCCACCTCGAAGATGTATTTCAAGTTGCTTGCTTTCATGTAGTGTTAAAAGGGATTGAACCAGTTCCAGCTGCGCTACATCAATCTTCTCTGAAGAACCAAATACCCTTATACTAAGGCTCTGCCTGTCAAAGAGAATATAGGTTCCAGTCTCTCGCTGAATTGACTTCATGAGTATCATTCCATCTTTAGAAAACAGGAGCTGTAGAACAGTTGGAACAAGGCCAGGATGATCTACGGTCTTCCCCCTCATGAGCTGCTCCAGTGGTCGCCTCAACTCTGCTACTGTCTTTGTAGCATTGGCAGATATCTTTACTCGATATGAACCATTCTCATTTCTATCAAGATTGCATTCTACACCTGTCAATAAGATAAACTCATGCCACTCAGCACCCCATTACAGCAGAACATCAGTGTGTCTACTTTACAGCAGCTCAGATAGTTACTACAATTATAATGCACAGTACATGCTTATGATAAATGGGGTGCTTCAAACTTGATTAGAGTCAAAATATTGCATTTCTTACTTCAATGATACATATGAGCAATGGTAAACAATTTCTCACTTGAACTGTGCATAGCAATGAATTTTAAAGAGACTTAAACTAGAGCTTTAATGAGGATTGTTTGACTAGCACAACCTGCAAACTAGAGCATATATATGCAGTTCATGAACGATTTTTCTTTCTTTTCTTCCCTTCCCATTTTTTTCCCCTTCGATGGGAGCGGACCAATGAAAGGTTTACAAAATAGGATGTTGCGTGTCCGCCCAACAATTAAAGAAACCAGTAAACTGCCATCAGATCAAAGCTAATAGTCACTAATTCTTGGTTCACATAGAGACCATTAACAGCTCTATCTCATATCTTTCTCATAAATGATAAACTTTTTTTTCTATCTCCTTTCTTGTTTCCTTTAGTTGTCAGAAAACCCAGAATATTATTAGGAGAACAAAAAGAGGAAAGAAGAAAATGAGTACACAAAATGGAATTCTAACAGAGACTAGAGGTCATTACTGCTAAATAGAAGAGATTTAAGCTACAAGCTCAACTACGGTATAGAGAAGATAACTACAATTACAGTTCAGATGTAGACATGCAACACACATTTCTGGAAAATGGGGACAGTTTCATTTGAGTGGTTTTGATGATATGTTTGTCTAGCAACACCAACATGGAACAGCATTATTATGCATGCCTACATTTGCCAAAAATTTAAACCTTTTAGAAGCATTTGTATCCTGCCATGCTTTCAGGCAGAACATCTATATGTGAACCAGTACATTATAACTCAACCTATACTGTTTAAAAAAAAGACTCATAATGTTAAAAAACCAAACAAAGAGCCAGTTCTCACTTAATATATCATGCATATTACCAAATATACCACCAATACCTTGAAAGGAGACTTGAACTCTACCTCTCTTTCTCTCTCTCTCCCATCTTATATACTTTCTTACTGGCCTATCCTCTGGTCTGTCGCACATTTCCAAAAGATCTTGAAAAAAGTTATAATGTTTAAAAAAAACTTGTAATGTTAAAAAACAAAAAGGATGAGTAAGTTCACACTTGATCTATCATGCATATTACCATATATACCAACTATACCATGAAAGGAGACTGGAACTCTACTCCCTTACTTCTTCTCTCTTCTCCCTCTTTCCCTCACTATAGACTTTCTTACCTGCCCTTCCTCTGGTCTGTCACCCTCTACCAAAATGCAGACATGATCTTGGAAAATATTCTAGTTTTAGTTTAAACCGAAAAATGAAAAATAAGTAGGAATGCTAAAAAAATGTTGGCCCTACCTGTGTTAATTTTCTTCTACTAATGTACTTGAACTATAGATCTGATGATCGACATTATATTCTCTTAAAATAAAATCTATCATCAACAAGAATATTCTACACACCTGATGCACGGAAAAAATATTTAATACAACAGTGGCAACATCTTCAGTCATCACAATGTCTCCTCTCTCCCCCACCCCACCCCAAACCCAACTTTCTCATCACGTGAAAAGAGTGAAGAAAAATCATGTGCTCAGAAGATAGATACATGGCTCTAACTAAAATGCTATCATGTTGTCGTGAAATATTTACTCATGCCAGGGCATTTAGTAGTTTCACAGAATGATAAATAACTAGCAAGAAATCCACGAGAACCACGAATAGCATAAAGAGAGCAAAAACAAAGCACAACCTGCAACCAAAGGGAACAAGTAACTACTAATGCAAAAGATGAAATATATATGCCAAAATTGATACCCTGTCTTCGCCGGAAGCTTGATAGTAAAGAGTTCAGTTGCTCTCTGATAACAGAATAAACAGATGAGGGGCATGATACAAAGCTATGAAACAACTGCTGGCACTTTATCTTCTGCCATGAACAACATCCAGGAAGTACCTTCCCTTCAATTTGCTCCAAAGCTTTTGCAGCCTCCAAATGTAGACTACCATCAAAGGTAATTATGGCTCTCATGTAGGTATCCTTCAGCTCTGGTGGGAAGACCTGGATATGAACATAGTTACCATGGGAGTTCCTTTTGGGCATGAAGGGGGTGATTTCTCTAAGAAGAGCTCCTTCAAGAGCGTCGCATGGAGGATCTTCAACAGCCTCTCCCCTTATCAAGAAAAAGTCCAGTATTTTCCTGTTTGTTGCAGTCCTTAACACCTCAAGTATTTCAGCCTCAGAAAGTTCCTTATCAAGGCGACTTATCACAACACTGTCCGGAAATTTCATACTAGCTCCACACCAAACATAATTTCCTCCAATTATCAAGGTAGAGAAATCATTAACAATACAAGCAACATCCTGGATATCGCACTTCACAATTCCAGTCCCCCTACTGCATTTACGTGGCCAATAAACTTTTGCTTTGACAGCTGGAAATGAGAACAATTTATGGTCACCTCCGTAGCTGCTCCGTGCAGGAACTACGTTCAGCAAACTACCCAAGAAATCAACTTGGTTTAACTCGGTAGCTTTCTTCGCTGCATCCGGCGTAAGAAATGTTACTCTGCCCCACTTTTCCTTGTCCTCGCTAGCTTGTCCACTGCCAAACTTGTGGACTGCACAGATACTACCTGAGGTGTTCCTCTCAAGAAACATCAAAAGCTCCTTATCATCAATAGCATTTACATCTGAATGGGAAACATCAATAGTCAAATATCTCCTTTCAAGCTCTAGATGCTTTATCTCAGCACCAGCTCCAAACAAAGCTACAGAAGGTGAGACCCCGTGTCCTCCATGATACAGGCATTTCTCTAGGCATTCATTCTGCAAACCTTTTCTTTCATACTCCAGTGCATCATTTGTAAAGCTAAAAACCTTCTCGATGTCTTGGGAAGAGGAGAACAACCGAACTTCATTATGATCAAAATTGACATCAACTCCAATCCTTTCGTTACCACAAGCAATCTTAATACGTGAAACAAGGTTAAGCAAACTATTGTTAGACTTCCCACAGAACTTCTTTAGTAATGTACTGCCACAACCAGTCAAAACCCTTACTTGCAGCTTCTGAGTGGCAATCTCAGAGACATCAAACAAAGGAGGAGGGCAAAGGTTATACAAAGATTCAATGTCAATAGCAGTTACACAAACCAAGTATTGATTATTTATTGAGAGGATTTCACCAAAAACTACCCAATTTGGCCTTTCACTAAAAGTTAGTAAAGAACATGAAGGATGCAGCCGAACATTTTTTCTGGTCAATGCCACTTCATAACCAAACTGATCATATCCAGAATATATAGCTACATTCTCTGACAGGGAAGAGAGTATGACTTTTTTTAAAGTTCTATCATGCACAGTCTGGACCAATGGATTCCAAAGCCAGTAAGTGGGGATAATGATATTAAGTTCATTTTTAGACAATTTTCCAGTTCTTGCACCATTTCCTGGCATCTCCTCATGGATTTAGCATTTATACTATTATCCCAACACCAACTATTCTTCTTTTCACGAGGCACACTTTCCCACTCCTTGTACACTGAGAGCAAAGTAAAAAGATCACCGTCACCATGGCAGAATTGCACCTTAAGGCGATCAGATTTTAGCTTATCTTCTTCAGTACCGATTTTGCAAAATATGCTACTTGCATTTGTCATAACAGCAGTAAGAACAAGACCCTCTCTACCCAAATGATGATGGAAGCAGTTGAGTATTAATTTACCTAGACGAGGCTCAATGCCCAATCTGACCATATCCCTTCCGTTTTCGGTTAATACATAAAAATCATTGTTAGATGTAACAGCTCCCAACTGAATAAGATTTCTAATGGCCATATCAATAGCTGTAGCACTAGGTGCATCAACAAAATCAAATGTCTGAACATTATTGATGCCCAAGGCAAGAATCTTCAGAACTGCAATGCCAAGATGAACCCTACAAATCTCAGGTTCCTGTTGCAGAGGCATCAACACGAAATCATCTTCTGAGTAGAGTCTATAGCACCTTCCGGGATCGGTTCTCCCAGCACGCCCAGCCCGTTGATTAGCAGAACTCTGGCTGATCCTGCAAACTTTAAGAACATTCATGCCAGTGCTAGGCTCAAACCTACACTCTTTCACCATACCAGAATCAACGACATGCTTGACCCCCGGAATTGTTAATGAGGTCTCCGCAAGATTCGTGGTGAATATAACTTTTCTTTTTTCTGGATAATCAAGGAAAACACGAGCTTGATCTTCATATGTAAGTTTTCCATGTAATGCTAATGCAACTGCAGAGGGAGATTGAAACTTCTCACAAGCCCATTCTACTTCAGTTTGAGAAGTCAGGAAGGCCAGAATGGTCCCTTCTTTCTCCATTCTATGGATTTCAGCCACCATTCTCACAACATCAGAAACATATGAAGCAACATTGCCACAAGGAGAAGTGCCTTCAGCCACACAAGGGACATACCGGGTATCAACTGGAAAGTTTCTGCCCACCACATGAAAAGTTCCACAGCCAAAAAAGTATTCTGCAAGCTGGTTTGCATCAATTGTCGCAGACATTATTATCAGCCTCAGGTCAAGCCTCTGTTGCAGTAATTGCTTTAACAATGCTAACAGAAGATCAGTGTTTAAGCTTCTTTCATGTGCCTCATCAACTATAATGCATGATATCCTGGATAATCTCTTATCATTCATGTAATGCTGCAGCAAGCAGTGGTCCGTAGTATATATTACCTGAGAATCATATTTCTGAGCAGAAGAAAATGCGGGATAATAGATAATGGAAGTATCTCGATAACAACCATAACATTCCTCTCTAACCCTCTCGGCTAATGACATGGCAGCAAGCTTGCGGGGCTGAGTGCATATAATAGACTTACTACCACCTACTCCTGAATCTGCAAGGAACTGAGCCAACTGTGTACTTTTTCCTGAACCAGTCTCTCCAATCATTACCATTATCTGGAAACATCAATCAAGAGAAAGACCGTAATTTATTTATTTTTTAAAAAGAGCAAGAACTTTTCCTTTATTTGATAAGTAACGAAAGCAAGAATTTTGAAGCATATCAGTTCATAAGAATTGGATTCTGACAATGCTGATTTGTTGTTTCATTTTGTACGGTAGCTAACAATGTTTGATTCGTGTTTGAATTTCTTAATACTCAAAACTATTCACAATCATATCGTCACACTCTATTTTCAGCCTAACATTTTTCTCACCTTCCAATTTCTCTCGTGATCTCTCTTCTAAATCTCTAAATCTATCTCTTCTTCTCTAAACTTCCTCTAATTCAGTTACAGTAACAGATCACAACTGCTGTGAGACATACATATACAGATATGCTAGTGTAATCCTCACAAAAGTAACAATGCTTCAAAGTGAGGCAATTGAAGGGGGAGACAGGGCTCAGTAATTAAGGGAATCTTGCCTAATTATGATTATTGATTTCTTCTTTGTACATCCAATATTAGCACATTCTTAGTCATTATTCCATTGTCATGAAACTTGTAGAAAGTGTACTCTTAAAATCCCTTAAGCAGTTTATCTTTCTGATATCCTATTTGCTCAAAGAGAAGAAGGTTTAGGCTCAAGCTTAAAATCTAACACGAGTATAATGTTACAGCCCATCTAATATATTGGTCATGTTAATGCCTAAGAATTAATCAAACAAGTCAACTCATCCAATTTTGTAGCAACTTAACTAGTAAAGACAGTAAAAAAGAAAAATATGGACAAAGCAAATACCTGTTGGCAATGTATTCGTCTTAAAATCTCTTGTCTAAAGGCATAAATTGGCAAGCCATCCTCAAGCCGTCTACACTCCCTCATCATCAAGCAATGAATCCTACACCAATCAAGACCTCCTTTCAAATCAAACACCTTCACCACCTCCTCTCCACAACCCTCCCCGGATTTTTCCCCTTCAAGATAATCGAGTAGACACTTCATCCCACACTCAAATTCTTTAATCCTATTCACAATCAAACCCTTCTCAGAAACAAGCCCTTGTTTTCTCTGTGAAAGCTCATTATAAACAGCAACAATATTACGCTTCTTTAGCGACCCATCAATCTTCTGAATCTCATTTAACACAACCCCAAGCTTCTTTTGCCAGTTTTTTATCATATCACCTTCCATAAACCCCTTTAAGCGCTCAACAAACAACACCTTAAGCCTGTAATTAAGCTCATCTGTATCAGAAGGCACAATTATATTACAAATCAGCCGTGGCGTCAACAAATGAGTCCCGTCAAGCCGAATTTCCCACAAAAACACCATGGTTTCTAGAGCATCCGTCCACTGCTGAAAAAACAAGCTAGCTGCTTTAAACCCTATATCAAATAAAAAAAATTTATCAGGCTTACAGTTTAATTTCCCGATCAAACCCTCCACGTCCTGTCTCTTAAATCTCCGATTGTCTGAAAGAAGATGGATTTCAAAATTGGGGTGATTGGGAGGCGGCGGAGGCCCCGGAGGCTGATCCCGCCGGTAATCAGACTGGCACTGGGGTTTCCACTTTTGTTGGTAAGGTGGACCAACGGACCGGACGTTTTCCGGGACGACGCCTCTTCGGTTGTTCATCGGCGACGGTCCACCTCGTCGACCGGAGTCTCTGATCATGTAGAAACCTGACAAATTAAAAATTACGGACGAGAGAAACGGAGAAAAAACTATCGAAATAATATGAAGATGAAGTGGACAAGTGATGGTCAGGTGAGGGAAGTAAGGAAAGTATAAAAGCAAAAGGGCAACAGTTCCACACGGAATCATACGCCGTCGGTTCAAATCAGATATAATTTAATTTTTATGGTTAAATAATAGTATATTAAATTTTAACTGAATGTAAATTTATTTAATTTTAATTTATATAATTATTATAATTAAATAATATATAACAAATTTTATTTTATTTTAAATTCTTATAAGTCATACTAATTTTTAATATATCATATAAATCATTTGACTCAAAATTAAATTATATCTCTAATTTTAGAAAAAAGAAAATATTAAATTAATAATATGTTATTTGAATATATTGAAACAATAATATATTTAAATCTTAATTTTATAAATAAGATCGTTCTTTGGAATGAAGATACATAAATGTGTCCCATTTACAAAAAGTAAATTTTTAATTGTTTCATTTAGAGCATTCACAACAGTTTTTTTATCTCTATCTCTACCCTACAGTTTATTGGGTCATTCTTCAAAATAGAGATCCAAATTTTTCACTATGTACCCAACAGGTTCCTTATATTGATTATTTAAATAATAAAATTTGAAATTTAAAAGTTAAAATTTAAAAATTCCAACAGTCAAAACATCAAATTAATAATAATCTTATAATTTATAAAAGAGAGAGTATAATTTATCAATTGTATCTCACAATAAAATAAATTTTATTTTATTTTAAATTTTAAATAATTTATGGAGTGAGTATTAAATAGATTATATCTACAAATATACATAAGATCAATATTAACTTTTAAAAAGTTAATTTGTGATACTTTTAAATTTAAATTTAATATGATTCATTTAAATTTTGAAAATAAAAATTTTATAATTAATATTACTTTTATAATATTTATAATTATATTGACATAAATTAAATAAATTTATATCAATTTTAATTTGAATATGTTTGAAAATAATTTTTAAAAAAAATTAATATTAATTTTATAATTTGAAAATGAAGTAGTAAAATAATGTCAAGATGTGTATTATTAATGAGTTATCCACTTAAAACGGGGTGTAAAAAGGTCATTTTGTATATATAGATAATGAGTATTTTGACTCCTCATACTAGTGAAAGTAAAATCATATATAGGGATTAAAATAGTAGATTTAAATAAGGATAAGGAAATTATTGAATAATAATTTTTGATATATTCTCTAAAATTAGGGATAGAGAGTTAATAAGAGAAAAGCTACATTATGAATGAAGATACAAATGTGTCCCATTTATAAAAAGTAAATTTTTAATTGTTCCATTTAGTAGTGTCACTATAAAATAATATAGATATAGTGAACTTTAGGAATTTATACAATTTTAAATTATCATCATAAAATGTGATTTTTTACTCTTTAAAAAATTAAACAAATAAAATTCTCGTGTGAAATGAAGTATAGTTCATACATGGTAATAATGGTTTGGGTGTTGGCCGTTAATTTATTTGATGATGTATAATTGGGCCGGTTCGGAAATGACTTATTTTAAATGAATTATAAATTAAAATATAAGTTAATTTATAAATTAGTTTAAGATATAATTTATAAGTAAAAATGTTATGTATCAAATAAATTATGAATGTGTTCAATTCATAATGACTTATAAATTAAAATAAATAAAAAATTATTAAAAATAATATTAATAAAAAAAGGTATAATAAATATTATATTTGATCAAACTAACTTATTTTAAAATGACTTTATAAGTTATTTTAAAATAAATTATAAATACTTATCTTTTTTTAATTTAAAACTCAACTTGTAAATATAAAAATAAATTATTTTCGAACAGGTAAATAGTAACAAATAATTCAATGGGAAGACTTAATTTGGTGATGTATTTAAAGATATAAATGCATTTTATTTTAAGTGGAAGACTAAGATAGAGCTTGACTTTGGGAGTCTAGTTCTTTTGGTCCATCATACTCCTTTTGGTATAATAAGTTTAGACCCTTAATATTATTCTATATTTGTAAATTAAATAAATTATTTTTTAAATATACTTTTTAATTTTAAAATTAGTGATACAATTAGCCTTTTTAAGATCAAATCACATCATATTAAATTTTAAAATTAATATAACTCTTAAAAGTTTAAAATAAAATAAATTTTATGAATAATAAATTTTATTATATATTATATGTGACGCGCCTTCAAAATTAGGTATACATCACCCATCTTGGGTAATGATCATAGTGGTAGTAATTTAAATACAACTTACTAATATAACTGCTGTAGGTATGCAATACGACATAAAGCGTGAGTTTGAATACAAATATTATTTACTAGATATTATACAAACTCAAAAGGAGTCCTCATTACAATTATTATCACACTATTTCACGGAATAGTGAGGACTACTAATGCTATCCTCGGACCATTACTCTGCTCCCCGACTCGTCTCAAATTTATATTCTCATTTCAAGAGAACGGTGAAAGAAAGGGTGAGCTCAACTAGCTCTCAAGATGAAATATTATGACTAAGATAATGCAGAATAAATTATCATTAGCCTACAACATGATGTTAAACCGATAAAATATAATGAACATCAAGTTTAACTACAATGAACCAAAGAATCCATTAAAAGAGTCAAGTAGAAAATAAAATCTACTATCTTTTATGATTTAAAAGGTTTTTCATCTTCGTTATAAATTGAGACTCAACTTTAATAAATATTCCACATCATCGAATCACCCCCGCACACTACGGCCAAGGATATTCTTTAAGTATCACGACCACAATTATTCATGCACTACGGGCCGAGAATAGTTGTGTATTCATTAATGGTCATGATCATGCCAACAATCGTCCATCAATGCACTACTACTTAATCGAGGATTTTTATCACATCATTTGTAACATTACGGTCATGATACACAAGAATAGTCTCTCGGTCATAATCATACCAAGTCCATCTATGCACTCTGAAGCCACGGATGACTTTCAACATAATATAAACATGAGGATGATGACAATGATATAAGAATTCAATAAAACAAGTTCAAGAATTATTTTATCCAGGAATTATTAACGCCCAAATTGTCAACACGACATCGTTTGTTTTGTAGAGTAAAATTCAAGAATGATCAAGAATATTTCCATGAAAAGATCTTTGGATGAAACGCAAATATCAAGGATATTCTACTAATTTCATGGAGTATAGAAGTCAAAGTTTTAACCAATTTGGGTATAATAAAGAATGGAATAACAAAAGAAATCACCATGCATGCGATAGACCGCACAGGCAGGTTATTCCAACAGAATAATAAATAACGGAACCAGGTCCTGCGTAAAACGCACAGACGGGATATTCCAAAAGAATAATAATAAAGAGCGGAACCAGTCCGGTGTGTAAAACACATGCATGTGATGTTCCAAATGAATAATAATAAAGACGGAACCAGTCGGTGTAAAACACATGCATGGATGTTCCAAAAGAATAATAGAAGAATGTCACCAAGTATAGGTAAATCATGGCATTATACTGAGTTATTCCAATAGAATAATAAGCGATGGAATAACAACAGCTTCTTCATGAATAAGAAAGAATAACACCCTTTACTTAGTACAACAAATAATATTCCCTACCTTAGAAGAATGAATATTGGAAAAGTGAAGTATAGAATACTTTTCTTCTTTCTCTCCATAGTTTCTCTCTCAGAGTTTCAATGAATTAAGTAAGAAATAATGAAGGAATGAGCTTTCTATTTATAGAAAAACCGAGGGGTGGCTCTTGGTCTTAACGGAAGGGTCAAAATGACTCTTGGTAATATGAAGAGACAACTACTATTGCGAAGGGTAATTAACTTTTGGAACAATCAAGAAGAGGCGTTAACTCTTGGTAATATGAAGGGACAACTACTATTCATGAAGGGACAACTACTATTTGCGAAGGGGTAATTACTATTGACGAAGGTAAATACTATCAAGAAGGTAATTACTATTGGCGAAGGTAAATTTATCGACGAAGGTAATTACTATCGACGAATGTAAATACTATTGACGAAGGTAATTACTATTCACAAAGATAATTACTATTCATAAAGGTAATTACTATTGACGAAGAGACTCTTAGATGATGACATATGTGTGACGACCCCAAAATAGGTCCATTCCATCCAACCCATTCTGAGTCGCCAAATACATGGTATGTAAACAACTACAACTTTATTATCACAACAATAAAGCTGTGAGTTTAAATACAAATATTATCTTCTAGACAATATTTATACTCAAATAAATCCTCATCACATTTATTGATACATTATTTTACAATAATGGTGAGGACTACTAAACAACTCTCTCTAGAACCTTCATTCCATACCCCGACTAAGATTTCATTACATTCTCGCCTTTCCGAGAAGAAAATGGAACAACAAGGAAAAAGGGTGAGCTCAACTAGCCCGAAGAAAGAATGTTATGACTAAGATAATATACAACAAATTATCGTTAGTCTCCAACAGGAAAAATCGATAGAATACAAATATAACAACAAGTTTCGAGATCAATATTCGCATTGAAATAATAATTCATGTAAGAGTTACGTAGAGAATGAAATCTACTATAATCTATGAATTTAATCCATCATCAATATTTTATCCCTCGTAACATCAATCAATATTCATCTCAAATCAAATATTCATCTTTGCACTTACAGCCAAAGATATTCATCAATCGATCATGTTTCATCTCAACACTGCTCATCTTTGCACTAAAGGCCAAAGATATTCATCAATCGGTATGTTCATCTAAACACTGCTCATCTTTGCACTATGAGCCAAAGATATTCATCGATCGGTCATGTTCATTTAAACACCCGCTTCATCTTCTGCACTACAGCCAAAGATATTCTTCAGAAATCATTCATCTTTGACTACAGCCAAAGATATTCAATAATATCATCATTTAAGACCGAGGATGATGAAAATATTTTTAAAGAACGAATCCAATTGAAACAAAATGACAAGGATTAAGGATTAAGGATTCAGTACTTTGTTTTATCCATGTCCAACAATACCTCAAAATAAATCATAGTGGTGTAAAATTCAAGAATGATCAAAACATGGATACAATCAAAGCTAGTATCCAAAATAGATATTTTGGACGAAAAAAAGAATTTTCATTTTTCGGTGAATAGTCAGATTCGTGAATAGTGCCAGATACGTGAATAGTAACTCAGACACCAAAAGATAGAAATTCCACAAAAAAAAACATTTTCACGCCGCTTAATAGACTCGTGAATAAGAATCGTGAATAATAACTCATGAATAGTAACTCGTGAATAGTAACTCATGAATAGTAACCCCGAGCATGAAAAAGTTCCAAATTTGATAAAAAGTACCAACCAATATTTCAAAGATAATGATATGAAGAAATAATATCATTCGAGAAGAAAATAACATCCCTTACCTCAAAGAATTAGTACTTTGGAAGGAAAAGCTCAAGTGATCTTTGAATGAAACTTGTCAGATCAACAAAGAACTCTCAAAGTATCTAAATACTCACAAAATACGCTCAATAATAGAGAGAGAGAGAGAAAACTTTGTTTCGGTGTGATTTTCAATTCTAACTTAAATTTCATTTATAGAAAATGTTAGCCGCTGCCAAGGACTTGACCAACTACACGATGGCTTTACTCTGCTACTATTGCCACCCACCACATTTGAAATAAAATTCAGCACATTTCTTCACCAACCACAAGTGGGGCCCACTCAATTCTAGAATTTTCCACCAAAATCAATTATAAACCTAATTTCCGAATCCGACACCTCTTAAAATTCACAACAAATCATTCGTTGCATTTTTAACGGTTCAAAATTTGTGGACATATACTCAACTTATGTATGTATAACATACCCAAAAATTACCACAATCCAACTATCGGATTAAAAATTATAACCCCTTAATATATCTCAAAACCCCCGATTTGATTTTTAATACCTCCAATCCAGATAAAATACCGATAAAACACCTCAACATTAATTCCTTCATTAATAACCACATAAATAAATCCATCATTTATATTCATATAAAATAAATATTTCCTTATCATATGAATCAATAATTAATTATTCACAAATAATATTACGTAATCACATTTATGACAAACCAGTCGCTCCTCAGAAAGAGGGGCTTTCCAATAAGGATCTCTCCTTCTTGGCCGCAATTAGGTGACCAAACCTCTCCTTAGATGTAACTTTCTAGACATTGCCAATAATGTTATCTAATAATATTGTTCAAATAATATGAATTATTGATCCGATAATGGGAAATACTGTGCGATGACAATTATTGAAACAACAATAATATAAAATACCAACGCAAAGAATTATTGAATCAATAAAATAAACTATTGAGCAAGAATTCACCGTAATAATTATTGAGTAGTGCCTTCACGTAAGGATCAATAATTCAACAATACTGCATGTAATACTGCAGGTGTGCATCTTGTGCAACCACGTGTATTACATCGTATTTTAACCACGGGTATTCAAATGCCTTAAGCAGAATAACTACGGTACTTAATTCAGAATAACCACGCCAAGTTATTTAGAACCACCCAAACTTTGTCGCTTTTTCTCATCCAATCGCTTTCCGTTATGGGGCCCACACATGGTCAAGGCTTCGCAAATATTTAATATTCCCCACAAGATTTAATATTCTACGACCAAACGAATATTCCCCGACAGATTGAATATTTTATAACCACTTGCTTATTTTGAAATATTTGCGTGATTTAACCCTTTACTATCCACATTAATCAAATCAACCCTTACTATTTCAAAATAATAAATAAAGAAAATTCCTTTTTATTTAAAAAAATTTCGGGGTCTTACAATATGGGCCCCCCATAAAATAATCAAACTTACCACAAACGCCTCTCATACAATGAGACTCTTTATATACATCAAGGATTGAATAAATATTACCACAAATTATTTTATTTTTAATCAACACATTTTTAATCTTTCAACAATTATTAATCATTTATAACTTGTCGTCCCAATTAATAATATAACATATTATACGGATGATATTGTGACAATAATTGAATCAATAATATAAGAGATATGATGCAAAGAATTCTTTGTAGAGTAATAATTGAGTATAGCTAAGTGACTTTTCACGTAAAGATCAATAATCAATACCGTGTGCTACTATGCAACCATGCGCCAGACATTATACTTTTACCACCGGGTAGTTCAACAGCTTTTAAAGGTAACACCTCATAGTATATTTTATAGAAAGATAATTTTGTCGTTTTTAACTTACAATTGTGACGCCCCCAAAATAGGTATACACCACACCCATTACGAGTCGCCAAATACATGGTACGTAAATAACTACAACTTTATTATTACAACAAGAAAGCGTGAGTTTAAATACAAATATTATCTTCTAGACAATATCTATACTCAAATAAATCCCCATCACATTTATTGATACATTATTTTACAAAATGGTGAGGACTACTAAACAATCCTTTCTAAACCTTCATTCCATAATTCCGACTAGTATTTCGCTACATTCTCGCCTCCCGAGAAGAAAAATGGAACAACAAGGAAAAGGGTGAGCTCAACTAGCCCAAAGAAGAATACTATGACTAAGATAATATACAACAAATTATCGTTAGTCTCCAACAGGAAAAAATCGATAGAATACTGATGACAACAAGTTTCGGATCAATATTCGCAATGAAATAATAATTCATGTAAGAGTTACGTAGAGAATGAAATCTACTATAATCTATGAATTTAATAGGTCCATCATCAATATTTTATCCCTGTAACATCAATCAATTATTCATCTCAAATCAAATATTTATCTTTGCACTACAGGCCAAAGATATTCTTCAGAAATCATTCATCTTTGCACTACAGGCCAAAGATATTCAATAATATCATCATTTAAGATCGAGGATGATGAAAAATATTTTTAAAGAAACGAATCCTTGAAACAAAATGACAAGGATTAAGGATTAAGGATTCGTACTTGGTTTTATCCACGTCCAAAAATACCTCAAAAATAATCATAGTGGTGTAAAATTCAAGAATGATCAAAACATGGATACAATCAAAGCTAGTATCGAATAGATGTTTTGGACAAAAGAAGAAATTTTATTTTTTTCGATTGAATAGTGCCAGATATCGTGAATAGTAGCTGGTCAGATACGTGAATAAGACCGTATACATGAATAGTAAATCCGACACCAAAAGATAGAAATTCCACAAAAAACATCTTCACGCTTCATTAATAGTACTTCGTGAATAAGAATCGTGAATAAGTAACTCATGAATAGTAACTCGTGAATAGTAACTCATGAATAGTAACCCCGATATGAAAAAGTTCCAAATTTGATAAAAACATCGATCAACATTTCAAAGATAATGATATTGAAGAAATAATATCATTACGAAAAAAAATAATATCCCTTACCTCAAAGAATCGATTGCCGGAAGGAAAGGTCGGAAGTGATCTTGAATGAAACTTATCTTGACAAAGAACTCTCAAAGTATCTAAATACTTACAAAATACGCTCAATAATATAGAGAGAAAGAGAGAAAACTTTGTTTTCGTGTGATTTTCAATTCTAACTTAGCCTCTATTTATAGGAAAATGTTAATTTACCAAGGCAGACTTGACCGCTACACGATGGCTTTTACCGCTACTATTGCCACCCACCACATTTGAAATAAAATTCAGCATATTTCTTCACCAACCACAAGTGGGGCCCACTCAATTCTAGAATTTTCCACCAAAATCAATTATAAACCTAATTTCCGAATCAGACACCTCTTAAAATTCATAACAAATCATTCGTGAATTTTTAACGGTTCAAAATTTGTAGACATATACTCAACTTATATATGTATAACATATCCAAAAATTACAACGATCCAACTATTTCGGATTAAATATTATAACTCACACAATAAAGCTGTAATAACACCGATTTTGATCTTTTAATACCTCCATTCCGCCAAAATAAAACATCTCGCATTAATTCCTTCATTAATAACCACATAAATAAATCCATCATTTATATTCATATAAAATAAATATTTCCTTATCATATGAATCAATAATTAATTATTCACAAATAATATTACGTAATCACATTTATGACAACCAGTCATTCCTCAGAAAGAGGGGCTTTCCAATAAGGATCTCTCCTCATCGCGCGTAGCAATTAGGTGACCAAACCTCTCCTTAGATGTAACTTTCTAGACATTGCCAATAATGTTATCTAATAATATTATTCAAATAATATGAATTATTGATCCGATAATGGGAAATCTTGTGCGATGACAATTATCGAACAACAATAATATAAAATATCAACGCAAAGAATTATTGAATCAATAAAATAAAATATTGAACAAGAATTCATCGTGAAAATTATTGAGTAGTGCCTTCACGTAAGGATCAATAATTCAACAATATCTGCAATACCGCTGCCATCGCGCAACCAATGCCAGACATCGATTTTAACCAACGGGTATTCCAACAAATTTTAACTCAGAATAACCACGCCGTTATCTTTAACCAACTTATATTTGTCGTTTTCTTCATCCAATCGCTTTTCAGTTATGGGCCCACACACGGTCGCTACTGGCCGCATTTAATATTCCCTGACAAAGATTTAATATTCCACGACCAAACGAATATTCCCGACAAAAATGAATATCTTATAACCACTTGTTTATTTTAAAATATTTATGATTTAACCCTTAACTATCCACATTAATCAAATCAACCCTTACTATTTCAAAATAATAAATAAAGGAAATTCCTTTTTATTTAAAAAATTTCGGTCTTACAACCTCCCTCCTTATGAAATTTCGTCCCTCGAAATCGACGTCACGTACACGGTGTGTTTGAAAAGGTGAGGATACCTCGCTTTCATTTCCGATTTCCAATTCCTAGGTCATTTCCTCTATAGCATGATTCCTCCACAAAACTTTAACTTGTGGTATGACCTTTCTTGGCGTAGGACATGCTTCCTTCCTATCCAAGATCTTGATAGGTACCTCCTCATCACGTTAAGTCTTGGCTATCTCGTCCTGGTTCTAACTCAATAATGTGGTTTTGGGTCTTTCACATATTTACTTAAGTACGATATGTGAAACACATTATGAACACGAGACATACTTTGAGGTAACGCAAGTTTATAAGCTACATTTCCTACTCGGTCAAGAATTTGAAATGGACCAATAAATCGTGGATTTGAGCTTTCCTCTCTTCCCAAATCTTGTAACTCCCTTCCATGGAAGCAACTCAATAATAATACATGATCCCCTACACTAAATTCCACGTCCTTTTCGATGAAGATCCGCATAACTCTTTTTGTCGATCTTGGCTGCTTTGTATACGTTGTCGAATCATTAGTCATATCGCATTTAACTCTCGGGTCCCAACAATGTTGCTTCACCCACCTCATCCCAACATATCGAGAACGACATTTTTGTCCATATAATGCTTGAATGGAACCATGCCTATATTTGTTTAATAACTATTGTTGTATGAGAATTCCACCAATGGCAAGTACTTATCCTAACTTCCTTTGAAATCTAGGACACGAGTTTTAATATATCTTCAAGAGTTTGAGTAGTCCTTTTCGATTGCCCATCCGTTTGAGGATGGTATGCCAAACTGAATCGTAAATTCGTGCCCATAGCTTTCTAACCCAAAATCATGAAGTGAATCTTGGGTCACTATCCGAAACTATGGATACAGGCATGCCATGCAACCTCACAATCTCATTCACGTACATACTAGCAAGACGTTCAAGGGAATAAGTCTCCCGTATCGGCAAGAAATGAGCAGACTTGGTTAATCTATCAACAATAACCCAAATAGCATTGATGCCTTGAGAAACCGTAGGAAGACCCGTAACGAAATCTATGGTAATGTGTTCCCACTTCCATTCCAGAATCTCAAGTGGTTACAACGGACCCTTAGGTACTAGATGCTCCGCCTTTACACGTTGGCAAGTTAAACACATCGAGATAAACTTTGCAATCTCTCTCTTCATATTGTTCCACCAAAATGTATGTCAAGATCACGATACATTTTAGTACTTCCGAGATGGATTGCAAATGGTGTATTGTGTGCCTCCATCATAATCTTGTTCTTCAAATCGAGTCGTTAGGAACACAAAGTCTAGAGTGGACTCAAGTATTCCTTCTTCATCAATTCTCGCCCTTAGGAATAGCTCCTTCTTGTACTTTCCTCTTCATACGCATCATCACCTCAAGATTCGGTGGCTTGAAGCAGCCTTTAACTAAAGTCGATTATACTCGTATATCATCACGTGGGTACCTAGAGTTTTCATCTCCATCTCTATTATTTGTAAATTATCTGAAATTAGTCTTTGACAATATCGTACTCAGATTCAGATATCACGATCTTCTACTCAACACGCCACCTACCACGTTCGCTTTTTCAGGATGGCATGGTCGTAACATGTCTTTGAAATGAGTCTCCTCTTGAGTTCTTCAAGCTCTTCCCATATTCCTTGCTCCATTCGAATTTTGTATCTCTCACGAGTCATTACGTTAATGGAGTAGCGATTCGAGAATATCCTTCAACGAATCTCCGATAATAACCAACTAAGCCTAGAAAGCTACGTATTTCGACATCGACTTAGGTTGCTCTCAATCGTGACTCATATCCCAATCTTGGATAAGACGTCACAATGACACCTATCGATTTTTACTATCGCATCTAATATAGCGTCCCTATAGAGAGTCCGCTTAGGTAAATTCCACAAAGGAAGTCACCAGATAAAGGCTCGGTACCAAATTCTATAGTTGAATTTTAACTCAAGTTCAATAGAGCCATTCGATATGAGATTTTAGAAATGAGTTTTGTCTGGGTTCAAAGTCGATACAAAATTTAATATCAGTTTTGGGAGTAAACCAAGAAATTCTTCGTGAAATACGTCGGGAAAATCAATAACAACGGGAATATTATTCAAATCGACGTGTCTTTATTCAAATCCATAACATGGACTAAGAAAACTTGACATCCATAATAAACGAATGACTTCATGGCTTGATATGAAAATGTTTGACTACAATGGTTTGATTGCTTGAATTGAATAACAAAGTTGCTTAGGAATATGAAAACTAACAACCTTACAAAAGCAATCAATTTGGCATGATGAGTAGTTAACCTTAAAATCACATCAAAAGCAAATATCTCTATATAGAAATAAGGTTAACGTGTAATGTGATAGTGCCAACTTGAATCAAGCAAGATTTATAAACAACGGATGTAATGAAAGTTTCTCCTAACAGAGTCTCCATAAATAGGTCAAAGTCTAATTTCTCCGTAGTCAAGTTCAAACGTTGAGTGCAAGCAAAGAGAGAAAAGAATGGATAGAACGGGTATCTAGTAAGGTATAAACTTCGCAAGAATTTATAATTAACTAACCCGTGCTAACTTCGTTCGGGTTCCTCGCATTTTAATGACCGGCCACGACAAACGCTCTTCCAAGAACCGTTGACTTTGACTTTTTACGGGACATCCTTTTTGAGTCACCATTCACGCCTGGACTGGGTTTCGATATCGCATAATCTCGGCGATATGTCCTTCTTTTCCACAATTATAGCATACCTTGGAAGGCTTTGAGCAGTTTGATTTTATATGTCCCTCCTCTCCACATCTCAGAAAGATCTAGCGGCGATCGTTCTCTTCCCTAGAATTTGTTGATGGTGCCGATGTTCTTGCCGACGTCTTCCGTCATCGTTAAATCTTATCTTTTTAGATTGGACATCTCTTTCCATAATATCAACGCGTCGATAAGCAACTTTTTACCCACGCATCACTCATTCTCACTCGTTCGATTATTTCTTCTTTCATTTCGATTCCAAACTTTATCATCTTATACTCGCCAAAGAGTGCTTCATTCAAGCATCACGACGGGTAACCACAAGCTTGAATCGTTGCATCCTTTTGCTCCACGATCGCCTCGCAATTCTTTAGCCCGCTTCTTCTAACTCATGAATACGATTTTGCAATTCTATATTTCGATCATAAAATACCTCTAATAAACTCTCTTCGGTACCTCTTCTTCCTCTTCTTCCTCACTCTCATTTTGTTACCTCTGCGATTATCTCTGCAACTATCAATTCTTCACTCACCACATGGATATCTCTAATTCCTTCTTCACCGACATCACATTATCCCGGTTGGCGATTAGAGGTGTCTCCACGATCTCATTCACTCCATTGTTAACGTTCTCAAAGACCATTCTTAAAAACTATCATAAAACAAGGGTTAATTAAATAAATTAACAAATCACATAATACCCCTATATTATGATTCAACCAACAAATAAGCTTAGGTAGGACACACTAAATGCGAAGGTTTTACTCGTCTCTCCTCCTAGTTCTATTCCCCGATCTCCGCCAGAGATCATATCCCTAAGCTCGATACCATTTGTGACGCCCCCAAAATAGGTATACACCACACCCATTCCGAGTCGCCAAATACATGGTACGTAAACAACTACAACTTTATTATTACAACGGTAAAGAAGCTCTTGAGTTTAAATACAAATATTATCTTCTAGACAATATCTATACTCAAATAAATCCCCATCACATTTATTGATACATTATTTTACAAAATGGTGAGGACTACTAAACAATCCTTTCTAAACCTTCATTCCATACCCCGACTAAGTACTCGCTACATTCTCGCCTCACGAGAAGAAAAATGGAACAACAAGGAAAAGGGGTGAGCTCAACTAGCCCAATAAAGAATACTATGACTAAGATAATATACAACAAATTATCGTTAGTCTCAACGAGGAAAAATCGATAGAATCTGATAGACAACAAGTTTGGATCAATATTCATAGCGTGAAATAATAATTCATAGAAGAGTTACGTAGAGAATGAAATCTACTATAATCTATGAATTTAACAAATCCATCATCAATATTTTATCCTCGTAACATCAATCAATTATTCATCTCAAATCAAATATTCATCTTGCTGCATACAAAGCCAAAGATATTCTTCAGAAATCATTCATCTGCACTACTGGGCCAAAGATATTCAATAATATCATCATTTAAGGCGAGGATGATGAAAAATATTTTAAAGAAACGAATCCATTGAAACAAAATGACAAGGATTAAGGATTAAGGATTCGTACTTGGTTTTATCCACGCCCAAAAATACCTCAAAAATAATCATAGTGGTGTAAAATTCAAGAATGATCAAAACATGGATACAATCAAAGCTAGTATCCGGAATAGATGTTTTGGACAAAAGAAGAAATTTTATTTTTAAATTGAATAGTCAGATATCGTGAATAGTCTTAGATATCGTGAATAAGACCGTATACATGAATAGTAAATCCGAGCACCAAAAGATAGAAATTCCACAAAAACATCTTCACGCTTTCGCTTAATAATACTCGTGAATAGTAACTTCGTGAATAGTAACTCATGAATAGTAACTCGTGAATAGTAACTCATGAATAGTAACCCCGATATGAAAAAGTTCCAAATTTGATAAAAACATCGATCAACATTTCAAAGATAATGATATTGAAGAAATAATATCATTCTTTAAAAAAAATAATATCCCTTACCTCAAAGAATCGAGCCGGAAGGAAAGGTCAAGTGATCTTTGAATGAAACTCAGATCTTTGAAAGAACTCTCAAAGTATCTAAATACTCACAAAATACGCTCAATAATATAGAGAGAAGAGAGAAAACTTTGTTTACGGTGTGATTTTCAATTCTAACTTAGCCCTCTATTTATAGGAAAATGTTAAATTACAAGAAAGCGACTTGACTGCTACACGATGGCTTTTACCGCTACTATTGCCACTCCACCACATTTGAAATAAAATTCAGCATATTTCTTCACCAACCACAAGTGGGGCCCACTCAATTCTAGAATTTTCCACCAAAATCAATTATAAACCTAATTTCCAATCGAGACACCTCTTAAAATTCATAACAAATCATTCGTGAATTTTTAACGGTTCAAAATTTGTAGACATATACTCAACTTATATATGTATAACATATCAAAAATTACAACGATCCAACGGTCGGATTAAATATTATAACTCACACAATAAAGTCGTAATAACACCGATTTGATCTTTTAATACCTCCAATCCAAGACAAAATAAAACATCTCAAAGCATTAATTCATTCATTAATAACCACATAAATAAATCCATCATTTATATTCATATAAAATAAATATTTCCTTATCATATGAATCAATAATTAATTATTCACAAATAATATTACAGAATCACATTTACGACAATGAAACATTTTCTCAGGAAAGAGGGGCTTTCCAATAAGGATCTCTCCTTTCTTGGCCGAATGATTAGGTGACCAAACCTCTCCTTGTATGTAACTTTCTAGACATTTAATAATGTTATCTAATAATATTATTCAAATAATATGAATTATTGATCCGATAATGGGAAATCTTGTAAAGTGACAATTATTGAACAACAATAATATAAAATATCAACGCAGCAATTATTGAATCAATAAAATAAAATATCAAGCGAAGAATCACCGTGAAAATTATTGAGTAGCCTTCTTTACGTAAGGATCAATAATTCAACAATACTGCATGTAATACTGGTGTCCATCTCCATAAAATAATGCCAGACATTCACGTATTTTAACCATAGGGTATTCCAAAGCGATCTTACTTGATAATATTCTGTAGTTATCTTTAACCAACTTATATTTGTCGTTTTTTCTTCATCCAATCGCTTCAGTTATGGGGCCCACACATCGGTCAAGGTGGCCGCATGCGAATATTCCCCGATGTCATTGAATATTCCAATACCAAACGAATATTTAAAACAAAATGAATATCTTATAACCACTTGTTTATTTTGAAATATTTGCGTATTTAACCCTTAACTATCCACATTAATCAAATCAACCCTTACTTATTTCAAAATAATAAATAAAGGAAATTCCTTTTTATTTTAAAAATTTGAGGGGTCTTACAACAATACTTAGTTGTGGGGTCCATTAATGATGAGCCGTAAATACGAATATTAAAACAAAAAGAATATTCGCACGACCAAACGAATATTTTATAACAACTTCACTTACTTTTGCAAAATTTATAAATATTACCCACAACTATAACATTATATCAAATTTATTCCATAATATTCAAAAATAATATTTATAGAAAATTCATCTTTATTTATAAAAATTTGGGGTCTTATATTATATAATTATATCAATTAAAATTAAATAAATTTAAATAAATTTAAAATTAAATATTCTGTCATTTAATTTAAAAAATAAATTTATATCTCTAATCTAAACATCCACTGCCACATAATCCCATGCCAAATGTGCACTACGTACCTTGTACGGATACTATTAAAAATTGATGCTCTTTTTTTTGTGTCTTTAGAATATTTCATAAAGACTAATTCTAGGGCGATCGGGTTTCGCCATTGTACATGCATATTTTTTACATATATCTAAATAATATTTAAATTATTTTATTTTGTAAAAATTTTAATTTCAATATATTTTATAAATTATTTAAAAGATATTTAAAAAAAACGATCCCTACCCATTCTACGAAAATCGGTGCATTTCTTAAAAAAATTTAGATAGATTCATTTGTCTCCAAATTCATTCCTCCGTGTGTTCTATCACTTAAATTTTCGACATATCTTTTATTTAATTTTAAAATTAATTAATATTAAATAAGAGATTAGGTGTCAAAATTTAAATAGAGGGACATAAGCATATAAAAAAATTAAGGATAAAGGATCTGCTCTCCCTCTCCTCCAGAAAGATTCTTTCATAACAGTAGTTCTATACGGACAAGCGATAGACAAGAAGATGGGATAGGGTTTTATTTATTTATTTATTTTTTTACTTGTGACTTAAAAAATGTATAGTATTTATTTCAATAAATTTTTTTATAAAATATAATATTTTAAGTATAATTTGAATACATATATAAAAATAGAGTTATACAGATTTTTTTCTGTCAATAAAACCTGTCTGCCAAGATTTTTTACTTTCATAAATGCCACAGCCGAACCTTTTTGAAAAATACCGGCAGAAGCACATGGCCTAACTGGTTCAAAGGACAACAAGTGTAGGGTAGGTACTGTACTTTAAAACCACAGTGGCTCAGCACGTGTACATATTTTAGTGGTTAGAGTACAGTTATATATCTTGTTCCCCAGGTTTGTGATTTGACAGGAGAAAGAAATCCTGGTTGGAAAATTATAAATAAGCAATTGTGGTTGATTCAAATTTACTTGTAATCTGTTATGCTAAATTTGGATTAAAGGAATGAAATGGAGAATAAAATAATTTTTTTTTTTTTATTGTAATAAGTTATTTTATGTTCTTCCTCTTCAAGAAATAAAATTCATATATTTGGAAGGAATAAAAACCATTTCAATTGTAATTAAATATAATTTTTTTTATTTTATAACAATAATTCATTCAATTGTCACCTTCATTATCTCAATCAAAATGTAGCATATAATTTAAAAATGAACTTTTAAACAGTTTTGATTTTATAAACATAGCAAATTAATCGAGACTGTATTTCACTTTGCCTAATCAATCCACTACTCAAGGTAAATGATATTAAATTCTATTTATTCCATTCGTTCTAAATTAAAAATATTATTACCTTTTTAAAGTTGAACTAAGACTTTTTTAAATTTAAAATTAAATTAAATTCTTTTAATTTTAATTATTACAAGACTAACCAAACATCTAAAGCACCCCAACCTTTAAAAGGCGTCTTCTTGCATCCCAAAGTTTTTGGCTACATATTAAAATGCACAATAATTTTATACGGACAGATAAATTAGACAGAATAATTGGATCAGGAGAACAAAAGAAATTTATTCCAACGAACAATTGGACAATACAATTCATTTGTTCGCTGGAACAAAATCCTTTAATTCTCCCGGTCCAATTATATTGTCCAATTTACTTGTTCGCATAGAAGTGTTGTAACCCGCTTTGTAATATGATATAGAATAACAATATTACCACCTGAATCGAATGATTGACCACTCTTTCCTTGAGACACCTTACTTTTGCTACACAAAGTTACTGTGAATTAGTCTTCCAAAATAAGACAAGCCTAGATTTTACTTTGTACTATAATTTGTTGTGTAGGAACAAAACTAGTGCAAACTATAACCTAGAGAGAAGAAAACATAACAAGAAAATTATTTAGAATAATTTTCTATGAACTTTAAAAGAATTTAGAATGATTTGAAGTTTTAAGAACTTGAAAAGGATTAAAGTTGAAGTGATTATTTTGGAAAAATTTAGAACCTATTTATAAGTTTCTAAAGACCCCTTTGAAGAGGTATATTAATATTCAAACATCCCTTTGTTACATCCCAACTCTGTTCCAGTTCCATGCTTTACAATAAAAATCATAGCTTCAGTTGTTACCAATGATGCTGCCATTATCAAATCCCCCACATTTTCATCATCTACAAACTGCAAGATCATCCCATATTAATTAGTAAAAAATTAAATGATAAAGGTACTGTTTGACAAGTTCTCAGCTAGCTACAGCTACAATCCTTGTTGCTCTAACTCTACCAGTTGCTGTGACTGGAGCTAATGAATGCAGACCACTGTAACGTCTGAAGAAGTAGAAGAAGATAATGGCAAAAATTAGTGTATTGTCATGTTGTTAACTATTTCATCTACTTTTGTCTCGAGCTAGCGTTTCAAATTCCAAACATATAGCTTTCATATCACATTCCAGGCTCAACAAGTAATTTTGATCCATAAAATAAACCAGCACATATCAAATATGTTAGCTTAAATTATTCAGTCTTATATTAGCAAAAAAAATTGTTAGTTTATCTAATTTGGCATGCAAAACCAACACAACACTGAACATAGAATATTTGTTTCAGTAAGTCTACAGCGACCCGACCGGCCAGAATTTTTATTTTTTTTTTGCTTTTTGACTACCAAATAATTAATGTGATTTATTAGAACTGAAATTTTTACAAAATGCAGTAATTTATGTGTCATTTGGATAAATGCAAAAAACAGGGTTGTGGGCCCCTGCCTGATATAAGGGGATCGCAGTATGTATGTGTGAGTATGTGAGCATTATGTGACTCTTTTTTATGTGATAGTAGCATTATTTTAAAACAAAATATCTCCTCTTTCCGTCATTAAACCGATGTCTTCAAAGTATAAAAAAATTTATCCATAAAAGAATATTTAAAGGTATGCAAATTAAATATAAAATATTTATAAAGACTAATTTATCTTAAAAATATACTTAAGTGGGGTCTACTAAATTTTAAAAAGATAAAGATTTCTACATGAGTATATCTCTTATGGAGGTGAAACTCATTCACTATTCACTATTTATGTGAGATGAACCTATTAGTAAAAGTGATATTTATTTTTGGGAATTAATATTTTCACATACAAATTTAATATTTCAACATAATCTCTCTCACATAAATACTGGGTGAGTCTCACTTCCATGTAAGAGAGAGACTCATGTGAAAATATCATTTTAACATGTGAAAATAGTAGTTTTCTTTATTTTATTATCGTTCCTTTATATTAGCTTTTTTTATTATCAAATAGTGGATTCGACTGAAATATATTGAAACAATAAATTATTATAAACGATGAAAAGATTACAATACAAATTGAAGTGTTAACCATTTCAAACATTTATAATAGCAAATAATTAGAAAAAAAAAAGTCAATCATAGTAACAGCTAATAAACACCAAATATATTATTGAAAAACAGTTATATTCCAAAAGCAATAACAGAATATACAGATATGAGCAGTAGTTCTTCAATTCGAACAAAGGAAAAATCAGCTAGCATGAAAATGTCAACTCAAATATGAATAATCTATCTTTAACTATTCACGCAATGAAAAAATTCTCGCGAAAAAAAAAAATCTCCCAATTGGAGAAAGTAAGTCTCCCAAGAGATGATAATAAAATCCTCTCACAAAAAAAAAAAGAAATCAGTCATATCATAAAAAAAAACAAATTTGACAAAAAAAAAAAAAAACTTCATAAGTAGAGAAATTATTAAAGTACTAGAAGAGAGGTCTAGGGAGAGGGTCTCTCCAAAATAAGGAGAGCTCTTCCCAGATTTTAGATAAAGGTTAGGGGTTTTGTCTGAAGAGAAAAAAAAAAAAAAGAGAGGATAGAATGACTCTTCCCCTTGTATTAGTTTTCTTAATTTGTGTGAAATATATACTAATATGTGATGAAATGAGTATATGTTTAAGGGCATGTTTGGCTGAAGCGGTTTGTTGAAATAAATGTAATATTAATCAAGTATAGAAATATTTTAATATGTGATAATTCTATACCAATATTTTCACTAAACAAAGATTTTGGCCAATAACTAATTTTAAAGGAGTGTTTTTTTTTTGTGGGAGCACTTTTCGAAACACTATGTACAAATTTATATTTAAATTGTTGAAAAAAGTTAAAAAGTGATAAATGCACTTTAGATTATTTTTTATTTGCACTCAAAGTTTATTTTACAATCGAGCGCACATAAAAAAAATAAAATAAAGCAAAAATATATATTTTTTGTAGAAAATATCATTTCTTTTATGTTACGTTTGGATTGAAGTAATGAAAGTAAGAATGAAATGACTCATTCTCATATAATTAAAAAAATTGTGTTTGGTTACGATTGGAATTGAATGAACCGTTCTTATTCCTCCCAAATTTATGAATTTTATTACTTGGAGGGAGAGAAATTATAGAATAACTCAATCCAATTAATTCTAATTAGAATGGAATAAATCATTCTAATCCTTATTCTATTCTTTCAATCCAAACGTAACATTAATTTAATACCCAAATTAAATTAGAAAAACATGCACGTAGATATAGATTTAGATGCAGGACGGCCGAATGACGAGTTGGAAGTATGTATTGGATGTTTTGGAATAAGACCATACACTCAACTAATTTCTGGTATTTATGGGCGGATCTACCCTAAGGGCAGGGGGGCGTCTGTCGCGGCTGAATTTTTTGTGCCCTCCTTGGCTCTTTCCTTTTCAATAGTACATACCCCTATCACCACTGACTACCCTCTTTTTGTATAAGTAATTTTTTAAAATAATAATAATTTTGTACTACTTTTTTTATTCTTCTCTCCATGTGTAATATTTGGCTCAAAAAGTAAGTACTCTCTTCTATTTTCTTTTCTTTTTTAGCTAACATCCTGTAAAGTTTTTTAGTTGTAGAAAAAAAAATGAGAAGAAAATTTTTGACTCGAAATACACTCATTTTTTTTTATATTTTGTTCTAATTAAAACTCAAAAATACCACTTTTCTTAAAAAAAAATCTCTTCTATTACAAAATTGACATTATCTCTTTTTGTTTTCATTCGTTTCCTTTTCTTTTATCACCAAATTAAAACTCAAAGACAAAGACAAGGTGTTAAAACTCCAAGACTATTTACTTAGTTTTTTTTATCCCGTGTGACTTTATCCAACTCTTTTGGATTTGTCACATTTGTACTAATAAAAAAATTTGTTGATAAAAAAAATCATTCTAATATTTTCCTTATAAGAAAATCATGAATATATATATATATATATATATATATATATATATATATAAATTAAAACTTGACTTAAGTGTTGAGAAATTATATTGGATTTAGAAAAGTATATATATATAGTTATAATTTTAATTTTTATTCTTAACAATTTTTTTTTTTTTTTTGAATTTAACCTCACTGAACTTTGTGGCTGGATCCGTCCCTACTGGTATTGATTTTATTACTCTTCACAGAAACTAGTTATATTTTGAAACAGACAGACACTAGTTTGTTCTTGGGATTATGTGAAATTTATTACCCTCTTTATTACTTTTTCTGTCTTTTAAAAACAAAAGATATTAAACATTACTTAATTTGTTTTTATTTCAACTTTAATTATCAATCAATACCAAAATATAATGGGTCTCGAATCAATTGAGCAGTTCAAGTTTGGTGACTCTATAACATAATTATATATATATATATATATATATATATATACGGTCCGGATCAAGTGCATACCACTTATCTTACTCACCCGTGCTCACCCACCTTTAGCGACGGACCCGGCGACGATTCGGTCATTACACCGTTATACATACTTTTAAGCGACGTTATATGTTGTCTGGTCTCGTCATTAAAAGTATAGACGACGGTTGTATGATTAAAGCAAACCGTCGTCCGTCCGTCGCTAAAAGGTGGTGACGGTGTGAATAAGATAAAAGTATGCACTTGATCGATCTCTCTCTCTCTCTATATATATATATATATATATATATATCTTACTCAGCGTGCTCACCTGCTTTTAGCGAGCGGACGTGATTTTTATTATACAACCGTCGTCTATACTTTTAGCGACGGACAACATATAACGTCGCTAAAAGTATGTATTTACAACGGTTGTATGATCGAATCATCGCCGTCCGTCAATTAAAAGGGGAAAGCACGGTGAGTAAGATAAGTGGTACGCACTTGATCCGGACCGATATAGAAACGAAAGAAGTCGAGATACTCTTTATCTTACTCACCCGTGTTCACCCCCTTTAGCGACGGACTTGGCGACGGTTTGATCATCTGACATTAAATACATACTTTTAGCAAACGGACAACATATAACGTCGCTAAAAGTATAGATGACGGTTGTATGACCAAACCGTCGCTGGGTCCGTCGTAAAAGGGGGTGAGCACGGGTTAGTAAGATAAGGGGTATGCATTTGATCCGGACTGTGACGCCCCCAAAATAGGTCCAATCCATCCAACCTATTCTGAGTTGCCAAATACATGGTACGTAAAAACAACTACAACTTTATTACTACAATTGTCGTGCAAAATACAACAACACATATACTGTGAGTTTTAATACCATCTGTGACTCATGTCCCAATTATGGACATCACCTCACAGTGATACTTTACATAAAGGTACAGTTTAGAACTGTTTTAAAAATTAAAATATTTGGAAAATGCTCAAGGAAACCTTCGTACATGGGAGGCCATGAATCTAAGTTATGATAGATATCATATGTCCAGAGAATTATCTTTGGTTGATCCAATAGACCCTAAAGAAAAACGAGAAGATTACTATCATGTTCCTTCCAATGGTGAGTCTTCTCTTGACATATAACTATCTCCACCGTCTGCGATTGAATATTATGTTTCAACCCAACTCCAATATCATATATGTAGTGCTCGTAGATATACTCAGCAAGAGGATGCGCACAACCCTGTCTTATGATAACTCGTAGGTCATTAGACATCTTGTATGATAGTGGCAAAACACCCTTTCAAAGTTGGGTTCACTTTACCCTATTCGGTTCACCAAAATTAAATATCAAATGACGTATACAATACGACACACTTATCTAAAGTTCTCAATAAAATTATTTCCATACTATTTAGAGAGAACCTCAACAGCTATAGACCACCGTTCTATTCCCCTGTTATCCCCGCTCGACCCGGCAACACTCTTATTACCTGAAAGAAATTGTGAAGTAAAATGGTGAGCACAACTAGCTCAGTAAAGAATATTATGACTAAAGATAATTAAATTATAATTAGCCTTCATCGGTAATAAATCAGAGATTTAGAACATATGGTAGATGATAAAACTTTTCAACCATAGTTGCAGCGGAATGAGCAATCCATTAGAAGAGTCAAATAGACCATAAAGTCTATTATCTTCTGTAAGACCCCAAATTATTAATAAATAAAATTTATTTTCCTCTATTTATTATTTTAAAATAGTAAGGGTTGATTTGATTAATGTGGATAGTTATGGGTAAAATACGCAAATATTTCGAATAAGCAAGTGGTTATAAAATATTCATTATTGTCGGGGAATATTTGTTTGGTCGTGGAATATTCAGATTGTCGGGGAATATTAAATACTGACCAGCCTGATCTTTATGGGCCCCATAACGGAAAAGAGATTGGATGAAGAAAACTACAAATATAAGTTGTTTATAAATAACAGGCGTAGTTATTCTGAATTAATATTGTTGGAATACCCGTTGGTTAAAACACACTAATCGCATTGTTGAGCAAGAAGCACATGGTATTGCACCAATTATTGATTCTTACGTAAGAAGGCACTACTCAATAATTGTTACAAAGTAATTATCGCTCGATATTTTATTTTATTGATTCAATAATTCTTTGCATTGATATTTTATATTCTCGTTGTTTCAATAAATTGTCATTACACGTATTTTCCATTATCAGAGCAATAATTCATATTATTCGAATAATATTATTGGATAACATTATTGGCAATGTCTAGAAAGTTACATCAAGGAGAGGTTTGGTCACCTAATTGCAAGCCAAAGTAAGTAGAGATCCTTATTGGAAAGCCTCCTCTTTCACAGGAAAGCACTACAGTTGCCCGATCTTTGTGATTCTGTAATATTATTTGTGAATAATTTATTATTGATTTATATGATGAGAAAAATATTGATTTTATGTGGATATAGATGGAAAATTTTTAATGTGACAAATTGTTGAAAATTAATATTTTATCTTTTTTGATAAAATAATTCATTTAAATATATTATTTTAATAATATATATTAACGGTGATATTTTTATAATGAATGTGCGATATGTGAGTATATGAGGAGGAAGAGTATTTTGTGGCATTAAATGATTAACACATGTTTTGTGTGTCGGTGGACCCCATTTCTTGATCGAAATTTGATTATAGCTTTGTAAAATCGTCAGTTTGTGAATTTTGGCCAATTTACATTTGGAATTTGGAAAAACTTTCTTCATGAAGTTGTAGAGAATTGAATTTCCTATAATAATTGCAAGATTCAATTTTTCGATAAAAGAGCTATTTATTATGAATTATTGAAGTTCAAGCTCAAAATAATTGATTTTGGAAGTTTAAAATATTTAAAATAGGAAAACGTTTTTGGAATGTTTAGGTGGCCTCATTTAACATGTGTAGGAGCTGAATTCAGTTGGAGAAAGTGCGTATGAGGTTTTGGAAAATATATATTAATATTATATTTAATTTTCTACTTTTTGGTGTTCAAGCATTTTCCTATAAATAGGGTCTTAGGTTAGAATTAAAATCACACTTTTAAACTCAAGTTTTCTCTCTATATTATCGAGCGTATTCTTGTGAGTATTTTGAGTATACTTTGAGTATTGCTATCTTTGTGCAAGTTCAAGTCATAACCTATATCCTCAGGTTCAACTGTAAATCTTGTCTTTTCGAGGTAAGGGATGTTATTTTATTCGAAAATGATATTATTTCTTCAATATCATTATATGCCGAAATATTGGTTGAAATTTTTTATCAAATTTAAAACTTTTTATGTAGGGTTACTATTCACGAGTTCTATTCATGAGTTCTTATTCACGGGTTACTTATTCATGAATTACCATTCACGAAAGTTATTATTCACGAAAGTACTATTCACGAAGCGTGAAGATATTTTTTTTGTGAAATTTCTATCTTTTTGGTGTGAGTTACTATTCACGATACAGACTATTCAATTAAAAATGAAATTTCTTCTTTTTGTCCAAAATATCTATTATGGATACTAGCTTTGATTGTATCCATGTTTTGATCATTCTTGAATTTTACTCCACTCGATTACTTATGAAGTATTTTTGAACTTGGATTGTTTAAAATACGAATCCTTAATAATTGTTCTTTTGTTTCTTTGGATTCGTTTCCTTTAAAATATTTTTCATCATCCGCAATTCTAAATGATGATATTATCGAATATCTTTGGCCCAGTAGTGCAAAGATGAATGATTTCTTGATGAATATCTTTGGCCCGTAGTGCAAAGATGAGCAGTGTTGAGATGAATATAATGATCGATTAATATCTTTGGCCCGTAGTGTAAAGATGAACAGGTGTTTAGATGAACAAGATCAACGGATGAATATCTTTGGCCTGTAGTGCAAAGATGAATATTTAATTCCAGATATATATTGATTGATGTTACGAGGGATAAAATATCGACGATGAACTTTTAAATTCATATATATATAGAAGATAGTAGTTTGCATTCTCTACTTAACTCTTCTAATGAATTGTTGTTTCATTGCGAGTTGTTGATTTAAAAGCGGTTGTCTATTGTATTCTATTAGATTTTTCCTGTTGAAGACTAACGATAATTTGCTCTATGTTATCTTAGTCATAATGTTCTTTCTTGGGCTAGTTAAGCTCACCCTTTTCCTTTTTGTTCCATTTTTCTTCTTAGAGGCGAGAATGTAAATGAGTACGAGTGGGGGTATGGAATGATGGTTATAGAGAGAGTTGTTTAGTAGTCCTCACCATTTTTATAAAATAATGTATAAATAATTGTGATGAGGATTTATTTGGGTATGTATATTATACAGAAGACAATAATTGTATTTAAACTCACAAGATATATATGTTGTCGTATTTTGCACGACAAATGTATTAATAAAGTTGTAGTTATTTCTGTACCATGTATTTGGCTACTCAGAATGGGTTGGATGGAATGGACCTATTTTGGGGGCGTCACATCTTCTCCATGTTAAAAGTCCACCAACAATGCTTCAACCCTGTAACATTAATCAACAGATCCTGTTCACAGTCATGTAAATAACTCATAATCATAATTGTAGTTCTAAATTTCTCTTCTCATCCAAGACGAAGATATTTTTATCACCTGTCTTTACCTGAAATATCAAAGATCATGGTTACACCAAATCACAGTTCCTGTTCATAATCATACTAATAAATTAAATCTTTTTGACTACGTGCAAAGATATTCATCAACGATTCATCTTTGCACTACATGCCAAAGATATTCAACAATAAATCGTCATCTTTGCACTACGGCCAAAGATATTCAACAACAATTCATCACGGGCCAAAGATATTCATCAACAATTCATCTGCAGACTACATGGCCAAAGATATTATTATCTCAAGAACTATATAATCATTTCAGAATTTATATAAACCATAATTATAACCATGTTGATTAATTCACCATTGCACTTAAGCTAAAAATATTCAATTGTTAATTCAATGGTCATGATCATACCAGTCAACAATTCATCTTTGCACTACTGACCAAAGAGAACCCATAGTCACGATCATACTAATAATCTACCCATCTTTACACTCAAGTCAAAGAGAAATTTCTTCACCAGGATTATAAAAATGTTATATATGATAATAAAAATAATATAATCAAAATATGGATTTAATTTCAAGAGTAAGATTCATAAATCAACGATAATTTGGTCAGAAAAAGAAACCAATTTTGTCGTGAATAGTAACCCCCGTGAATAGTAACTCGTGAATAGTAACTCCAACACGAAAAGATAAAGTTTCACAATAAAATCCATATCAATATTTATAACACCTTAATCCAAATGTTATAAATCACTTAATAATCTCATAATCTAATATTATTAATATTATAATAATATTTTAATCATTTCTTAAACTTATAAATAATTTATTTAATTGTTTATACTTTATTAATTAATGCATTGAATCATACTAAAATGCCAAACTCATAAGATTTCATCACCAACAACCTCATCAAAAATTTGCATATACCATATATAGGATTTCCAAGCCATAGAATCCTATTTTTTAATTTTGTTACTTCACATAACATATTTAATTTATTTATTCATAACTAGTCTATTTTCATGAAAAATACCAAATCAGTTCCAAAAATATTTCTTTTCTGGGATTTAGCATAATATAGTCCCATATTGAACATATATTTTTCTCGGAATTTTTAAAATTCATTTACTATTTTTCACATGGCCAAAACTGCCGAATATTTAGACATTTATCATAAATTGTACTTTTGTCCAAAAATTCCAAAATTTAAAGAATATACTAATGTTATATAGATGTACTCCCTAATAAAAATTTCACCAATTTTGGAGTTAACCACAAGGAGTTATAAGGATTTACTTTTAAAATAGTATTTTCCTATAAAATTCATAACTCTTAATCTATACATCCAAAAATCGCTATTTTTGGACACAATCTATAAAACTCATCAAATTATCATTTCAAATTCTTCTAAATTTTTGAAGGTCGGAAAAATTTTGAAACTGAAAAACATTATAACCCTTAAAATCCCTTACCTCAAAAGAGCAATACTTCTGACCGGAACATCGGATGTAAAGCCGAAGGAAACTTACACTGAATAGTAACTCTCAAAGTATCTAAATACTTAAAAAAATATGCTCATACAATAGAGAGAAAGAAAACTTGTTTACGGTGTGATTTTCAATTCTAACTTAAGCGCCTATTTATAGGAAAATGTTAGAACACCAAAGGAGACTAAATTAATAAAATATTAATTTATTTTATACGCATGCCATTTTGAAAAAAAATGGTCCCCATCACCTTTGAAAATCTAATTCAGCACATGCATTCAATCACCAACCAAAAAGTGAGGTCCGCCTTTTAGAATTTTTCACTAAAAACATTCATAAAAACAATTTCTGAATCAGTCACCTCTTAAAATTCATAACAAATCATACGTTAATTTTTAACGGTTCAAAATTTGTGGACATATACTCAACTTATATATGTATAACATATCCAAAAATCACAACAATCCAACGGTCGAATTAAAAATTATAACTCACTTGATATATCTCAAGAACACTGATTTTTCGGATTATTAGTCCTTCGGACGAGTTTCATTCAAAAATTCATCACGATAAATCTACAAAGGATTTTTGGGTGATTCAAATTTCTACATTTAGATTACTTCCAGGGCTTTCTTTTGATATATGGTTCATCTCCTAACTCATATACACAAAGAGTTATAGATTTTACAAAATCAAGTAATAAACTAATTTTTTTGAAAATCCCATATTTTGTTCTTCATTTCGACAAAATACTAATAAAACATTTCAAAGATTAATTAATTGCTCAATAATATATATGTCTTAACGACTTAACGACTTCAGCATTTCAGCATGAATATATATATATATATAAGCATGAATATATATAAACATTTCAGCATTTCAGCATGAATATATATATATATATATATATATATATATATATTAAACTTAACGACTTAAGTGTTGAGAAATTATATTGGATTTAGAAAAGTATATATATATATAGTTATAATTTTAATTTTTATTCTTAATAAATTTTTTTTTTTTTGAATTTAACCTCACTGAACTTTGTGGCTGGATCCGTCCCTGCTGGTATTGATTTTATTACTCTTCACAGAAACTAGTTATATTTTGAAACAGACAGACACTAGTTTGTTCTTGGGATTATGTGAAATTTATTACCCTCTTTATTACTTTTTCTGTCTTTTAAAAACAAAAGATATTAAACATTACTTAATTTGTTTTTATTTCAACTTTAATTATCAATCAATACCAAAATATAATGGGGCAAACAAAGAGTTGTTTTAATAGGTCTCGAATCAATTGAGCAGTTCAAGTTTGGTGACTCTATAACATAATTATTTATTTATTATATATATATATATATATATATATATATATATATATCTGGTCCGGATCAAGTGCATACCACTTATCTTACTCACCGTGCTCACACCCACCTTTAGCAGCCGATTTTACGTGACGATTCGGTCATCTGATCGTATGAATAACTTCATAATCATAATTATAGTTCTAATTTTCTCTTCTCATCCAAGGCGAAGATATTTTCATCACTGTCTTTTACGAAATATCAAAGATCATGGTTACACCAAATCACAGATTCATTTATAATCATACTAATAAATTCGTCTTTGCTACTACGTGCAAAGATATTCATCAACGAGTTATCTTTTCTCTGGGCCAAAGATATTCAACAACAGTCATCTTTGCACTACTGGGCCAAAGATATTCAACAACAGGTCATCTTTGCTCTACGGGCCAAAGATATTCATCAACAATTCATCTTTGCACTACAGGCCAAAGATATTATTATCTCAAGAACTATATAATCATTTCAGAATTTATATAAACCATAATTATAACCATGTTGATTAATTCACCATTGCACTTAAGCTAAAAATATTCAATTGTTAATTCAATGGTCATGATCATACCGATCGACAATTCATCTTTTGCCTTTCTTTGGCCAAAAAGAACCCATAGTCACGATCATACCAATAATTTACCCATCTTTACACTCAAGTCGAAGAAATTTCTTCACCGGGATTATAAAAATGTTATATATGATAATAAAAACAATATAATCAAAATATGGATTTAATTTCAAGAGTAAGATTCATAAATCAGCGATAATTTGGTCGGAAAAAAACCATTTTTTGTCGTGAATAGTAACCCCCGTGAATAGTAACTCGTGAATAGTAACTCCAACACGAAAAGATAAAGTTTCACAATAAAATCCATATCAATATTTATAACACCTTAATCCAAATGTTATAAATCACTTAATAATCTCATAATCTAATATTATTAATATTATAATAATATTTTAATCATTTCTTAAACTTATAAATAATTTATTTAATTGTTTATACTTTATTAATTAATCGTTGAATCATACTAAAATGCCAAACTCATAAGATTTCATCACCAACAACCTCATCAAAATCTGCGTATGTATATATAGGATTCCCAAGCCATAGAATCCTATTTTTTAATTTTATTACTTCACATAACATATTTAATTTATTTATTCATAACTAGTCTATTTTCATAAAAAATACCAAATCAGTTCAAAAATATTTCTTTTTTGGGATTTAGCATAATATAGTCCCATATTGAACATATATTTTCTGAATTTTTAAAATTCATTTACTATTTTCACAAAAAGCGCGAATATTTAGACATTTATCATAAATTGTACTTTTGTCCAAAAATTCTAAAATTTAAAGAATATACTAATGTTATATAGATGTACTCCCAATAAAAATTTCACCAATTTTGGAGTTAACCGCAAGGAGTTATAAGGATTTACTTTTAAATTAGTCTTTTCCTATAAAATTCATAACTCTTAATCTATACATCCAAAAATCGCAATTTTTGGACACAATCTATAAAACTCATCAAATTATCATTTCAAATTCTTCTAAATTTTTGAAGGTCGGAAAAATTTTGAAACTGAAAAACATAATAACCCTTAAAATCCCTTACCTCAAAAGAGCAATACTTCTGACCGGAACATCGGATGTAAAGCCGAAGGAAACTTACACTGAATAGTAACTCTCAAAGTATCTAAATACTTAAAAAAATATGCTCGACAATATAGAGAGAAAGAAAACTTGTTTCTGGTGTGATTTTCAATTCTAACTTAAGCGCCTATTTATAGGAAAATGCTAGAACACCAAAGGAGACTAAATTAATAAAATATTAATTTATTTTATACGCATGCCATTTTGAAAAAACATGGTCGCCATCACCTTTCAAAATCTAATTCAGCAAATGCATTCAATCACCAACCAAAAACATTAAAAATATGATATATTGCGTGAGTTATAATTTTTAATCCGACCGTTGGATTGTTGTGATTTTTGGATATGTTATACATATATAAGTTGATTATATGTCCACAAATTTTGAACCGTTAAAAATGAACGTTTGATTTGTTATGAATTTTAAGAGGTGACTGATTCGAAAATTAGGTTTATAAATAATTTTGGTGGAAAATTTTAGAATTGAGTGGGCCCCACTTGTGGTTGGTGAAGAAAAATATGCTGAAATTCTAATTCAAATGTGGTGGGTGGCAATAGTAGCGGAAAGTAAAGCCATCAGTAGCAGATTCAAGTGCCTTGACGTCTTTAAAATTTTTTCTATAAATAGAGGGCTACGTTAGAATTGAAAATCACACCAGAAACATAAGTTTTCTCTCTTTCTCTCTCGATATTATCGAGCGTATTTTTTGAGTATTTTGATACTTTGAGATTTGCTAATGAGTGCAAGTTTCCTTGAAATTATATATCCAGATATTCCAAATCAAGCATTCTTTTCGAGGTAAGGGATTTTTAAGGGTTGTTATGTTTTTCATGTTTCGTAATTTTTCCGACCTTCAAAAATTCTGGAAAAATTTAAAATGATAATCTGATGAGTTTTCTAGATTGTGTCCAAAAATGGCAATTTTTGGATGTATAGATTATGAGTTATGAATTTTATGGGAAAAGACTATTTTAAAAGTAAACCCTTATAACTCCTTGTGGTTAACTCCAAAATTGATAAAATTTTTATTGGGAGTACATGTATATAATAGAAGTATACTCTGTAAATTGCGGAATTTTTGGACAAAAGTACAATTTATGATAAATGTCTAAATATTTAGATTTTGGCCATGTGAAAATAGTAAATGAATTTTAAAATTCGAGAGAAAATATATGTTCAATATGGGACTATATTCGCTAAATCCCATAAAAGAAATATTTTTAGAACTGATTTAGTATTTTTCATGAAAATGGACTAGTTATGAGTAAATGAATTAAATATGTTATGTGAAGTAAGAAAATTGGAAAATAGGATTTTATGACTTGAGAATCCTATATGAGGTATATGCAGATTTTTGATGAGGATTTTGGTTATTGGTGATAAAATCTTATGAGGTTGACATTTTAGGATGATTAAATACATTAATTAATAAAGTGTAAACAATTGAAATAAATTATTTATATGTTTAAGAAATGTTAATCTTTCAATATCATTATACCGAAATATTGGCATGGATTTTATTGTAAATATTCTGCCTTTTTCATGTCGGGGTTACTATTCATGAGTTACTATTCACGAGTTACTATTCACGGGTACAATTCACGACAAAAATAGTTTTTTTTTCTGACCAAGTTATTGTTGATTTATGAATCTTACTCTTGAAATTAAATTCATGTTTTGATCATATTGTTTTTATTATCATATATAACATTTTTATAATCCTGGTGAAGAAATTTCTCTTTTACTTGAGTGTAAAGATGGGTAGATTATTGGTATGATCGTGACTATGGGTTCTCTTTGGCCAGTAGTGTAAAGATGACATGTTGTTGAATATCTTTGGCCTGTAGTGCAAAGATGAAGTGTTGATGAATATCTTTGGCCCGTAGTGCAAAGATGACTTGTTGTTGAATATCTTTGGCCTGTAGTGCAAAGATGACATGTTGCTGAATATCTTTGGCATGTAGTGCAAAGATGAACTCTTAATGAATATCTTTGGCCCGTAGTGCAAAGATGAACTTATTAGTATGATTATGAACAGGAAATGTGATTTGGTATAACCATGATCTTTGATGTTTCATGTAAAGAAATGTGATGAAAATTATCTTCGTTCAAGATGAGAAGGGGAATTTAGAACTACAATTATGATTATGAGTTATTCATATGATTGTGGAAAGGAACTGTTGATTGATGTTACAGGGATAAAACATTGTTGGTGGACATTTAACATGGAGAAGATAATAGACTTTTATGGTCTATTTGACTCTTCTAATGGATTGCTTCGCATGCTTTGTAACTATGGTTGAAAAGTTTTATCATCTACCATATGTTCTAAATCTCGATTTTTTCTTGATGAAGGCTATTGATAATTTAATTATCTTTAGTCATGGTATTCTTTACTGAGCTAGTTGTGCTCACCCTTTTGCTTCACAATTCCTTTCGGGTATTAAGAGTGTTATGCAGTCGAATGGGGATAATGAGGGAATAGAATCGGTGATCATAGTCATTGAGGTTCTCCCTAAATAGTATGAAAATAATTTTATTAAGAACTTTAGATAATTGTGTCGTATTGTATACGTCATTTGATATTTAATTTTGGTGAACTGAATAGGGTGAGGTGAACCCAATTTTAGAAGGGTGTTTTGCCACTATCATACAAGATGTCTAATGACATACAACCTCGTGTTATCATAAGACAGGGTTGTGCACATCCACTTGCTGAGTATATCTACGAGCACTACCTATATGATCTTGGAGTTTGGTTGAAATGTAATTTTCAATTGCAGAAAGTGGAGATAGTTATATGTCAAGAGAAGACTTACCATTGAAAGGAACATGATAGTAATCTTCTCATTTTTCTTTGGGATCTATTGGGTCAACCAAGAATAAATCTTGAGTCATATGATATCTATCATAACCTAGACGTATGGCCTCCCATATACGAAGGTTTCTTGAGCACTTCCCAAAGATTTTAATTTCTAAAACAGGTTATTATTCGTACCTTTATGTAATGTATTAATGTGAGGTGTCATCCATAGTTGGGACATAGTCGCAGTTGGTATTAAAACTCACGATATATGTGTTGTTGTATTTTGCACGACAATTGTAGTAATAAAGTTGTAGTTATTTTTCGTACCATGATTTGGCGACTCGAATAGGTTGGATGGATTGGACCTATTTTGGGGGCGCCAGAGTTAATATCGAGCTTAGGGATATGATCTACGGGTGAGATCGAGGATTAGAACTAGGAGGAGGCGAGTAATATCCTTCGCTAGTGTGTGTCCTACCTAAGCTAAATTTTTCGACTTAAGTTGACAAATTGTGATATGTCAATTAACCTTTGTTTTGAAGTCGTATTACAGAATGATATCTAAAATACGAGGAGATGAGCAATGGAGAAATCATGAGGATGAGGGAAGATGAAATCGAAATGAAAGCAAAGGTATTCTCAACTCTTGAAATACCAGTACGTAAATTTTGGGACAAAATTTCATAAGGAGGGGAGATTGTAAGACCCCGAATTTTATGAAATAAAAGTATTTAATTTTTCTTATAATTGTTATTCAGTAAATGGTTAATTGATAAAAAGTTAAAGTTAAGGGTGAGATATGAATTTTTTTTTAAAATAAGCAAGTGGTTATAAAATACTCATTTCTGTCGGGGAATATTCATTTGGTCGTGAAATATTCTTGCTGTCGGGGAATATTCGTATGATGGCGCAACCATTTGTGGGCCCCATAACGGAAAACGATTGGATGAAGGAAAATGACAAAGTATGAGTTTTTATAAATAACGGCGTAATTGTTACCATTAACACTATTAGAATACCTGGTGGTTAAAAATATAAGAATATGCGTGGTCAGACGAAGAAGCTGCGGTGATTACTGATATTTTGAATTATTGATCCTTACGTAAAGAAGGCACTACTCAATAATTATTCTGATAATTCTTGCTCAAAATTTTATTTTATTGATTGATAATTCTTTGCGTTGATATTTTATATTATTGTTGTTTGATAATTGTTAATCATGATGATTTCACATTATCATATCAATAATTCATATTATTTGAATAATATTATTAGATAACATTATTGGCAAAGTCTAGAAAGTTTTGTCTAAGGAGAGGTTTGATCACCTAATTGCGCACCAGTAAGGAGAAATCCTTATTAGAAAGCCCCCTTTTTCCTGGGAACTGCATGGTTGTCATAATTGTGATTTTGTAATATTATTTGTGAATAATTAATTATTGATTTATATGATAAGGAAATATTTATTTATTGCGGATATAAATGATGGATTTATTTATGTGGATATAATTGAAGGAATTAATGTTGAGGTGTTTTATCAGTATTTTTTTGTCGGAATGGAGGTATTAAAAATCAAATCAAATTATTTTTACGATATATTCGTGAGTTATAATTTTTAATTAAATAGTTGGATCGTTGTGATTTTTGGATATGTTATACATATATAAGTTGAGTATATGTCCACAAATTTTGAACCGTTAAAAAATGAATGTATGTTTTGTTATGAATTTTAAGAGGTGACTGATTCAGAAATTAGGTTTATAAATGATTTTGGTGTAAAATTCTAGAATTGAGTGGGCCCCACTTGTGGTTTGTGACGCCCCCAAAATAGGTCTACACGTCCCATTCTGAGTCGCCAGATATCACACTATAAAAATCAAATACAAACTTCATTTATCTATTTGTTGAACTGTAAATGCAGAGTACTGACAACAGATAATTTATGAGTTTTAATACAATATTGTCTCGTGAGCGATATCAACTCAAATTGTTACAATGCCATATAAATACAAAGAAACAAATATTTTAAGACCCCAAAGAAGAACGAGAAGATTACTATCATATTCATTCTAATGAGGTACACTTATGACGCTTTTAAAGTCGGGTTCTCATCACCCTATTATTGTTCGCCAAAATCAATTATTAAGTGACGTATAAAATACGACACACACATCTTAGGTCCTCAATAAAATTATCTATTGCATGAAATGCCGTTTTATAATGTATTGAGAAACTTCGACAGTCTCGGACCATCACACTATTTCCCTGTTATCCCCGCTCGACCCAGCTACACTCTTATTACCTGAAAGGAAATGTGAAGAAAAAGGGTGAGCACGACTATCCCAGTAAAGAATATCATGACTAAAGATAATTTAAATATCAATAGCTTTTGTCAATAATAAATCAGAGATTTAGAACATATGGTAGATGATAAAACTTTTCAACCATAGTTGCAGTGGAACGAGCAATCCATTAAAAGAGTCAAATAGACCATCAGGTCTATTATCTTCTCTATGTTGAAAATCCACCAATAATGTTTTTATCCCTGTAACATCAATCAACAATTCCTGTCCACAATTATATGAATAACTCATAATCATAATTGTGATTCTGAATTTCCTTATTGCAACCAGGACGAAGATAATTTTCATCACCTATCTCCACCTGAAACATTAAAAATCATGGTTATACCAAATCACAATTCCTGCTCATAATCGTACTCACAAGTTCATCTTTTCACTACGGTCAAAGATATACAACTTTATAACCAATAACAAACAGTTCATCTTTGCACTACAGGCCAAAGATATACAACTGTAAAACCAATAACCAACAGTCCATCTTTGCACTACAGGCCAAAGATATACAACTGTAAAACCAATAATTGTAAGACCCCGAAATTTTTTTTTAATAAAAAGGAATTTCCTTTATTTATTATTTTGAAATAGTAAGGGTTGATTTGATTAATGTGGATAGTTAAGGGTTAAATACACAAATATTTCAAAATAAGCAAGTGGTTATAAAATATTCATTTTTGTGGGAATATTCGTTTGGTCGTGGAATATTAAATGCATTGTCGGGGAATATTCGTTTGGTCATGGAATATTAAATGACTTGTCGGGGAATATTAAATGCGACGCGCTAAACCATGTGTGGGCCCCATGAAAAGCGATTGGATGAGAAAGCAACAAAGTTTGGGTGGTTATAAATAACGGCAGTAGTTATTCTCAATTAAGACCATTGGAATACGGTGGTTAAAATACTGATGTCTGGCGTGGTTAAAGCGATGGCACCGCGGTATTTACGCGATGATTGTTGAATTATTGATCTTTACGTAAAGAAGGCACTACTCAATAATTATTACGGTAATTCTTTATTCAATAGTTTATTTTATTGATTCAATAATTCTTTGCGTTGGTTTTATATATATTCTTTATTTGATAATTGTCATCTTTGACAAGATTTCCCATTATCGGATCGATAATTCATATTATTTGAATAATATTATTAGATAACATTATTGGCAATGTCTAGAAAGTTACATGTCTAAGGAGAGGTTTGGTCACCTAATTTGCGGCGTTGATGAGAGATCCTTATTGGAAAGCCCCTCTTTCTGAGGAGCGGTGGTTGTCATAAATGTGATTACGTAATATTATTTGTGAATAATTAATTATTGATTCATATGATAAGGAAATATTTATTTTATATGAATATAAATGATGGATTTATTTATGTGGTTATTAATGAAGGAATTAATCTTTGAGATGTTTTATTTGTATTTTGTCGGATTGGAGGTATTAAAAGATCAAATCGGTGTTATTACTGCTTTATTGTGTGAGTTATAATATTTAATCCAAATAGTTGGATCGTTGTAATTTTTGGATATGTTATACATATATAAGTTGAGTATATGTCCACAAATTTTAAACCGAATTAAAGATGAGCGTATAATTTATTATGAATTTTAAGAGGTGGTGATCGTAAATTAGGTTATAAATGATTTTAGTGGAAAATTCTAGAATTGGTGGGCCCCACTTTTGGTTGGTGAGAAATGTGCTCAATTGAATTTTCAAATGTGGTGGGTGGGAATAGTAAGAGTAAAGCCATCGGGTTGCGAGGTTAAGTCCGCTTGACGTCTTAACATTTTCCTATAAATAGAGGGCTAAGTTAGAATTGAAAATCACACCGAAACAAAGTTTTCTCTCTTCTCTCTCTATATTATTGAGCGTATTTTGTGAGTATTTAGATACTTTGAGAGTTCTTTATTCAAGTCAAGTTTCATTAAAGCATCACTTGACCTTTCCTTCCAAATCTTGACTCTTTGAGGTAAGGGATATTATTTTTTCAGTAATGATATTATTTCTTTGATATCATTATCTTTGAAATATTGATCCGATGTTTTTATCAAATTTGGAACTTTTTCATGTCTCGGGTTACTATTCATGAGTTCTTATTCACGAGTTACTATTCATGAGTTACTATTCACGAGTTCTTATTCACACAGTACTATTCATGAAGAAGCGTGAAAATGTTTTTTGTGGAATTTCTATCTTTTGGTGTCGAGAGTTACTATTCACGTATACTCAAGACTATTCACGATATCTAACCTTTATTCACGATATCGGCACTATTCATCGAAAAATAAAATTTCTTCTTTTCGTCCAAAATATCTATTCGGATACTAGCTTTGATTGTATCCATGTTTTGATCATTCTTGAATTTTACACCACTATGATTATTTTTGAGGTATTGTTGGACATGGATAAAAACAAAGTACGAATCCTTAATCCTTAATCCTTGTCATTTTGTTTCTTTGGATTCGTTCTTTTAAAATATTTTCATCATCCTCGTCTTAAATGATGATATTATTGAATATCTTTGGCCTGTAGTGCAAAGATGAATGATTTTTTGAAGAATATCTTTGGCTTTGTAGTGCAAAGATGAGCAGTGTTTAAATGAACATGAGTGGTGATGAATATCTTTGGCCTTTAGTGCAAAGATGAGCAGTGTTGAGATGAACATGACCGATTGATGAATATCTTTGGCTGTAGTAGTGCAAAGATGAATATTTGATTTGAGATGAATATTGATTGATGTTACGAGGATAAAATATTGATGATGGATTTATTAAATTCATAGATTATAGTAGATTTCATTTCTACGTAACTCTTCTATGAATTATTATTTTCATTGCGTATATTGATACGAAACTTGTTGTCATTGTGATTCTATCGATTTTTCCTGTTTGAGACTAACGATAATTTGTTGTATATTATCTTAGTCATAGTATTCTTCTTGGGCTAGTTGAGCTCACCCTTTTCCTTGTTGTTCCATTTTTCTTCTCGGGAGGCGAGAATGTAGCGAGTACTAGGCGGGGTATGGAATGAAGGTTCTAGAGAGAGTTGTTTAGTAGTCCTCACCATTTTGTAAAATAATGTATCAATAATTATGATGGGGATTTATTTGCGTGTGGATATTGTCAGAAGACAATATTATATTTAAACTCACAAATATAAATTGTCGTATTTCACACTTACATTTGTATTATTGAAGTTGTAGTTTGCTTTCTTGTACCAAGTATTTGGCGACTCGAGAATGGGTGTTGTGTATACCTATTTTTGGGGTGTCATAATAATCAACCATCCATCTTTTACTTACTGGTGCCAAAGATATCTCAGTAAAACCAATAATCTTTGAGACTCGACTTAATAAATAAATCACATCATCGAATCATCCCCGCACTACGACCAAGGATATTCATTAAATCACATCCATGAATTAATATTTCATTCTTTGAGACTCGAATCAATAATTAATCCATCATCATCGAATCATCCCGCACTACATGCCAAGGATATTCGTTAATATCATGACCACAAATTATCTATGCACTACGGGCCAAAGATAATCGTGTTTTCATCATCAATGATCCCGATCACGCCATAAAACAATTCATCTTTGCACTCTTGGCCAAAGAGAATCCATAGCCATAATCATACCAAAAGCGTCCATCAATGCACTACGGGCCACGATGAGGACTTTTTCCACATCATTTGTAACATTACGGTCATGATTATACGAATAATCCATGGTCATAATCATACCAAGTCCATCTATGCTTTATAGGCCATGATGACTTTCAACATAATATAAACATGAGAATGATGACAATGATATAAGAATTAATCAACGAAAACAAGGATAAATATTAAAGACTTTAAATTTATCCAAATATTATCAATCACTTAATAAACTCATAATCTAATATTATAATAATATTTTAATCACTTCTTAAACTTATAAACAATTTATTTCAATTGTTTACATTTTACCAAACAATGCATTTAATCATTCAAAAATGCCATACTCATAAGATTTCATCACCAATGATTAAATCCCTCATAAAAAATATGCATATACCTTATATAGGATTTCAAAGCCATAAAATCCTATTTTCCAACTTTGTTACTTCACTAAACATATTTAACTCATATGTTCGTAACTAAATTATTTTTATGAAAAATACCAAATCAGTTCCAAAAATATTTCTTTTCTGGGATTTAGCATAATATAGTCCCATAATGAACATATATTTTTCTCGGAATTTTTAAAATTCATTTACTATTTTTCAAAAATCAATTTCTAATTAATTCCTTAAGAAATTAGCTACCTCAAGTTTAACTCCAGAAATTCCCAAATCTTGGAAGGATCTTACACATGTTAACATGAGCTTCCAGTTTAAATTTCATGGTCATCGGAGTTATAAAACTCCGATTATAACATTTTTCGTCAGAAAAATCTAAATATTAAAATGGTCATAAGTTGCTCATTTTAAGTCGGAATGAGCTCATTTTTGGACAGGAGGTACCTTATACTATATACTTTCATGTCCCAAAAGGCCGGAATTTTTCTCACAAATTAAGTGGCCGAAACAGCCCTTTTAAAAATCCGGACAGTAGCATTTTGGTAATTTCTAGCTTTCGACTCCTTTGCTAAAATCAGTCCACACAAAAATCTATAATATCTTTTCCAGTGATTCCACTTGGAGATGCTAGAAAACTCATAGATCTAACTCTAGAACTTGACCACACTCAAAAATTCAAAATATAATAGGAGATATGGTTAATTGAATTTCATGTTCTATTTTTACCAAAATCTGATTTTCAACCCTTTGTGATTTCTAAGAAACTTTCATGTTTTCACATAATAACCAGCATAACTCATCATAACACTTACTAATACTTTATATACCCATGATTTTCATCAGTCCAATGCTTTTATTATGACTCTCATCATAATCAACGTAACCAGATCATTTCTATAATTTAATAAGGAATGAATATAAAGGATCATTCACCATGCATGTGGTAATCCACATAGACAGGTTATTCCAAATGAATAATAAAGAATGGAATAATAGAAGGATTCACCATGCATGCGATAGAGACCGCATTGATAGGTTATTCTCAATGAGAATAATAAATAATGGAACCGGTCCGCAGAAACGCACGTACGAGGATATTAGCGATGAATGATAAATGCGAAATAATAAATAATGGAAACCAGTCCCACAGTAAAACGCATGATGGGATATTCGGATGAGAATAGTAAAGAATGAAATAATAGAAAATTTTCACCATATATGCGGTTTCTTGATAAAGCAAAGTTATTCAACATAATAATAAGGAATGGAATAATGGAAGAATTTCACCAAGTATAGGTAGTCGCATGATAAAAGTTATTCCAACGAGAATAATAAAGAATGGAATAATGAAGTTCTCTTCATGAATACAAAAAAATAATACCCCTTACCAAAGACAATAAATAATATCCCTTACCTTTGAAAGAAGAGTATTAAATTTGGTAGGGTGAGGATATACTCAAAGAAAAGTCAGACTACGCTCAAAACTTTCTTAAACTCTAAAAAATACGCTCAAGATTATAGAAGAAGAACCTCTCTATAGTTTCTCTCACAGAGTTTCAGGTGAATTCTTAAGAAATAATGAAGGAATGAGCTTATTATTTATAAGAATGGATTGCATAATAATTAATTCATGAAACGGTCAGATTGATTTACTTTTTAATCGAAGCGGTCCAGATTTAAAGCAAAATCTTTTAAATAAAATATAATATATTCTATTTATAATCTAATAAAATGAATAACTTTATAAAAGTATTACATTTTTATATAAAAGATTTTATTATGCAAAAAATACTATGCAGTATTTGATAATAAAATATAATATATTCTATTAATAGAATAACTTTATAAAAGTATTTTGTTTTATATAAAAATATTTTACTATACAAAACATTATGCATAATAAAATATAATATATTCTATTTATAGAATAACTTTATAAAAGTATTATGTTTTATATAAAAAGCTTTTCTGTTTTATTACATTAATAATACTATTAAAACAAAACTGAGTGACTTATCATGTAAGCATTAATAATCAATACCGTGTGCTACTATGCAACCACGCGTATTACTGTACTTTTACTACCGAGTAGTTCAACAGTTTTAACGATAAAACTTCCGCTATTATTTTTATAAAAATATTTTTGTCGTTTTCTCAATTTGACAATAATTACATTGTGGGCTCCACCAATGATTGTACCGTCGTACGGATATTCTCCGACAAAAAAATATTTTATATCAACTTGCTTACTTTGCAAAAATTTTCACATATTACCCTTAACTTTAAACTTTTATCAATTTAACTATTTACCAGAATAAAAAAAAAATTGAATACTTTTATTAAATAAAATTCGGGGTCTCACATTGTTGGTGAAGAAATGTGCTGAAAGTCTAATTCAAATGTGGTGGGTGGTAATAATAGCAGGTAAAGCCATCAGGTAGCAGGTCAAGTCTGCTTCGGCGTGCTAAAATTTTCCTATAAATAGAGGGCTAAGTTAGAATTGAAAATCACACCAGAAACATAAGCTTTATCTCTTTCTCTCTCTATATTATCAAGCGTATTTTATGAGTATTTTGATACTTTGAGAGTTGCTAATGAGTGCAAGTTTTCTTCAACGTCATATCCGATATTCCAGTCAGAAGTACTGCTCTTTTGAGGTAAGGGATTTTTAAGGGTTGTTATGTTTTTCATGTTTCGTAATTTTTCCGACCTTCAAAAATTCTAAAAAAATTTGAAATGATAATTTGATGAGTTTTCTAAATTGTGTCCAAAAATGGCGATTTTTGGATGTATAGATTATAAGTTATGAATTTTATGGGAAAAAACTATTTTAAAAGTAAACCCTTATAACTCCTTGTGGTTAACTCCAAAATTGGTAAAATTTTTATTGGGAGTACATGTATATAATAGAAGTATACTCTGTAAATTTAGGAATTTTTTGGACTAAAGTACAATTTATGATAAATGTCTAAATATTCGGCAGTTTTGGCCATATGAAAAATAGTAAATGAATTTTTAAAATTCTGAGAAAAATATATGTTCAATATGGGACTATATTATGCTAAATCCCATAAAAGAAATATTTTTGGAACTGATTTGGTATTTTTCATGAAAATGGACTAGTTATGAGTAAATGAATTAATTATGTTATGTGAAGTAAGAAAATTGAAAAATAGGATTTTATGGCTTGAGGATCCTATATGAGGTATATGCAAATTTTTGATGAGGGTTTTTGTTATTGGTGATGAAATCTTGTGAGGTTGGCATTTTAGGATGATTAAATGCATTAATTAGTAAAGTGTAAACAATTGAAATAAATTATTTATATGTTTAAGAAATGTTATTCTTTCAATATCATTATACCGAAATATTGGCATGGATTTTATTGTGAAATTTCTACCTTTTTTATGTCGGGGTTACTATTCATGAATTACTATTCATGAGTTCTTATTCATGAGTTCTTATTCACGAGATTCTTATTCACGGGTCTTATTCACGACAAAATTAGTTTTTTTTTTCGACCAAGTTATTGTTGATTTATGAATCTTACTCTTGAAATTAAATCCATATTTTGATCATATTGTTTTTATTATCATATATAACATTTTTATAATCCTGGTGAAGAAATTTCTCTTTTACTTGAGTGTAAAGAGGGGTAGATTATTTGGTATGATCGTGACTATGGGTTCTCTTTGGCCAGTAGTGCAAAGATGACATGTTATTGACTATCTTTGGCCTGTAGTGCAAAGATGAAGTGTTGATGAATATCATTGGCCCGTAGTGCAAAGATGACTTGTTGTTGAATATCTTTGGCCCGTAGTGCAAAGATGATGATTCTTAAATATCTTTGGCATGTAGTGCAAAGATGAACTGTTAATGAATATCTTTGGCCCGTAGTGCAAAGATGAACTTATTAGTATGATTATGAACAGGAAATGTGATTTGGTATAACCATGATCTTTGATGTTTCATGTAAAAAAATGTGATGAAAATTATCTTCGTCCTAGATGAGAAGGGGAATTTAGAACTACAATTATGATTATGAGTTATTCATATGATTGTGGAAAGGAACTGTTGATTGATGTTACAGGGATAAAACATTGTTGGTGGACATTTAACACGGAGAAGATAATAGACTTTATGGTCTATTTGACTCTTCTAATGGATTGCTTCGTCTCATTGCAACTATGGTTGAAAAGTTTTATCATCTACCATATGTTTCTAAATCTTTGATTTATTCTTGATGAAGGCTATTGATAATTTAATTATCTTTAGTCATGGTATTATTTCTTCTAGTAGTTGTGCTCACCCTTTTGCTTCACAATTCCTTTCGGGTAATAAGAGTGTTCTCACGAATTCGGCGGGGATATGAGGGAATAGAGCGGTGGTCTATAGTTGTTGAGGTTCTCCTAAATAGTATAGAAATAATTTTATTGAGAACTTTAGATAATAATTGTGTCGTATTATATACGTCATTTGATATTTAATTTTGGTGAACCGAATAGGGTGAGGTGAACCCAATTTTGGAAGGGTGTTTTGCCACTATCATACAAGATGTCTAATGACATACAACCTCGTGTTATCATAAGACAGGGTTGTGCACATCCACTTGCTGAGTATATCTATGAGCACTACCTATATGATCTTGGAGTTTGGTTGAAATGTAATTCTCAATTGTAGACAATGGAGATAGTTATATGTCAAGAGAAGACTTACCATTGAAAGGAACATGATAGTAATCTTCTCATTTTTCTTTGGGGTCTATTGGGTCAACCAAGAATAATTCTCGAGTCATATGATATCTATCATAACCTAGACGCATGACCTCCCATGTACGAAGGTTTCCTTGAGCACTTCCCAAAGATTTTAATTTCTAAAAGCAGCTTATTTTTGTACCTTTATGTAATGTATCAATGTGAGGTCTTTGTCCATAGTTGGGGACATGAGTCATGATTGGTATTAAAACTTCATGATATATGTGTTGTTGTATTTTGCACGAGTTGTGTAGTAATAAAGTTGTAGTTGTTTTATGTACCATGTATTTGGAGACTCGAATAGGTTGGATGGATTGGACCTATTTTGGGGGCGTCATGATTTAGTATCGAACTTAGGGATATGATCTCCGGTGGAGATCCATGATTAGAACTAGGAGGATAGATGAGTAATATCCTTCGCTAGTGTGTGTCCTACCTAAAAAGTGAATTTTTTCGACTTAAGTTGACAAATTGTGATATGTCAATTAACCTTTGTTTTAAAGTCGTATTCTAGAATGATATCTAAAATACAGGAGATGAAGCAATGGAGAAATCACGAGGACGGGGAAGATGAAATCAGAAATGAAAGCAAGGTATTCTCAACTCTTTGAAATACCAGTCACGTAAATTTTAGGGACAAAATTTCATAAGGAGGGAGATTGTAAGACCCCAAATTTTATGAAATAAAAGTATTTAATTTTTCTTATAATTGTTATTGGTTAAATGGTTAATTGATAAAAAGTTAAAGTTAAGGGTGAGATATGAATTTTTTTCAAAATACGCAAGTGGTTATAAAATACTCATTATTATATTCTTTGTCATGGAATATTATTAAACGAATATTAAATGTACCCTTTCATGGCCCCATAATGAGAAAATGATTGGATGAAGGAAAAGCGACAAAGTGTGAGTTTTTATAAATAGCGGCGTAATTGTTACCGTTAACACTATTGGAATACCTGGTGGTTAAAAATACAAATAATATGCTTGGTTTAAAGTAAACTACGATATTGCGAGTATTTTTGAATTATTGATCACTACGTAGAAAGGCACTACTCAATAATTGTTACGATAATTACTATTCAAAATTTTATTTTATTGTTTCAATAATTCTTTGCGTTGATATTTTATATTATTGTTATTTCAATAATTGTTAGTGCACAGTATTTCTCATTATCATATCAATAATTCATATAATTTGAATAATATTATTAGATAACATTATTGGAAATGTCTAGAAAGTTCTATTTAAGGAGAGGTTTGGTCACCTAATTGCGCACCAGTAAGGAGAAATCCTTATTAGAAAGCCCCCTCTTTCTTGGGAACTTCCTGGTTGTCATAATTGTGATTCTGTAATATTATTTGTGAATAATTAATTATTGATTTATATGATAAGGAAATATTTATTTGATGCGGATATAAATGATGGATTTATTTATGTGGATATAATTGAAGGAATTAATGTTGAGGTGTTTTATCAGTATTTTTGTCGGAATAGAGGTATTAAAAAATCAAATCAGTATTTTTACGATATATTGCGTGAGTTATAATTTTTAATCCGACCGTTGGATCGTTGTGATTTTTGGATATGTTATACATATATAAGTTGAGTATATGTCCACAAATTTTGAACCGTTAAAAATGAACGTATGATTTGTTATGAATTTTAAGAGGTGACTGATTCGAAAATTAGGTTTATAAATGATTTTGGTGGAAAATTCTAAAATTGAGTGGGCCCTACTTGTAGTTGGTGAATAAATGTGCTGAAATTCTAATTCAAATGTGATGGGTGGCAATAGTAGCAGGTAAAGCCATCAAGTAGTAGGTCAAGTCTACTTCTGCATGCTAACATTTTTCTATAAATAGAGGGCTAAGTTAGAATTGAAAATCACACCAGAAACATAAGCTTTCTCTATTTCTCTCTCTATATTATCGAGTGTATTTTGTGAGTATTTTGATACTTTGAGAGTTGCTAATGAGTGCAAGTTTCCTTCAGCGTCATATCCGATATTCCAGTCAGAAGTACTGCTCTTTTGAGGTAAAGGATTTTTAAGGGTTGTTATGTTTTTCATGTTTCGTAATTTTTTCGACCTTCAAAAATTCTGAAAAAATTTGAAATGATAATTTGATGAGTTTTCTAAATTGTGTCCAAAAATGGCAATTTTTGAATGTATAGATTATGAGTTATGAATTTTATGGGAAAAGACTATTTTAAAAGTAAACCCTTATAACTCCTTGTGGTTAACTCCAAAATTGGTAAAATTTTTATTGGTAGTACATGTATATAATAAAAGTATACTCTGTAAATTTTGGAATTTTTGGACAAAATTTCAATTTATGATAAATGTCTAAATATTCGGCAGTTTTGGCCATGTGAAAAATAGTAAATGAATTTTAAAAATTCCGAGAAAAATATATGATCAGTATGGGACTATATTCTGTTAAATCCCAGAAAAGAAATATTTTTGGAACTAATTTGGTATTTTTCATTAAAATGGACTAGTTATGAGTAAATGAATTAAATATGTTATGTGAAGTAAGAATATTGGAAAATAGGATTTTATGGCTTGAGAATCATATATGAGGTATATAAATTTTTTTATGAGGGTTTTGGTTATTGGTGATGAAATCTTATGAGGTTGGCATTTTAGGATGATTAAATGCATTAATTAGTAAAGTGTAACCAATTGAAATAAATTATTTATATGTTTAAGAAATGTTAATCTTTCAATATCATTATACCGAAATATTGGCATGAATTTTATTGTGAAATTTCTACCTTTTTCATGTCGGGGTTACTATTCATGAGTTACTATTCACGGGGTACTATTCACGACAAAATTAGTTTTTTTCTGACCAAGTTATTGTTGAATTATGAATCTTACTCTTGAAATTAAATCCATATTTTGATCATATTGTTTTTTATTATCATATATAACATTTTTATAATCTGGTGAAGGTGAAGAAATTTCTCTAGGTAGATGACTTGAGTGTAAAGATGGGTAGATTATTGGTATAATCGTGACTATGGGTTCTCTTTGGCCAGTAGTATAAAGATGACATGTTGTTGAATATCTTTGGCCTGTAGTGCAAAGATGAAGTGTTGATGAATATCTTTGGCCTGTAGTGCAAAGATGATCTGTTGTTGAATATCTTTGGCCCGTAGTGCAAATATGACATGTTGCTAAATATCTTTGATATGTAGTGCAAAGATGAACTGTTAATGAATATATTTGGCCCGTAGTGCAAAGATGAAATTATTAGTATGATTATGAACAGGAACTATGATTTGGTATAACCATGATCTTTGATGTTTCAGGTAAAGAAATGTGATAAAAAATTATCTTCGTCCTAGATGAGAAGGGGAATTTAGAACTACAATTATGATTATGAGTTATTCATATGAATGTGGAAAGGAATTGTTGATTGATGTTAGAGGGATAAAACATTGTTGGTGGACTTTTAACATGGAGAAGATAATAGACTTTATGATCTATTTGACTCTTCTAATGGATTGCTCGTTCCGCTGCAACTATGGTTGAAAAGTTTTATCATCTACCATATGTTTTAAATCTCTGATTTATTACTGATGAAGGCTATTGATAATTTAATTATCTTTAGTCATGGTATTCTTTACTGAGCTAGTTGTGCTCACCCTTTTGCTTCACAATTCCTTTCAGGTAATAAGAGTGTTCTTCACGGATTCGAGCCGGGGATAACAGGGGAATAGAACGGTGGTCTATAGCTATTGAGGATCTCCCTAAATAGTATAGAAATAATTTTATTGAGAACTTTAGATAAGTGTGTCGTATTGTATACATCATTTGATATTTAATTTTGGTGAACCGAATAGGGTGAGGTGAACCCAACTTTGGAAGGGTGTTTTGCCACTATCATACAAGATGTCTAATGACATACAACCTCGTGTTATCATAAGACAGGATTGTGCACATCCACTTGCTGAGTATATCTACGAGCACTACCTATATGATCTTGGAGTTTGGTTGAAATGTAATTCTCAATTGCAGAAAGTGGAGATAGTTATATGTCAAGAGAAGACTCACCATTGAAAGGAACATGATAGTAATCTTCTCATTTTTCTTTGGGGTCTATTGGGTCAACTAAGAATAATTCTCGAGTTATATGATATCTATCATAACCTAGACGCATGGCCTCCCATGTACGAAGGTTTCTTTGAGCACTTCCAAAAGATTTTAATTTTTAAAACAGTTATTGACTGTACCTTTATGTAATGTATCAATGTGAGGTGCTGTCCATAGTTGGGACATAGTCATGATTGGTATTAAAACTCACGATATATATGTTGTTGTATTTTGCACGACAATTGTAGTAATAAAGTTATAGTTGTTTTTTGTACCATGTATTTGGTGACATAGAATAAGTTGGATGGATTGGACCTATTTTGGGGGCCTCACAGTTGGTATCAGAGTTTAGGGATATGATCTCTGGCGGAGATCCAGGATTAGAACTAGGAGGGGAGAGACGAGTAATATCCTTCGCTAGTGTGTGTCCTACCTAAGCTGAATTTTCTGTCTTAAGTTGACAAATTGTGATATGTTAATTAACCTTTGTTTTGAAGCTGTATTCTAGAATGGTATCTGAAATACAGGAGATGAGCAATGGAGAAATCATGAGGACATGGAAGATGGAATCTAAAATGACAGCAAGGTATTCTTAACTTTTCGAAATACCAGGTACGTAAATTTCGGGGACGAAATTTCATAAAGAGGGGAGATTGTAAGACCCCGAATTTTATGAAATAAAAGTATTTAATTTTTCTTATAATTTTTATTCAGTTAATAGTTAATTGATAAAAAGTTAAAGTTAAGGGTGATATATGATTTTTTTTTTAAAATACGCAAGTGGTTATAAAATACTCATTTCTGTTGGAAAATATTCATATGGTCGTGAAATATTCTTGCTATCAGGGAATATTCGTACGATCAGCCATTTGTGGGCCCCATAATGCAAAAAGATTGGATAAAGGAAAACGACAAAATATGAGTTTTTATATATAACGGCGTAATTGTTACCGTTAACACTATTGGAATACCTGGTGGTTAAAAATACGATAATATCGTGGTTACGCAGCAAAGCGGTATTACCTGCAATGATTTTGAATTATTGATCCTTACGTAAGAAGGCTTTACTCAATAATTGTTTACGATCTTTATTCAAAATTTTATTTTATTGATTCAATAATTGTTCGTTGATATTTTATATTATTGTTGTTTGATAATTGTTAGTGCACACGATATTTCTCATTATCATATCAATAATTCATATTATTTGAATAATATTATTAGATAACATTATTGACAATGTCTAGAAAGTTCAGTCTAAGGAGAGGTTTGGTCACCTAATTGCTCGCCAGTAAGGAGAAATCCTTATTAGAAATCCCCCTCTTTCCTGGGAACTGCCTGGTTGTCATAATTGTGATTCTGTTATATTATTTATGAATAATTAATTATTGATTTATATGATAAAGAAATATTTATTTGATGTAGTTATAAATGATGGATTTATTTATGTGGATATAATTGAATGAATTAATGTTGAGGTGTTTTATCAGTATTTTTGTCGGAATGGAGGTATTAAAAAATCAAATTAGTATTTTTACGATATATTGCGTGAGTTATAATTTTTAATCTGACCATTGGATCGTTGTGATTTTTGGATATGTTATACATATATAAGTTGAGTATATGTCCACAAATTTTAAACCGTTAAAAATGAACGTATGATTTGTTATGAATTTTAAGAGGTGACTGATTCGAAAATTAGGTTTATAAATGATTTTGGTGGAAAATTCTAGAATTGAGTGGGCCCCACTTGTGATTGGTGAAGAAATATGCTAAAATTCTAATTCAAATGTGGTGGGTGGCAATAGTAGCACGTAAAGCCAGAATTGCGGTCGAAAGTCTCATTTAACATTTTCCTATAAATAGAGGGCTAAGTTAGAATTGAAAATCACACCAGAAACATAAGTTTTCTCTCTTTTTCTCTCTATATTATCGAGCGTATTTTGTGAGTATTTTGACACTTTGAGAGTTGCTAATGAGTGCAAGTTTCCATCAGCTTCATATCCGATATTCCAGTCAGAAGTACTGTTCTTTTGAGGTAAGGGATTTTTAAGGGTTGTTATTCATTTTTCGTAATTTTTCCCACCTTCAAAAATTCTGGAAAAATTTGAAATGATAATTTGATGAGTTTTCTAGATTTTGTCAAAAAATGGCGATTTTTGGATGTATAGATTATGAGTTATGAATTTTATGGGAAAAGACTATTTTAAAAGTAAACCCTTATAACTCCTTGTGGTTAACTCCAAAATTGGTGAAATTTTTATTGGGAGTACATGTATATAATAGAAGTATACTCTGTAAATTTCAGAATTTTTGGACAAAAGTATAATTTATGATAAATGTCTAAATATTCGGCAGTTTTGGCCATGTGAAAAATAGTAAATGAATTTTAAAAATTCCGAGAAAAATGTATGTTCAATATGGGACTATATTCTGTTAAATCCCAGAAAAGAAATATTTTTGGAACTGATTTGGTATTTTTCATGAAAATAGACTAGTTATGAGTAAATGAATTAAATATGTTATGTGAAGTAAAAAAATTGGAAAACAACATTTTATGGCTTGAGAATTCTATATGAGTTATATGCAGATTTTTGATGAGGGTTTTGGTTATTGGTGATGAAATCTTATGAGGTTGGCATTTTAGGATGATTAAATGCATTAATTAGTAAAGTGTAAACAATTGAAATAAATTATTTATATGTTTAAGAAATGTTATTCTTTCAATATCATTATAACGAAATATTGGTATGAATTTTATTGTTGAATTTCTACCATTTTCATGTCGGGGTTACTATTCATGAATTACTATTCACAAGTTACTATTTATGGGGTACTATTCACGACAAAATTGGTTTTTTTCTGACCAAGTTATTATTTATTTATGAATCTTACTCTTGAAATTAAATCTATGTTTTGATCATATTATTTTTATTATCATATATAACATTTTTATAATCCTGGTGAAGAAATTTCTCTTTTACTTGAGTGTAAAGATGGGTAGATTATTGGTATGATCGTGACTATGGGTTCTCTTTGGCCAGTTGTAACGCCCCCAAAATAGGTCCATTCCATCCAACCCATTCTGAGTCGCCAAATATATGGTACGAAAAACAACTACAACTTTATTACAACAATTGTCGTGCAAAATACAACAACACATATCGTCATGAGTTTGGATACAAATATATACCAACCTGTAGTACGTCACAATGACACCTTACATAAAGGTATAGTCAAAACCTGCTTTTAGAAATTAGAATCTTTGGGAAGTGCTCAAGGAAACCTTCGTATACATGGGAGGCCATGCTTTTAGGTTATGGTAGATATCATATGGCCACAGAATTATCCTTGGTTGACCTAATAGACCCTAAAGAAAACGAGAAGATTACTATCATATTCTTCCCAATGGTGAGTCTTCTCTTAACATATCATTATCTCCATTGTCTCTAATTGGGTATTATACTCCAAACAAACACTAAGATTATATAGTAGTGCTTGTAAATATACTCAAGAAGTGGATGAGCACAACCATGTCTTATGATAACAAGAGTTCAGATGTCATTAGACATCTTGTATGATAGTGACAAAACACCCTTCCAAAGTTGGGTTCGCCTCACCCTATTTAATTCACCAAAATAACTATTAAATGATGTATAAAATACAACACACTAAAGTCCTCAATAAAATTATTTCCATACTCTTTAGGGAGAACCTCAACAACTATAGACCACCGTTCTATTCCCTTGTTATCCCCCGCTTCAACCCAGCCTACACTTTTATTACGAAAGGAATTGTGAAAGAAAAGGGTGAGCACAACTAGCTCGAAGAAAGAATATTATAACTAAAGATACATAAATTATCATTAGTCTTCATCAATAATAAATCGTAGATTTAGAACATATGGTAGATGATAAAAATTTTCAACCATAGTTGCAAATGAACGAAAGCAATCCATTAAAAGAGTCAAATAGACTATAAAGTCTATTGTCTTCTCCACGTTAAAAGTCCACCAACAATATTTTATCCTGTAACATCAATCAACAGGTTCCTTTTCACAATCATATGAATAACTCATAATCATAATTGTGATTCTAAATTCCTCTTCTCATCCGGGACGAAGATAATTTTCATCACATGTCTTTACCTCGAAACCTCAAATATCATGGTTATACCAAATCACAGCCCTGCTCATAATCATACTAATAAATTCATCTTTGCACCACGGGCCAAAGATATTCATCAACAATTCATCTTTACACTACAAAAGCTAAAGATATTCAACAACAAAAGTCATCTTTGCATTACGAGCCAAAGATATTCATCAATAATTCATCTTTGCTCTAAATTAAAGATATTCAATAACAGTCATCTTTGCATTACGAGCAAAAGATATTCATCAATAATTCATCTTTGCACTACAGGCTAAGATATTCATCAACAAGTCATCTTTGCCTACGAGCCAAAGATATTCATATATCAAAGAAATACATAATCATTTCAGAAGTTATATAACAATAATTATAACCATGTTGATCAATTCACCTTTGCACTTAAGCTAAAAATATTCAATTGTAAATTCAATGGTCATGATCATACCAGTCAACAATTCAACTTTTGCACTACTGGCCAAAGAGAACCTATAGTCACGATCATACCAATAATATACCCATCTTTACACTCAAGTCAAAGAGAAATATTATCATTAGGGTTATAAGAATGTTATATAAAAACAATATAATCAAAACATGGTTTTAATTTCAAGAGTAAGATTCATAAATCAATGATAATTTGGTCAAAGAAGAAACCAATTTGTCGTGAATAGTACCCGTGATTAAATCACATAGAACAGATCACGTGCATAGTAAATACACTAAAAGATAAAGTTTCATAATAAAATTCATATCCATATTTATAACACCTTAATCCAAATATTATAAATCACTTAGAAATCTCATAATCTAATATTATTAATATTACAATAATATTTTAATCATTTCTAAAACTTATAAACAATTTAATTAAATTGTTTACACTTTACTAATTAATGCATTTAATCATCATAAAATGCCAAACTCATAAGATTTCATCACCAATAACCAAAACCCTCATCAAAAATGCATATACCTCATATATGATTCTCAAGCCATAAAATCATATTTTCCAATTTTCTTACTTCACATAACATATTTAATTCATTTACTCATAACTAGAATATTTTCATGAAAAATACCAAATCAGCCCAAAAATATTTCTTTTCCGAATTCAAGATAACATAGTCCCATATTGAACATATATTTTCTCAAAATTTTAAAAATTCATTTACTATTTTTCATATGGCCAAAACCACCAAATATTTAAATATTTATCATAAATTATACTTTTATCCAAAAATTTGAAATTTACACGGTATCTGATATTATATAGATGTACTCCCAAAGTAAAGATTTTATCAATTTTGGAGTTAATCACAAGGAGTTATAAATAGTTACTTTTAAAATAGTCTTTTTCTCATTAAATCCATAACTCCTAATCTATACATCCAAAAATCGCCATTTTGGACACACTCTACTAAAACTCATCAAAATATCATTTTAAATTTTTTCAGAATTTTGAAGGTTCAGAAAAATTTGGAAACTAAAAACATAATAACCCTTGAAATCTCTTATTATCCCTTACCTCAAAAAAGCGAGACTTCTAATTAGAATAATCTTTGAAGCGAACTTACTCAGTATAACAACACTCAAAGTATACTCAAAATACTCACAAGAATACGCTCGATAATATAGAGAGAAAACTTGAGTTTACGGTGTGATTTTCAATTCTAACTAAGACACCTATTTATAGGAAAATCTTTAGAACACCAAAGCGAGAAAATTTAATATAATATATTATAATTTTCCACAACTTCATCATCGCACACTAACAATCTGAATTCAGCCTCCTAATCACATGTTAAATGAGTTTCAAAAATGAAAAAAAGCGTTTTTGTAATTAAAAATATTTTAAACTTTCAAAAATCAATTATTTGAACTTACCGTAACTTGAACTTCAATAATTCATAATAAATAGCCCTTTTATCGGAAAATTCAAATCTCGCGCCTTTTTATAGGAATTCAATTCTCTACAACTTTGCGGAAGAAAGGTTTTCCAAATTCCAAGCAGAAATTGTGTAAAGAAATCCATAAGCAAGCGATTTTCTGTTTATAATCAAATTTGATCGATAATTGTGTCCACTGACACACAAAATATGTGTTAAACATTTAATGCCACAAAATACTCTTCCTCCTAATATACTCATATATCCCACATTCATTATAAAAATATCATAGTTAATATATTATTAAAATAATATATTTAAATGAATTATTTTATCGAAAAAGATAAAATATTAATTTTTAACAATTGTCACATTAAAAATTTTCTCCATCTATATCCACATAAAATCAATATTTTCCTCATCATATAAATCAATAATTAATTATTCACAAATAATATTATATAATCTGACAATATTGACAACCAAGCGGTTCACCTAGGAAGAGGGCTTTCCAATAAGGATATCTCACTACTTGGCGGCTTGATTAGGTGACCAACCTCTCCTTGAGGCGAACTTTCTAGACATTGCCAATAATGTTATCCAATAATATTATTAGGATAATATGAATTATTGCTCAGATAATGGAAAATTCTTGTGTGTAATGACAATTCTTGAAACAACGGTAATATAAAATATCAACGCATCAATTATTGAATCGATAAAATATAATATTGAGCGATAATTCTGTAATAATTTTTGAGTAGTCTTTCTTTACGTAAGAATCAATAATTCAAAAATCTTGTACAATACAAGTGTTCTCTTTGTCACGGCAACAGCGTATTACTTTACTTTACCCCGGGTATTCCAATGATGTTAAAGGTAATAATTACTGTATTATTTATAAAAACTCCCTTTTGTCGTTTTCTTCATCCAAGCGGTTATTACATTATGGGGTAATAAATCATTTACTGTGCCGTCGATCGTCACGAATATTCCAAGCGGAAAGAATATTCCACGACCAAACGAATATTCCCAAATAATAATGAGTATTTTATAACCACTGCTTATTTTGAAAAAATTATATATTGAATAGTAATTATGAATAGAGAAAATTGAATACTTTTATTTCATAAAATCGGGGCCTTACACCGATGAGTGCAAAGATGACATGTTGTTGAATATCTTTGGCTTTGTAGTGCTGAATGAAGTGTTGATGAATATCTTTGGCCCGTAGTCAAAAGATGACTTGTTGTTGAATATCTTTGGCCCAGTAGTGCAAAGATGACATTGTAAGACCCCAAATTATTAATAAATGAAATTTATTTTCCTCTATTTATTATTTTGAAATAGTAAGGGTTGATTTGATTAATGTGGATAGTTATGGGTAAAATCATGTAAATATTTGAATAAGCAAGTGGTTATAAAATATTCATTTATTGTGGGAATATTCTTTGGTCGTGGAATATTCATCTTGTCGAGGGAATATTAAATGACGACAAGAGACTCTTTTATGGGCCCCATAACGGAAAGCGATTGGATGAAGAAAAGCGACAAATATAAGTTATTTATAAATACTTGGCGTAGTTATTCACAGATTATCTTGTTGGAATACCCGATGGTTAAAACACACTAATGGCGTTGTTGAGCGGTAGGACCGCGGTATTGCACCAATTATTGATTCTTACGTGAAGGCACTACTCGATAATTGTTACGATAATTCTTATTCGATATTTTATTTTATTGATTCATATAATCACTGCGTTGATATTTTATATTTTGTTGTTTTCAATAAATTGTCATTTTGGTATTTTCCCGTTATCGAGCAATAATTCATATTATCTGAATAATATTATTAGAAAACATTATTGGCAATGTCTAGAAAGTTACGCTATAAGGAGAGGTTTGGTCACCTAATTGCTAGGCATGATGAGGAGAAATCTTTATTGGAAAGCCCCCTCTTTCACGGGAACTACTTTGGTTGCCAAGATTGTGATTCTCGTAATATTATTTGTGAATAATTAATTATTGATTTATATGATGAGAAAATATTAATTTTATGTAGATATAGATGGAGAAAATTTTTAATGTGACAATTGTTGAAAATTAATATTTTATCTTTTTCGATAAAATAATTCATTTAAATATATTATTTTAATAATATATTAGCTGGTGATATTTTTATAATGAATGTGGGATATATGAGTATATGAGGAGGAAGAGTATTTTGTGGCATTAAATGTTTAACACATATTTTTGTGTGTTGGTGGACACAATTATCGAATGAAATTTGATTATAACTTTGTAAAATCGCCTGATTTATGGATTTGATTCAATTTACATTTGGAATTTGGAAAACTTTCTTCTGCAAAGTTGTAGAGAATTGAATTTCCTATAAAAACAAGTGAGATTTGAATTTTCTGATAAAAGGGCTATTTATTATGAATTATTGAAGTTAGAAGTTCAAAATAATTGATTTTGAAAGTTTAAAATATTTTTAATTACAAAAACGTTTTTTTCATTTTTGAAACTCATTTAACATGTGATTAGAGGCTGAATTCAGATTGTAAAAGTAATGCGTATGAAGTTGGAAAAATTATAATATATTATATTAAATTTTCTACTTTGGTGTTCTAAAGATTTTCCTATAAATAGGGTGCTTAGGTTAGAATTGAAAATCACACTAGAAGCTGAAGTTTTCTCTCTATATTATCGGCGTATTCTTGTGAGTATTTTGAGTATACTTTGAGTATTGGTATATGGTGCAAGTTCAAGTCATGCTTTATATCCGGTGTTTGTTTATTAAGAATAGAAATTGTCTTTCGAGGTAAGGGATGTTATTTTATTCGAAAATGATATTATTTCTTGATATCATTATCTTGAAATATTGGTTGGAAATTTTTATCAAATTTGGAACTTTTTCATGTCAGGAGTTACTATTCACGAAGTTACTATTTATGAATTATTATTCACGAGTTAGTTATTTATGAGTTCTTATGTAGATTCATGATTTATTCACGAGTACTATTCACGAGCGTGAAGATATTTTTTGTGAAATTTCTATCTTTTGGTGTCTGAGTTACTATTCACGTGTCTGCACTATTCACGTATCTGACCTTATTCACGAATATACACCTTTATTCACCGAAAAATGAAATTTATTATTAATGAAATTTAATTTTCTCTATTTATTATTTTGAAATAGTAAGGGTTGATTTGATTAATGTGGATAGTTAGGGGTAAAATCATAAATATTTCAAAATAAGCAAGTGGTTATAAAATATTCATTGTTGTCGGAGAATATTACGTTTGGTCGTGGAATATTAAATCTTTGTCGGGGAATATTAAAATGCTGACAGTAGTATGACCGATATGTGTGGGCCCATGTGAAGCGATTGGATGAAGAAAGCGTGAATATAAGTTGTTTAAAAATATGGCGTGGTTATTCACAGATTAATCTTTGTTAAAATACTAAATTGGTTAAAACACGGTTGCTTTGCGGTATTGCACAATTATTGATTCTTACGTGAAGGCACTACTCGATAATGGTTACGATAATTCTTATTCGATATTTTATTGAGTTAATAATTCTTTGCGTTGATATTTTATATTCTTTGTTGTTTGATAATTGTCATTTACGGTATTTTTCATTATCGAGCAATAATTCATATTATCGAATAATATTATTAGATAACATTATTGGCGATGTCTAGAAAGTTACATACAGGAGAGGTTTGGTCACTAATTGCGCGCGATAAGAAGAAATTCTTATTGGAAAGCCCCTACTATCAGGAGGAGCTGCTGGTTGTCGATAATGTGATTACATAATATTATTTATGAATAATTAATTATTGATTTATATGATGAGAAAATATTGATTTTATGAGGATATAGATGGAGAAAATTTTAATGTGACAATTGTTGAAAATTAATATTTTATCTTTTACGATAAAATAATTCATTTAAATATATTATTTTAATAATATATTAATGATGATATTTTTACAATGAATGTGGGATATATGAGTATATGAGGAGGAAGAGTATTTTTGTGGCATTAAATGTTTAACACATGTTTTTGTGTGTTGGTGGACCACAATTATTAATAGAAATTTGATTATAGCTTTTTGTAAAATCATGCCGTTTGTGGATTTGGTCAATTTCTATTTGGAATTTGGAAAAACTTTCTTACTGCAAAGTTGTAGAGAATTGAATTTCCTATAAAAACTCATGAGATTGAATTTTCTGATGAAAGGGCTATTTATTATGAATTATTGAAGTTAGAAGTTAGAAATAATTAATTTTGGGAGTTTTAGTTAATTATTTTGAGAAAAACGTTTTTTTTGCAACTAAGTTGGCCTCACATGTGATTCAAATGGGCTGAGATCAGTTGTCTAAGGTGGGCTAAAGAAAATGTGAAAAAATATATTAATATTATATTCAATTTTACGCTTTTGGTGTTACAAGCATTTTCTATAAATAGGGTCTTAGGTTAGAATTGAAAAAACACACGAAGCGAAGTTTCTCTCTATTTTCTCTCGATATATTGGCGTATTCTTGTGAGTATACTTTGAGTATTGTTAGGCGGTGCTGAGTTCCCTTGACACTATACGGTATTCGATTTAGAAGTCTTAATCTTTCGAGGTAAGGGATGTTATTTTCTTCTCGAATGATATTATTTCTTGATATCATTATCTTTGAAATATTTGGTTGGAACTTTTATCAAATTTGGAACTTTTTCATGTGGGGTTACTATTCATGAGTTCTTATTCACGAGTTCTTATTCATGAGTTACTATTCACGATTCTTATTATTCAGATTCTTATTCACGAGTCTTATTAAGTGAAGCGTGAAGATGTTTTTTTGTGGAATTTCTATCTTTTGGTGTCGAGATTCTTATTCACACGTATCGGCCTATTATTCACGTATCTGACCTTTATTCATAGAAAAATAAAATTTCTTCTTTTTTGTCAAAATATCTATTACGGATACTAGCTTTGATTGTATCCATGTTTTGATCATTCTTGAATTTTACACCACTATGATTATTTTTGAGGTATTTTTGAACATGGATAAAACAAAAGTCGAATCCTTAATCCTTAATCCTTGTCATTTTGTTTCCTTTGGATTCGTTTCTTTAAAAATATTTTCATCATCCTCGGTCTTAAATGATGATATTATTGAATATCTTTGGCTGTAGTGCGAAGATGAATGATTTCTGAAGAATATCTTTGGTAGTAGTGCAAAGATGAGCAGTGTTTAGATGAACATGACGGTGATGAATATCTTTGGCTGTAGTGCAAAGATGAATATTTGATTCGGATGTATATTGATTGATGTTCTGGGGATAAAAGATGAGCGATGAACTTTTAAATTCATACATAGAAGATAGTAGTTTGCATTCTCTCTTAACTCTTCTAATGAATTATTATTTCATTGCGAATATTGATTTAAAATTTGTTGTCTATTGTATTCTATTAGATTTTTCCTGTTGAAGACTAACGGTAATTTGTTGTATATTATCTTAGTCGTAATATTATTTTCTTGGGCTAGTTTGAGCTCACCCTTTTCCTTTTTGTTCCATTTTCTTCTCGGGAGGCGAGAATATAGCGAGTCAGTCGGGGTATGGAATGAAGGTTTTAGAAAGGATTGTTTAGTAGTCCTCACCATTTTGTAAAATAATGTATCGATAAATGTGATGAGGATTTATTTGAGTATAGATATTATCAGAAGATAATATTTGTATTCAAACTCACAGTTTCTTGTTGTAATAATAAAGTTGTAGTTGTTTACATACGTGTGTATTGACAATTTCGGAATGGGTGATGTATACCTATTTTGGGGGCGTCGCGGTTAGTATCGAGCTTAGGGATATGATCTCTGGCGGAGATCGGGGATAGATAGAACTAGGAGGGAGGCAGAGTAAATCCTTGCTAGTAGTGTGTCTACTAAGCTTATTTTTTAGTTAGTCGGTATATAAGGATATTATGTGATATATTGATTTCCTTAATTAACCCTTGTTTTATGGCGGTATTTGAGAATGTCGTGAGAATATTAACAATGGAAATGAGGTAGTAGAGCGCTTTGTACTCGCCAGCGAGGAGAGCGTGCAGCAGTGGTGATGTTCCTCTGTGAACAACACCTTTGGCGAGATGATGAGCGAGGGGATGTTTAGAAGCTTTTTGCGATTCATGCAAAATCGGACGAGGAGACTTCGTGTTCAAAATCTGAGGAGAAATGATAGCAATTCACGGGTTATCACGATGAAGCGATTCGAAAGAAGTTGGGACCACGAATTTAAGGAAAGCGAGATCCGATCATGGCGGAAACATGGGTCAAACAAATTACAAGATATTCGATGTCTTGGGATGCGGCGGAGAACGAAGGTTCCATTCGCGCCACCTTTATGTAAAAGTGGCGAGGCGGACTCTTGGTGGGAGTGCGTGAAGCGTACCCATCGGCCCTTTTCGGCATATCTTGGGAAGCGTTTGAAACTATTTAATGACAAATACTTTCACGAAAGTGTTACGTCGTATATGAAGGAAGTGGAGTTCATCAGATTAGAGCAAAACAACATGGCGGTGTCTCGATGCGAGGCAAAGTTTGCGAGTTATCGGTTTGCACCTCATTTGGTGGAGAATGAGAGCGTATGCCGCGGATGTTTCTTAGAGGTTTGAAACACGTATCGTCGATATCTCATTTCTCATAAACTTTCTCTCTATTCGGATGTTGTAAGCAGGGCTCGATTATTAGGCGAGATATGAAATGCGGTGGTAATTGAGGACCTGACGAGGATCGTGCGGAGATAGCGATCAGCGAATAATGATAAACCGGCGGAGAGAAAAGCAGAGCGGACAAAATGGTAACCACTCTGGTGGTAATCATAGCCGTGAAAATAGAAAAGCGAGTCGGGAGGAGATTTTAAAAGAGAGATTTAACAACGACCGTATGAAGGCAGCGGTCGTGACAAGCTGGTTCTAAGGGAGGAGAAGCGACCACCGGTCGTATCTTTATAAATCACGGGAAGAGGACATATCGGTCAAAGCATCCTAATGATTCAAGGTATGCTATAATTGTGGAAAGGAAGGACATATCGCTCGAGATTATGCGATAGCGAAACCTAGTTAAGTGAGGGACGGTGACTCGAAAAAAACATCCCGAGAAAAGTCGAAAGTCAGCGATTAGGGAAGGCGTTTGTTGTGGTGGTCAAAATCGAGGAACCAAGCGAGGTGATCACGGGTAAGCTATTTATAAATTCTTGCGAAGTTTATACCTTACTTGATCGGTGCTACCCATTCATTTATCTCTCTGCTTGTGCTCAGCGTTTAAACTTGACTCAGGAGAAATTAGACTTTGACTATCTGTGGAAACTCAGTTAGGAGAAACTTTCATCACATCCTTTGTTTATAAATCTTGTTTGATTCAAGTTGGCACCATTACCTTACATTGACCTTATCTCTTTAAAGATACTTGCTTTTGATGTGATTTTAGGGATTGATTGGTTAACTACTCATCATACCAAAATTGATTGTTTTCGTAAGGTTGTTAGTTTTCATATTCTAACTTGACTTTGTTATGCAATTCAAACAACTAAACCATTAAAATCAATCTTTGTCATATCTAATCATAAAGCTATTCGTTTATTGAAAAGCGGATGTCAAGCTTTCTTAGCCCATGTTATGGATTTGAATAAAGACCGTCAAATTTGAATAATATTCTGTTGTTATTGACTTTCTGGCGTATTTCGAAGAACTTCCGGTCTACCCAGAGCGTGAAGTTGAATTCTTTATTGATCTTGAACACTGGTACAAAGCCCATTTCTAAAACCCATATCGAATGGCTCTATTGAACTTGAGGAGTTAAAGGTCAACTACGAGAATTGTTGGACATCGGTTTCATTAAATCTAGTACATCTCCTTGGGGTGCTCTGTTTTATTTGTAAAGAAGAAAAGGCGGGAGTATCGACTTTGTATTGACTATCGGGAATTGAACCATGTCACCATCGAGAATAGGTATCCTCTACCTCGTATTGATGACTTGTTTGACCCGATTTCTGAGGGCACAATTCTTTTCAAAAATCGATCTTAGATTACGGATATCATCGGTGAAGATTAGGCGAGGATATTCAAAGCGCCTTGAGAACTTCGGTATGGGCATTATGAATTCTTAGTCGTGTCTTTCGGATTGACTAATGCTCCTATGACTTTCATGGATATGATGAGCCAAAGTATTGAGGAATATTTGGATCGGATTCGTTGTTGTCTTTATTGATGACATCCTTATATATTCAAAAGTCGTGAAGATCATGAGCACCGTTTGAAAATTTGGTACTCAAAACCCGTGAAAACAAACTATATGCCAAATTGAAGAAATCGAGTTACGGCTTGAGGAAGTAGCATTCCTTGGGCGCGCGTGGTGTCGAAACATGGAGTATCTGTTGATCGTGAAGATTGAAGCAATCAAAGTTAGGAGCAATGAAAGTCGGTGTTGAAATCGTAGCTTTTTGGGCTTAATTTGGTTATTATCGGAGATTAAGTGGAAGGTTTTCTCGAATCGCTTACTCCATTAACTTCGGCTAACTTCGGAAGGATACAAAATTCGTTTGGAGTGAAGAATGCGAGAAGAGTTTCAAGAGCTTAGAGGAGACTTATTTATTTTGTTCTAACAATACCATCTGGTTCGGATGGATTTGTTATCTCTGATGATGCTTGAGCGCAAAGGGTTAGGATGTGTTCTCATGCAGCGTGGGAAAGTCATAGCTTTATGCCTCATGACAACTTAAAAAGTATGAGAGGAATTATCCTACTCGTGATCTAGAGTTAGCGGCCGATCGTTTTATTAAAGATATGGAGGCCTTATCTATATGGGGAGAAAGTGGAGATATATTAGGACCATAAAAAGCCTTAAATATTTCTTCACTCAAAAAAGAACTCGACATGCGGCGTGACGTTGGCTCGAGCTATTGAAGACTACGACCACACTATTGATACCATCTGGAAAAGCGAGCGTGGTGGCGGTGGCGTTGAGTAGAAGATCATATGCGAGGAGCGAGTGCGATGATGTCAAGTATATCGCGTAGAGCCGACTTTAATAGAAAAAGTTAAGGTTGCTCAAGCCCGCAGGCCGGAGGTGATCGTATGAAAGAAAGTACAAGAAGGAGCTATTAGGGCGAGAATTGATGAAGAAGGAATACTTGAGTCCTCTCTAGACTTTGTAAATTCTAACGACTACGATTTGAAGTACAAGATTATGATGGAGGCACTGATACACCATTTGCAATCCATCTGGAAGTACTAAAATGTATCGTGATCTTGACATACATTTTGGTGGAACAATATGAAGAGAGAGATTGCAAAGTTTATCTCGATGTGTTTAACTTGTCGGCGTGTAAAGGCGGAGCATCCGGTACCTAAAGGTCCGTTGCAACCACTTGAGATTCGAAATGGAAGTGGGAACACATTACCATGGATTTAATTTACGGGTCTTCTCTACGGTTTCTCGGGCATCAATCTTTATTTGGGTTATTGTTGATAGATTAACCAAGTCTGCTCATTTCTTGCCGTCGGAGACTTATTCACTTGAGCGTCTTGCTAGTATATGCGTGAATGAGATTGTGAGGTTGCATGGCATGCTGTATCCATAGTTTGGATCGTGACCCAAGATTCACTTCAAGATTTTGGGTTAGCTTGCAAAAAGCTATATGAGCGCGGATCTCTGATTGATTCGGCATACCATCCTCAAGCAGACGGATGATCGAGAAGGACTATTCAAACTCTTGAAGATTTATTAAGACTACGTGTCCTAGACTTCAAAGGCGGTTAGGATAAGTATTTACCATTGGTGGAATTCTCCTCTGACATTGAGTTATCGAGCAAGTATAGGTGTGGCTCCATTTGAAGCATTATATGGGCGAAAGTGTGGCTCTCGGTATGTTGGGGACGAGGTGGGTGAAGCAACCTTTGTTGGGACAGAGTTGATGCGTATGACTACGGAAAAGATCAAATGATTCGACAGCGTATACAAAGCGGCACAAGATCGACAAAAGAGTTATGCGGATCTTCATCGAAAGGGCGTGGAATTTAGTGTAGGGGATCATGTATTGTTGCGAGTTGCTCCATGGAAGGGAGTTACAAGATTTGGGAAGAGAGGAAAGCTCGATCCACGATTTATTGGTCCATTTCAAATTCTTGGCCAAGTAGGAAATGTAGCTTTATAGACTCGCGTTACCTCAAAGTATGTCTCGTGTTCATAATGTGTTTCACATATCATCGCCGTAAATATGTGAAAGACCGAACCACGTTATAGAGTTAGAAGCAGGACGAGATAGCAGAAGACTTAGCGTATGAGGAGGTACTGTCAAGATCTTGGATAGGAAGGAGCATGTCCTACTGTATGAAAGGTCGTACCACAAGTTAAAGTTTTGTGGAGGAATCATCTTTATAGAGAAATGACACAGGAATTGGAAGCGGAAATGAAAGCGAGGTATCCTCACCTTTTGAAACACACAGTCGTCGTCGATTTCGAGGGGCGAAATTTCATAAGGAGGGAGGTTGTAAGACCCTGACTTATTATTAATGAAATTTAATTTTCTCTATTTATTATTTTGAAATAGTAAGGGTTGATTTGATTAATGTGGATAGTTAGGGGTAAAATCATAAATATTTCAAAATAAGCAAGTGGTTATAAAATATTCATTGTTGTCGGGGAATATTCGTTTGGTCGTGGAATATTAAATCTTTGTGGGGAATATTAAATGCTGACCAGTATGACCATGTGTGGGCCCATGTGCGGAAGCGATTGGATGAAGAAAAGCGACAAATATAAGTTGTTTAAAAATAGCAGGCGTGGTTATTCAGATTAATCTTTGTTAAAATACCGGTGGTTAAAACGATGTGCTTTGCGGTATTGCACCGATTATTGATTCTTTACGTGAAGGCACTACTCGATAATGGTTACGATAATTCTTATTCGATTATTTTATTGAGTTAATAATTCTTTGCGTTGATATTTTATATTCTTTGTTGTTTGATAATTGTCATTTACGGTATTTTTCATTATCGAAGCAATAATTCATATTATCTGAATAATATTATTAGATAACATTATTGGCAATGTCTAGAAAGTTACATACAAGGAGAGGTTTGGTCACCTAATTGCTTGCGTATGATGAGAGAAATTCTTATTGGAAGCCCCCTACTATCACAGGAGGCTGCTGGTTGTCGATAATGTGATTACTATAATATTATTTATGAATAATTAATTATTGATTTATATGATGAGGAAAATATTGATTTTATGAGGATATAGATGGAGAAAATTTTTAATGTGACAATTGTTGAAAATTAATATTTTATCTTTTACGATAAAATAATTCATTTAAATATATTATTTTAATAATATATTAATGATGATATTTTACAATGAATGTGGGATATATGAGTATATGAGGAGGAAGAGTATTTTTGTGGCATTAAATGTTTTAACACATGTTTTGTGTGTTGGTGGACCACAATTATTGGTAGAAATTTGATTATAGCTTTGTAAAATCGCTTGGTTTGTGGATTTGGTCAATTTCTATTTGGAATTTGGAAAAACTTTCTTACGCAAAGTTGTAGAGAATTGAATTTCCTATAAAAACTCATGAGATTCAAATTTTCTGATGAAAGGGCTATTTATTATGAATTATTGAAGTTAGAAGTTAGAAATAATTAATTTTGGGAGTTTTAGTTAATTATTTTGAGAAAAACGTTTTTTTGCAACTAAGTTGGCCTCACATGTGATTCAAATGGGCTGAGATCAGTTGTCTAAGGTGGGCTAAAGAAAATGTGAAAAATATATTAATATTATATTCAATTTTACGCTTTGGTGTTCTAAGCATTTTCTATAAATAGGGTCTTGGGTTAGAATTGAAAAAACACACGAAGCTGAAGTTTCTCTCTATTTCTCTCTCGATATATTGGCGTATTCTTGTGAGTATACTTTGAGTATTGTTAGGCGGTCTGCAAGTTTCCTTGACCTTATATACGGTATTCATTAGAAATCTTAATCTTTCGAGGTAAGGGATGTTATTTTCTTCTCGAATGATATTATTTCTTGATATCATTATCTTTGAAATATTAGTTGGAACTTTTTATCAAATTTGGAACTTTTTTTCATATGGGGTTACTATTATTCATGAGTTCTTATTCACGATTTACTATTCATGAGTTCTTATTCACGATTCTTATTCACGAGTCTATTAAATGAAGCGTGAAGATGTTTTTTTGTGGAATTTCTATCTTTTGGTGTCGGATTCTTATTACGTATCTCGGCTTTATTCACGTATCTGACCTTTATTCATAGAAAAATAAAATTTCTTCTTTTTTGTCAAAATATCTATACGGATACTAGCTTTGATTGTATCCATGTTTTGATCATTCTTGAATTTTACACCACTATGATTATTTTTGAGGTATTTTTGAACATGGATAAAAAAAAGTACGAATCCTTAATCCTTAATCCTTGTCATTTTGTTTCCTTTGGATTCGTTTCTTTAAAAATATTTTCATCATCCTCGGTCTTAAATGATGATATTATTGAATATCTTTGGCTGTAGATGCGAAGATGAATGATTCTGAAGAATATCTTTGGTAGTAGTGCAAAGATGAGCAGTGTTTAGATGAACATGACCAAGTGATGAATATCTTTGGCTGTAGTGCAAAGATGAATATTTGATTCGGATGTATATTGATTGATGTTACGGGGATAAAAGATGAGCGATGAACTTTTAAATTCATACATAGAAGATAGTAGTTTGCATTCTCTACTTAACTCTTTCTAATGAATTATTATTTCATTGCGAATATTGATTTAAAATTTGTTGTCTATTGTATTCTATTAGATTTTTCCTGTTGAAGACTAACGGTAATTTGTTGTATATTATCTTAGTCGTAATATTCTTTCTTGGGCTAGTTGAGCTCACCCTTTTCCTTTTTGTTCCATTTTTTCTTCTCGGGAGGCGAGAATATAAGCGAGTGCAAGTCGGGGTATGGAATGAAGGTTTTAGAAAGGATTGTTTAGTAGTCCTCACCATTTTGTAAAATAATGTCGATAAATGTGATGAGGATTTATTTGAGTATAGATATTTATGCAGAAGATAATATTTGTATTCAAACTCATTCAGATGATTTCTTGTTGTAATAATAAAGTTGTAGTTGTTTCATACCATGTATTGACAACTTTCGGAATGGGTGATGTATACTATTTTGCACTATCACATTACACATTAACCTTATTTCTATAGAGATATTTGCTTTTGATGTGATTTTAAGGTTAACTACTCATCATGCAAAATTGATTACTTTTCGTAAGGTTGTTAGTTTTCATATTCTAAGCAACTTTGTTATTGAATTCAAGCAATCAAACCATTGTAGTCAAACATTTTCATATCAAGCCATGAAGTCATTCGTTTATTACGGATGTCGAGTTTTCTTAGTCCATGTTATGGATTTGAATAAAGACACGTCGATTTGAATAATATTCTGTTGTTATTGATTTTCACGGCGTATTTCTGAAGAATTTCTTGGCTTACTCCCAAAGCGATATTAAATTTTGTATCGACTTTGAACCGGTACAAAACTCATTTCTAAAATCTCATATCGAATGGCTCTATTGAACTTGAGGAGTTAAAAATTCAACTATAGAATTTGGTACTGAGCCTTTATCGGTGACTTTCTTTGTGGAATGCAAAGAAGCCGAGACTCTCCGTAGGGGACACCATATTCGATGCGATAGTAAAGCGATAGGTGTCATTGTAACGTCTTATCCAAGGTTGGGATATGAGTCGCGATTGAGAACAACCTAAGTCGATAATCGAAATCGTAGCTTTTCTGAAGCTTAGTTGGTTATTATCGGAGATTCGTTGAAGGATATTCTCGAATCGCTATTCCATTAACGCAATTGTGGTGACTCGTAGAGATACAAAATTCGAATGGAGCAAGGAATGTGGGAAGAGCTTGAAGAACTCAAAGGAGACTCATTTAAAGACATGTTACGACCATGCCATCTGGAAAAGCGAGCGTGGTAGGTGGCGTGTTGAGTAGAAGATCGTATACAAATCTGAGTATGATATTATCAAAGACTCATTTCAGTATAATTTACAAATAATAGAGATAGAGATGAAAACTCTAGGTACCCGCGTGATGATATCTGAGTATAATCGACTTTAATCGATAAAGTTAAAGTTTATTCAAGCTACACACCGGATGATGAATTTGAAGAAGGAGGTGCAAGAAGTTGTTATTTCAAAAGCAAGAATCGGTGAGGTGAGGAAAGCTCAAACCTTCGATTTATTAATCCATTTGAAATTCTCGATCGAATAGGATTGTGGCCTATAGACTCGTTTTACCGCCAAGTATGACGCGTGTTCATAACGTTTTTTCATGTATCGATGTTACGTAAATATGTGGACGACCCGAACCACGTCATTGAGTTAGAACCGAACGAGATAGCCGAAGACTTAACGTACGAGTAATGTCTTTTGCTTGGTTATTCAGGGTCAATTTAGTCTTTTACGTTATAAGTTGTTAGGCTCATTTTCTGAGCTGTAGTTCATTCTAGAATCTGTTGATAGATGCTATCTATATTGGGTCACACTGTAAGAGGGGATGAGAAATGAAATGAATTATTTCCTTTGCTTTTCCTTTCTTCTGAACCCTCTTCTCTCACTATGTTCTTCTTTTCTTCTCTATTGCTTCTCATCTTAGCTTTTTCTCTTCCATAAAATTATACAATCCGGTATATACTCTGTTCCTATCACTGTATTCTCACCATTAAAACCTGTCGAGATCTTGGATATGAAGGAGTATGTCCTACGCGTAAAGGTCATACCCCAAGTTAAAGTTTTGTGGAGAAACCATGCTATAGAGGAAATGACCTAAGAGTTAGAAACGAAAATGAAAGCGAGGTACCCTCATCTTTTCGAAACACCAGGTACGTACGTCAATTTCGAGGACGAAATTTCATAAGGAGGGGAGGTTGTAAGACCCCAAATTATTAATAAATGAAATTTATTTTCCTCTATTTATTATTTTGAAATAGTAAGGGTTGATTTGATTAATGTGGATAGTTATGGGTAAAATCATAAATATTTGAATAAGCAAATGGTTATAAAATATTCATTATTATTTTAGGGAATATTCGTTTGGTGGTGGAATATTAAATGCTTTGTCGGGGAATATTAAATGCTGACAGGCGCTTGAGTCTTTTATGGGCCCCATGCTGGAAGCGATTGGATGAAGAAAACGACAAATATAAGTTGTTTATAAATAATTGGCGTAGTTATTACTGAATTATCTTGTTGGAATATAAGGGTGGTTAAAACACACTGTCTGGCGTTGTTGAGCAGTTGCTATGCAGTATTGCAACAATTATTGATTCTTAAGTAAGAAGGCACTACTCGATAATTATTACTGATAATGACTTATTCGATTATTTTATTTTATTGATTCAATAATTCTTTGCATTGATATTTTATATTACTGTTATTTAAATAAATTATCATTACATAGTATTTTCCTTTACCGGAGCAATAATTCATATTATCTAAATAATATTATTGGATAACATTATTGGCAATGTCTAGAAAGTTCTTTCTAAGGAGAGGTTTGGTCACCTAATTGCGCGCCAGTAAGGAAAGATCCTTATTGGAAAGCCCCTTTCACAGGAGCGGCACGGTTTCGATCTTTGTGATTCTGTAATATTATTTGTGAATAATTAATTATTGATTTATATGATGAGGAAAATATTGATTTTTTGTGGATATAGATGGAGAAAATTTTTAAAGTGACAATTTGTTGAAAATTAATATTTTATCTTTTTACGATAAAATAATTCATTTAAATATATTATTTTAATAATATATTAACGGTGATATTTTATAATGAATGTGGGATATATGAGTATATGATGAGGAAGAAGAGTATTTTTGTGGCATTAAATGTTTAACACATATTTTGTGTGTTGGTGGACACAATTATTGACTCAGAAATTTGATTATAGCCTGTAAAATCGCCCGTTTGTGGATTTGGTCAATTTTTGTTTGGAATTTGGAAAAACTTTCTTACGCAAAGTTGTAGAGAATTGAATTTCCTATAAAAATTCGCAAGATTCAAATTTTTACGATAAAAGGGCTATTTATTATGAATTATTGAAGTTCGAAATAATTAATTTTGGAAGTTTAAAATAATTTAAATAAGAAAAACGTTTTTTTGTGTTTGGTGGGTATCTTTAACACATGCTAAGTTCTTTGAATTCAGATGATTCTAAGTGGGCGTAGACAAATTAATATATATATATATATATATTATATTAAATTTTTTAACTTTGGTGTTCTAAGCATTTTTCTATAAATAGGGTGGTTAGGTTAGAATTGAAAATCACACGAAGCTGAAGTTTTTTCTCTCTATATTATCGGCGTATTCTTGTGAGTATTTTGAGTATACTTTGAGTATTTGCTATACGGTGCAAGTTCAAGTCATAGTCTATATCAGGTGTTTTAACTAAATCTTGTCTTTCGAGGTAAGGGATGTTATTTTATTCGAAAATGATATTATTTCTTCAATATCATTATCTTAGAAATATTGGTTGGAAATTTTATCAAATTTGGAACTTTTTCATGTCGGGGTTACTATTCATGAGTTCTTATTCACGAGTTACTATTCATGAGTTCTTATTCACGAGTTCTTATTCATGAGTACTATTCACGAAAGCGTGAAGATGTTTTTGTGAAATTTCTATCTTTTTGGTGTCGGAGAAAGTTATTCACGTATCTGGCACTATTCAATACAAAAATGAAATTTCTTCTTTTTTGTCCAAAATATCTATTATGGATACTAGCTTTGATTGTATCCATGTTTTGATCATTCTTGAATTTTACTCCACTCTAATTACTTATGAAGTATTTTTGAACTTGGATTGTTTAAAATACGAATCCTTAATAATTTTTCTTTTGTTTCACTGGATTCGTTTCATTTAAAATATTTTTCATCATCTTCAGTCCAAAATGATGATATTCTTGAATATCTTTGGCACATGTAGTGCAAAGATGAATGATTTCTTGATGAATATCTTTGGCCCGTAGTGCAAAGATGAGCAGTGTTGAGATGAACACGATTGATCGATTAATATCTTTTGGCGTAGTGCAAAGATGAGCAGTGTTTAGATGAACATGACCAATGTGATGAATATCTTTGGCACTGTAGTGCAAAGATGAATATTTGATTCGAGATATATATTGATTGATGTTATAGGGATAAAATATCGACGATGAACTTTTAAATTTATATATAGAAGATAGTAGTTTGCATTCTCTACTTAACTCTTCTAATGAATTATTATTTTAGATTCTATGAAGATTGATTTAAAAGCTGGTTGTCTATTGTATTCTATTAGATTTTTTCCTGTTGGAGACTAACGATAATTTGTTGTATATTATCTTAGTCATAATATTCTTTCTTGGGATAGTTAAGCTCACCCTTTTCCTTTTTGTTCCATTTTTCTTCTCGGGAGGCGAGAATGTAAGCGAAATGCAGAGTCGGGGTATGGAATGATGGTTATAGAGAGAGAGTTGTTTAGTAGTCCTCACCATTTTTATAAAATAATGTATAAATAATTGTGATGAGGATTTATTTGGGTATGTATATTGTGCAGAAGACAATAATTGTATTTAAACTCATTATATATATATGTTGTCGTATTTTGCACGACAAATGTATTAATAAAGTTGTAGTTATTTCTGTACCATGTATTTGGCGACTCAGAATGGGTTGGATGGAATGGACCTATTTTGGGGGCGTCACATCTACACTCAATGGAGTCCTCGTTATATTTATTGTCACACTATTTAACAGAATAGTGAGGACTACTAATGCTATCATCTGGACCGTCACTCCGTTCCCCGACTCGTCCTAGCTATATTCTCATTTCCTGAAGAGAACAGTGAAGGAAAGGGTGAGCTCAACTAGCCCAGTAAGAAATATTATGACTAAGATAATGCAAAATAAATTATCATTAGTCTTCAATAGTGTTAAACTGATAAAATACAATAGACATCAAGTTTAACTCCAGCGGAACATGCAATCCATTAAAAGATTCAAGTAGAGAATAAAATCTACTATCTTTTATGATTTAAAAAGTTTTTATCACTTTTATCATTTGAGACTCGACAATAAATAATCCACATCATACTGCTGATCTGATTTAAGGATATTCATTAGTATCACGACCACAAATTATCCATGCACTACGGGCCAAGGATAATTGTGTTTTCATCAACGGTCGTGATCATGCCATAAAACAATTCATCTTTGCTCCCTTGGCAGAAGAGAATCCATAGCCATAATCATACCAAAAACTGTCCATCAATGCATTACGGGCCAATGAGGACTTTTTCTACATCATTTGTAACATTACGGTCATGATTATACCTAATAATCCCTGTTCATAATCATACCAAGTCTATCTATGCACTACAGGTCGCAGATGACTTTCAACAAAATATAAACATGAGGATGATGACAATGATATAAGAATTCAATAAAACAAGTTCAAGAATTAAATTATCCAGGAACTAATAACATCTAAATTGTCAACATGATACTTCTTTGTAGAGTAAAATTCAAGAATACTCAGAAGAATATTTCCAGGAAAAGATACTGGATGAAGCGCAAATATCAAGGATATTCTACTAATTTCATGGAGTATAGAAGTCAAAACTTTAACCAACTGAGTATAATAAAGAATGGAATAACAAAAGAAATCACCATGCATGCGGTACTGCAGCATAGAGCGGAGTTATTCCAACAGAATAATAAATAACGGAACCGGTCGAGGCGTGTACGCGACCGCAAGCGGTATATTCAACAGAATAATAAAGAATGGAATAACAATAGAAATCACCATGCATGCGGTACGTCGCATAGACAGGTTATTCCAACAGAATAATAAATAACGGAACCAGGTCAGGCGAAATTCGCGCCGACAGGATGTTCCAACAGAATAATAAAGAATGGAATAACAACAGAAATCACCATGCATGCGGTACTTTGCATAGGTTATTCCAATAGAATAATAAATAAGGGAACCAGGTCCGGCGTAAAACGCACAGACAGGATGTTCCAACAAAATAATAAAGAATGAAATAACAACATAAATCACCACGCGCGGTGAACGCATTGTGAGTTATTCTAATAGAATAATAAATAAAGAACCCGGTCCGTAAAACGCATGCGAACGGGATATTCCAGCGAGAATAATAAAGGCGGAATAACAACGAAATCACCATGCATACGGTGCCAGATAGGCGAGTTATTCCAACGGAATAATAAAATAATGAAACCGGTCCCGGCGTAAGAAACGCATGCAGACGGGATATTCAATAGAATAATAAAGAATGGAATAACAACAAAATTTCACCATGTATGCGGTACTTAGCACAGAGCAGAGTTATTCAGTGAGAATAATAAATAATGGAATAACAAAAGAATTTCACCAAGTATAGGGTGAAGCCCAGCGTATATGAAAGTTATTCAATGAATAATAAAGAATAGAATAATGAAGTTCTCTTCATAAATATAAAAGAAATAATACCCTTACCTTATAAAGAAGAGTACTTTCTACGGCGGTGAGGCGAGGATATACTTGAAGAAACTTGACTACGCTTCAAAACTTTCTTAAACTCTAAAGAAATACGCTTAAGATTATAGAAGAAGAATTCTCTCTATAGTTTCTCTCTCTAGAGTTTTAATTGAATTAAGTAAGAAATAATGAAAGAATGAGCTTCTATTTATAGAAGAATGGGATTGTATAGTAACTAATTAATTCATGAGCGGTCCAGATTGATTTACTTTTAATCGGACGGTCAGATTAAAAGCAAAATCTTTTAAATAAAATATAATATATTCTATTTATAATCTAATAAAAGCGAATAACTTTATAAAAGTATTACATTTTATATAAAAAGATTTTACTATACAAAATACTTATGCATATATCTATACAACACTATACATAATAAAATATAATATATTCTATTTATGGAATAATTTTATAAAAGTATTACATTTTATATAAAAAGATTTTACTATGCAAACTACTATGCATAATAGAATATAATATATTCTATTTATAGAATAACTTTATAAAAGTATTATGTTTTATATAAAAGCTTTTTCATTTTATTACATTAATAATACTAATAAAACAAAACTTATATATATATATATATATATATATATATATATATATATATAACAATCAACAATAATTGAATCAAATAACGTGAGATCTTATCGAAGAACTCATTGAGCAATAATTGAACAAAAGCGAGTGTGACTTCTCACGTAAGCATCGATAATCAATCCAGGTGTGCTTCTTATGCAACCACACGTATTCTTTGTACTTTTACTACCGAGTAGTTCAACGAAGATTAGCAAGTAAAACTTTCATAGTTATTTTCATAAAAATATTTTTGTCGTTTTCTCAATCCAAAATAATAATTACATTAATGAGGGTCCACCGATGATTGTCTTAGTCGTGCGAATATTCCCGAACCTGCAAAGAATATTCCCCGACCAATCGAATATAATATAACAATTTGCATACTTTGCAAAATTTATAAATATTACCCACAACTATAACATTATATTAAATCCACACCATAATATTCAAAAAAAAATTTCGAGAAATTTAAATCTTTATTCGTAAAATTTGGGATTTTACAATCTTCCCGTTTTATGAAATTTTGCCATCGAAATTTACGTATGTACCTGGTATGCCGAACAGATGAGGATACTTCGTCCGATTCTAACTCTTGAGGTATAACCTTTGAGTGTTGAATACATTCTAAGATTTTAACAGGTTCATCTTCATACGTTAAATTATCCGCTATCTCGTCCGGTTCTAAATCAATAATGTGGTTTGGGTCGTCCATATATTTACGTAACATCGATATGTGAAAAACGTTATGAACACGCGACATACTTGGCGGTAAAACGAGTCTATAGGCCACAGTTCCTACTCGATCAAGGATTTCAAATGAGTCAATAAAATCGAGGGTTAAGATTTTCTCTCTTCATCGATTCTTGCTTCTAGAATAACGCCCTCTTGAACCTTCTTTTTCACATTCATCAGCTCTGAGTATTTAGCTTGAGCGGCTTTAACTTTATCGATTAAAGTCGATTCTACTCGTATATTCGTTATTTTCACGTGGGTTCGTATATTCGCACTCGTAAACGCATACGATCTTCTACTCAATGCGTCAGCTACCACTTTCATTTTTCCCACGATGGTATTGAATGGTACGATCGTAATCTTCAACAGCTCGAGTCAGCGTCTTTGGTGCATGTTACGTTCGTTTTAGTTGAAGAAATATTTAAGGGTTTTAGAAATGGGGTTTTGTGCTAGGGTCAGTACAAAATTTGATTTCACGCTCTAGGGGTAGGATAAGAAGTCTTCAAGAATACGTCAGGAAATTTATTAACAATAGAAATATCATTGAAAACTGTGACTCTCATCCATGACTTGGATAGTACGTCACATTGATACCTATCAACTCTACCATCGTCATTCACGATGTCGCCTACAGAAAGTCTGGCTTTAGTGCATTCCACACAAGGAATTCAACAACAAAAGGATCGGGGCTCCTTACTTATGGCTTGATATGACAATGATTGACTTTAGTGGTTTGGTTGCTTGAATTCGCATAACAGGTTGGTTAGGAATATGAAAGCTAACAACCTTACTAAAAGTATGATGAGTAGTTAACCAATCGATTCCTAAAATCACATCAAAGGCAAGTATTTTCAAAGAGATAAGATCGACAGGTAACGTGAAAGTGTTGATTTGAATCAAACAAGATTTATAAATAGTGGAGGTAATGAAGGTTTCTCTTAACTGAGTTTCAACAGATAAATCAAAGTCTAACTTCTTCGGAGATAAATCTAAACGTTGAACGCAAGCAAGAGAGATAAAAAATGGGTAGAACCGGTATCTAATAAGGTATAGACTTTAAAAATTTATAATTAACTAACCGTGCTAACCCGTTCGGGTTACTCGCTTTGAAAAGTCACGATAAACACTCTTCACGAAACCACCGACTTTATTTTGTCGTATCCGCCTTTGGTGCCACCATCCAATTTGGACTTGACTTCTTTATCGACAAAAATCGAGCTAAATGACCTTTCTTCTTGAAATTTCTACTTCTATTATCTTGGCCATGATTACCACCGAAGTGGTTACCATACTTGGCATGATAATTTCCCCATGATGGTCATCATTGTTCCGATGGCCGTTACCACCGGTACGATTATTATCGTGTTGTTGGTCGTTACCTTTTGGTTGTGCTAACTCATTATCGCGCTCCAATAACTGAGGCCTATTCACAACATCTGAATATAAACAAAGTTTATTAGAAATGAGGTATTGACGTATATCGGGTTTCAAACCTCTTAGAAACATTCGCGCCATTCGCTCCTCATTATCGACCAAATGGGATGCAAACCGAGACGACTCGGCTAAACTTAGCCTCGTACTGCGACACGGTCATATTATTTTGCTCCATTTCTTATCTCAACATTTTCAGATGCCATTTTCAAACACTTTCACAAAACAAGGGTTAATTGACATATCATATATTATCCCTATACTCGACTGACCAATTAAATACCAAATAAACTTAGGTAGGTCATACTAGCGAAGGAATTCCCCGTCTCTCCCCTCCTAGTTCTTGTCTCACATCTCAGCCAGGGATCATATCCCTAAGCTTTGATACCAACTGTGACGCCCCAAAAATAGGTATATATCACCCATCTTGAGTCGCCAAATACATGGTACAAAGATACAAATACAACAACTTAATACAACTGTTATCGTGTAAAAATACGACAAAACATAAAGCGAGAGTTTTAATAAAAATATTGTCATCTAAACAATATCCACACTCAATGGAGTCCTCATTAAATTTATTGTCACACTATTTAAGAGAATAGTTAGGACTACTAATGCTATCATCTGGACCGTCACTCCGTTCCCCGACTCGTCCCAGCTATATTCTCATTTCCTAAAGAGAACAGTGAAGGAAAAGGTGAGCTCAACTAGCCCAGTAAGAAATATTATGACTAAGATAATGCGAGAATAAATTATCATTAGTCTTTAATAGTGTTAAAAGCGATAAAATACAATAGACATCAAGTTTAAGCTGCGTATGAACATCGTGATCCATTAAAAGAATCAAGTAGAGAATAAAATCTACTATCTTTTACGATTTAAAAAGTTTTTCATCACTTTTATCACTGAGACTCATCTTAATAAATAATCCACATCATCCCTACACTTTGGCCAAGGATATTCATTAGTATCACGACCACAAATTAACCATGCACTACAGGCCAAGGATAATTGTGTTTTTATCAACGGTCCTGATCATGCCATAAAACAATTCATCTTTGTTCCCTTGGCCGATGAGTATCCATAGCCATAATCATACCAAAAACTGTCCATCAATGCACTATGGGCCAATGATGACTTTTTCCACATCATTTGTAACATTACGGTCATGATTATACCGAATAATCCCTGGTCATAATCATATTAAGTCCATCTATGCACTACAGACCACAGATAACTTTCAACAAAATATAAACATGAGGATGATGACAATGATATAAGAATTCAATAAAACAAGTTCAAGAATTAAATTATCCAGGAACTAATAACGTCCAAATTGTCAACATGATACTTCTTTGTAGAGTTAAATTCAAGAATGCTCCGAAGAATATTTCCACGAAAAGATACTGGATGAAGCACAAATATCAAGGATAATCTACTAATTTCATGGAGTATAGAAGTCAAAACTTTAACCAACTGAGTATAATAAAGAATGGAATAACAAAAGAAATCACCGTGCATGCGGTACTTTGCATGATAAAGGTTATTCAACAAGAATAATAAATAACAAAACCGGTCGAGCGTAATACTTGCAAGCGCATGTGATATTCCAACGAGAATAATAAAAAATGGAATAAACACAAAATCACCGTGCATGCGGTACGTCGCATAGGCATGTTATTCAGCAGAATAATAAATAACGGAACCGGTCAAAGCGAAATTCACGCGGCAAGCGGGATGTTCAACCGAATAATAAAGAATGGAATAACAACAGAAATCACCATGCATGCGGTACTTGCGACAGGTTATTCCAACGAATAATAAATAACGGAACCCGGTCGGCGTAAAACGCATGCACGGGATGTTCCAATGAATAATAATACGAATGAAATAACAACATAAATCACCGTGCACGCGGTACTTACATTGACGAGTTATTCTAATAGAATAATAAATAATGAGAACCGGTCCGGCGAAAGCTAATGCATGAGGATATTCCAACGAGAATAATAAAGGCGGAATAACACGAAATCACCATGCATGCGATTACTTGATGTAGGCGAGTTATTCAATAGAATAATAAATAACGGAACGAAGTCCCACAAAAACGCAAATGCAGGATATTCAAATGAATAATAAAGAATGGAATAACAACAAAATTTCACCATGTATGCGGTACTTCGCATAGACATGTTATTCCAGCAGAATAATAAATAATGGAATAACAGAAGAATTTCACCAAGTATAGGGTAGACCGCGTATATAGGTTATTCCAACAGAATAATAAAGAATGGAATAACATAAGTTCTCTTCATGAATACAAAAGAAATAATACCTCTTACCTTATAAAGAAGAGTACTCTGACGGTAGGGCGAGGATATACTTGAAGAAACTTGCACTACGCTCAAAACTTTCTTAAACTCTAAAGAAATACGCTCAAGATTATAGAAGAAGAATTCTCTCTATAGTTTCTCTCTCTAGAGTTTCAATGAATTCGTAAGAAATAATGAAGGAATGAGCTTCTATTTATAGAAGAATGGACTGCATAGTAACTAATTCATGAACGGTCCAGATTAATTTACTTTTAATCGGACGGTCCAGATTTAAAGCAAAATTTTTTAAATAAAATATAATATATTCTATTTATAATCTAATAAAACGAATAACTTTATAAAAGTATTCTGTTTTATATAAAAAAAATTTACTATGCAAAACACTATGCAGGCATTATGTGTGACGCCCCCAAAATAGGTCCACATGACCCATTCTGAGTCGCCAGATATCATTCCATTAAAATTAAATACAAATTTCATTTATACAACTGTTGAACTGTCGTGCAGAGTACGACAACAGATAAGCTGTGAGTTTCAATACAAAATCTATGTAACTCTCATGGTGCCTCGACCATAACACCTTACAAAGGTACTTTACATAAAAGTACAGTCAATAACTGTTTTAGAAATTAAAATCTTTGGGAAAAGCTCAAGGAAACCTTCATACATAGGAGGCCATGAATCTAAGTTATGATAGATATCATATGCCCAGAGAATTATCCTTGGGTGGTCCAATAGACCCCAAAAAAAAAAATGAGAAGATTACTATCATGTTCCTTCCAATGATGAGTCTTCTCTTGACATATAATTATCTCAGTTATCTCCAAGTGAGAATTATATCTCAAATATACTCCAAGATCATATAGGTAGTGCTTGTAGATATACTCAACATGTGGATGTGCACAACCCTATCTTATGATAACATGAGATTGTATGTCATTAGACATCTTGTATGATAGTGGCAAAACACCCTTCCAAAGTTGGGTTCTCATTAACCTATTGTTGTTCACCAAATTCAATTATCAAGTGACGTATAAAATACGACATGCACATCTTAGGTCCTCAATGCAAATATATATTGCATGTCATGCCGTTTTATAATGTATTGAGAAACTTCAACAGTCTCGGACCATCAATTTCTAATTAATTCCTTAAGAAATTAGCTACCTCAAGTTTAACTCCAGAAATTCCCAAATCTTGGCAGGATCTTACACATGTTAACGTGAGCTTCCAGTTTAAATTTCATGGTCATCGGAGTTATAGATCTCCGGTTATAGCGTTTTTCGTCGAAAAAACCTAAATATTGAAATGGTCATAACTTGTTCATTTTAAGTCGGAATGAGCTCATTTTTGGACAGGAGGTACTTTATACCATATACTTTCATGTCCCAAAAGGCCAGAATTTTTTTCATAATTTAATTGACCGAAATAGCCCCTAAACATTTCAGGGCAGTAGCATTTTCCTCTTTTGCAGCTTTGGACTCTTTTGCTAAAAACAGTCTACACAAAAATCTACAACACCTTTTCCAGTGATTCCACTTGGATAAGTTACAAAACTCATAGACCTAACTCTAGAACTTGACCTCACTCAAAAATTACAAATATAATAGGAGATATGGTCAATTGAATTTCATGTTCCGTTTTCACCAAAATCTGATTTTCAACCCTTTGTGATTTCTAAGAAACTTTCATGTTTGTACATAATAACCAACATAAATCATCATAACACTTACTAATACTTCATATAACCATGATTTTCATCAGTCCAATGCTTTTATTATGACTCTCATCATAATCAACATAACCAGATCATTTCCACAATTTAATAAGGAATGAATACAAAGGATCATTCACCGTGCATGTGGTAATCCACATAGACAGGTTATTCCAACAGAATAATAAAGAATGGAACCGGTCCCGTAACGTTATTGACGTAATAATATTACGACGAATATTAAAGAATGGAATAACAATAGAAATCACCGTGTATACGGTAATCCACGATATCTGAGTTATTCCAACAGAATAATAAAGAATGGAATAACAACAGACATCACCAGGTATACGGTAATCCACGTATACAGGTTATTCCAATAAAATAATAAATGGAACCAGGTCAGGCGAAATTTGCACCAACAGGATATTCCGACAGAATAATAAAGAACGGAATAATAGAAGAATTTCACCATGTATGCAGTATTGCATAAACAAAGTTATTCAACATAATAATATAGAATGGAATAATGAGAGGATTTCACCAAGTATAGGGTATCTGGCGTATACAAGTTATGTATAGGGCATGTCACAGCATATCAAGTTATTCAATGAATAATAAAGAATGGAATAATGTAAGTTCTCTTTATGAATAAGAAAGAATAACACCCCTTACGAGTCTGATAAATAATATCCCTTACCTTATAAAAAAGCTGGATATAGAAGTTGTGAAGTAGCAGAATACTCTTCTTCTTTCTCTCTATAGATTTTCTCTCTATAGCTTCTCTCTATAATTTCTCTCTATAATTTCTCTCTCTAGAGTTTCAGTGAATTCGTAAGAAATAATGAAGGAATGAGCTTCTATTTATAGAAAAACTGAGAGTGGCTATTGGTCTTAACGAAGGGTCAAAATAACTCTTGATAATATTGAAGAGACAACTACTATTTGCGAATGGGCAATTAACCCTTGGAACACAGAAGAGGCAAGTAACTCTTGGTAATATTGAAGAGACAACTACTATTTGCAAAGGGGCAATTAACCCTTAGAACACCGAAAGGGCAAGTTATTAGTAAAACTTTAAATCAACGATCTGAAAAATTAGCACATCTCCTCATGGAATAATATTGTACCCAAAAATGATTTGGACTGAAAATAAATATATTGTTAAAATGAATATTACTCATGAATAGTACTCATGAATAGTAACTCGTGAATAGTAACTCGTGAATAGTAACTTATGAATAGTAACTCGTGAATAGTAACTCATGAGTAGTAACTCGTGAATAGTACTCCGATACGAAAAGTGCCCCGAATACCCGATTAAACAATATAACCTTCAGACATCAATTATTATCGAAATAAATGTCGATTTCCACTAACACAAATAATTTCAACACAATGGAACTATCAAATTCATCTTTAATCAACACGAACTTATCCATCGTTAATATCATAATTCACAATATTTAACAACCTGTGTCGTTCCCAGGAAGAGGGGCTTTCAATAAGGATTTCTCCCTATGGGCGTAGCAATTAGGTGACCAAACCTCTCCTCGCGTAACTTCTAGACATTGTAAATATTGCAATTTAATAATATGAATAACTTTGTCGCCTCAATTATTAATTTAATAATATATAAAATATTGACAATAATTGAATAAAAGCGAGTGACTTCTCACGTAAGCATCAATAATCAAAGATATTATACAATCGTGTGCCATTTTATGCAAACCACGTGTATTCTTGTACTTTTATCAATTTAACCCGTTTACTAAATAGAATAATAATTATAAAAATTGAATACTTTCATTTCATAAAATTCGGGGTCTCACACTATGCAACACTATACATAATAAAATATAATATATTCTATTTATAGAATAATTTTATAAAAGTATTTTGTTTTATATAAAAAGATTTTACTATGCAAAACATTATGCATAATAGAATATAATATATTCTATTTATAGAATAACTTTATAAAAGTATTATGTTTTATATAAAAAGCTTTTCATTTTATTACATTAATAATACTAATAAAAAAAAAATATATATATATATATATATATATATATATATATATATATATATATATATAACAACCAATAATAATTGAATCAAATAACGTGAGATACTATGCAGCAACTACTGTAGCAATAATTGAACAAAACTGAGTGACTTCTCACGTAAGCATCTATAATCAATACCGTGTGCTACTATGCAACCACACGTATTACTGTACTTTTACTACCGAGTAGTTCAATAGTATTAACAGTAAAACTTTCGTCGTTATTTTCATACAAATATTTTTTTCGTTTTCTCAATCCAACAATAATTCTGTTGTGGGGTCCACCAATGATTGTGCCGTCGTACGAATATTTTTTGACACAAAGAATATTCCCCGACCAATCGAATATAATATAACAACTTTCATACTTTTCAAAATTTATAAATATTACCCACAACTATAACATTATATTAAATCCACACCATAATATTCAAAAAAAAAATTCGAGAAATTTAAATCTTTATTCGTAAAATTTGAGATTTTACAACAATTATGATTATGAGTTATTCATATGATTGTGGAAAGGAACTGTTGATTGATGTTACAGGGATAAAAAATTGTTGGTGGACTTTTAACATGGAGAAGATAATAGACTTTATGATCTATTCGACTCTTAATGGATCGCTCGTTCATTGCAACTATAGTTGAAAAGTTTTATCATCTACCATATGTTCTAAATCTCTGATTTATTACTGATGAAGGCTATTGATAATTTAATTATCTTTAGTCATGGTATTCTTTTCTTAGCTAGTTGTGCTCACCCTTTTGCTTTACAATTCCTTTCAGGTAATAAGAGTGTTGCCGGGTCTAGCGGGGATAACAGGGGAATAGAACGGTGGTCTATAGCTGTTGAGGTTCTCCCTAAATAGTATGAAAATAATTTTATTAAGAACTTTAGATAAGTGTTCCGTATTGTATACTTTATTTGATATTTAATTTTGGTGAACCGAATAGGGTGAGGTGAACCCAACTTTGAAAGGGTGTTTTGCCACTATCATACAAGATGTCTAATGACATACAACCTCTTGTTATCATAAGATAGAATTGTGCACATCCACTTGCTGAGTATATCTACGAGCACTACCTATATGATCTTGGAGTTTGGTTGAAATGTAATTCTCAATTGCAGACAGTGGATATAGTTATATGTCAAGAGAAGACTCACCATTGAAAGGAACATGATAGTAATCTTCTCATTTAATTTCTAAAACAGCTTATTGTTGTACCTTTATGAATTTGGGGTCTATTTTGGGGTGTCACCGCGTGGTATCAAAGCTAGGATATGATCTCCGCGGAGATTCGGGTCAACCAAGAATAATTCTCGAAGTCATGTCGGGGAATATGATATCTATCAAATTATGAGTTTTTATAACCTAACCTTATTGGAGTACACGGTGGTTAAAAATACAGTAATATATGTGGGCACGGTAGCATTACCTGGTACGGCGAAGATTTTTGAAATATGATCCTTACGTAAGAAGACACTACTCGATAATTGTTACAAAGAATTCGAAGGTTTCTTGAGCACTTATCCCAAAGAGTTTTTAATTTCTATTAAACAGATTATTGGTTTTATGGGTAAAATGCGTAAAAATTTCAAATAAGCAAGTGGTTATAAAATATTCATTGTTTTATGTAATGTATCAATGTGAGGTGATGTCCATAAGTTGGGACATGAGTCACAGTATTGCACCAATTATTAATTAAAACTCACATTTTTTTTGGAATTTTAAATTAGTTTAATCAAATCAATAATTTATATTATTTGAATAAAATTAGATTACATTATTTTTGGTGGTTGTTGGTGAGGTGTGGTGGTGTTTGGACAAAATAAAGTGATTAGAAAAATATTCGTAGATGGAGAAGTGAAAATTGATATTTTAGATAAAATAAAAAATATATTATTATTTAATTAAATTTTCTACTTTGGTGTTCTAAGCATTTTCCTATAAATAGGGTGCTTAGGTTAGAATTGAAAATCACACGAAAAATATATTATTAAACTAAAGTTTCTCTCTATAAATAGGGGTCTTGGGTTAGAATTACACACGGTAAACTAAAGTTTTCTCTATATATTATCGAAGCGCATTCTTGTGAGTATTTTGATATTTTGAGTGTTGCTATACGGTGCAAGTTCCTTTCAACACTATATGTGACGCCCCCAAAATAGGTATACAACACCCATTCTGAGTCGCCAAATACATGGTACAGAAAAACAACTACAACTTTATTATTACAATTGTCGTGGAAAATACGACAACACATACTGTGAGTTTAAATATAAATATTGTCTTCTAGACAATATCCATACCCAAATAAAGTCCTCATTATAATTATTGATCTACTATTTTACAAAAATAGTGAGGACTGCTAAAAAAACTTACTAGAATCATCACTCTATACCCCGACTGGTTCCTGCTATGTTCTTGCTTTCTGAGAAAAAAAATGGAACAAAAAGGAAAAGGGTGAGCTCAATTATCCCAGTAAAGAATATTATGACTAAGATAATATACAACAAATTATCCTTAGTCTTCAACAGGGAAAAATCTGATAGGATACAATAGACAACAAGTTTTAGATCAACAACTGCAGCGAAAACAACAATTCATTAGAAGAGTTAAGTAGAGAATCAAATCTACAATCATCTATGAATTTAAAAGTCCATCATCAATATTTTATCCCTGTAACATCAATCAATATACATCTTGCATCAAATATTCATCTTTGCACTACGGGCCAAATATATTCATTTATATCACCAGTTGGTCATGCTCATCTCAACACCTGTTCATCTTTGCACTACGGGCCAAATATATTCATCAGGTAATCATACATCTTTGCACTACAGGCCAAAGATATCCATTAAGTATCACCATTAAGGACTGAGGATCATGAAAATTATTTTAGAGAACGAATTCAGTGAAACAGAAGGGCAAATATTAGGGATTCGTATTTCAGTTTATCCAAATTCAATAATACTCCATAATAACCAAGTGTGAAGTAGAATAAAGATCAAAACATGGATACAATCAAAGATAGTAACCATAAAAGACATTTGGGACGAAAAGAGAAAATATCATTTTTCAGTGAATAGTGTCGTATTTGTGAATAGTGTCGTATACATGAATAGTAACCCCGACACAAAAAGTTCCAAATTTGATTAAAAAGTTCAAACCAATATTTCAACATAATGATATTGAAGAAAATAATATCATTTAAGAAGAAAATAATATCCCTTACCTCAAAGAATCAGTACTTCGGAATGAAAGGTCGGAAGTGATGCTGAATGAAACTTGTACTAAACAGCAACTCTCAAAGTATCTAAATACTCACAAAATACGCTCGATAATATAGAGAGAGAGAAAGAGAGAAAGCTTATGTTTCTGGTGTGATTTTTAATTCTAACTTAGCCCTCTATTTATAGGAAAATGTTAGCTCGCCGAAGCAGACTTGACTTGCTACCTGATGGCTTTACCTACTACTATTGCCACCCACCACATTTGAAATAAAATTCAGCACATTTCTTCACCAACCACAAGTGAGGCCCACTCAATTCTAGAATTTTCCACCAAAATCAATTATAACCCTAATTTCCGAATAAGACACCTCTTAAAATTCATAACAAATCATTCGTTCATTTTTAACGGTTCAAAATTTATGAACATATACTCAAATTATATATGTATAACATATCCAAAAATCACAACGATCCAACGGTCAGATTAAAAATTATAACTCACTTAATATATCTCGAAACGTTGATTTAATTTTTAATACCTCCATTCCGACAAAAACACCTCAACATTAATTCTTCCAATTATAACCGCATAAAATAAATATATCCATCAATTATATCCACCTAAAATCAATATTTTCTTATCATATAATCAATAATTAATTATTCACAAATAATATTACAGAATCACAATTATGACAACCAGGCCGTTCCCAAGAAAGAGGGGGCTTTCCGATAAGGATTTCTCCTTACTGGCACGCAATTAGGTGACCAAACCTCTCCTTAGACAGAGCTTTCTAGACATTTGCCAATAATGCTATCTAATAATATTATTCAAATAATATGAATTATTGATCTGATAATGGAAAATACTGTGCAGTGACAATTATTGAAACTACAATAATATAAAATATCAATGCAACAATTATTGAATCAATAAAATAAAATATTGAAATGTAATTACTGTAACAATTATTGAGTAGTGCCTTCTTACGTAAGAATCAATAATTCAAAAATACTATGCAATACCTTGTGCTACTGTGCAACCACGCGTATTACTGTATTTTAACCACCGGGTATTCCAACAGTGTTAACGGTAACAACTACGCAATTATTTATAAAAACTCAAACTTGTTATTTTCTTCATCCGACAGTTATTCTGTTACAAATGGTTGTGCCGTCGTACGAATATTCCCCGACAACAAGAATATTCCACGACCAAACGAATATTCCCCGACAAAAAATGAATATTTTATAACCACTTGCTTATTTTGTAAAATTTGCACATTTCACCCATAACCAAAGTATTATATCAAATTAACTCCTTATTATTTCAAGATAATAAATAGAGAAAATTTAATTTTATTCATAATAAGTTGGGGTCTTACAACCTCCCTCCTTATGAAATTTTCGTCCTCGAAATTGGCGTGACGATACACAGTGTTTGAAAAGGTGAGGGTACCTCGCTTTCATTTCTGATTCTAACTCCCAAGTCATTTCCTCTATAGCATGGTTCCTCCACAGAACCTTGACTTGTGGTATAACCTTTGTTCGTAGGATATGCTCTTTCCTATCCAATATCATAACAGGTACCTCCTCGTACGTTAAATCTTCGGTTATCTCGTCTGGTTCTAACGCAATAATGTGGTTTGGGTCTTTTACATATTTATGAAGCATAGATATGTGAAAAACATTATGAACACGAGACATACTTGGAGGTAATGCGAGTCTATAGGCCACATTTTCTATTCGGTCAAGAATCTCAAATGGACCAACAAATCGTGGATTGAGCTTTTCTCTCTTCCCAAATCTTGTAACTCCCTTCCATGGAGCAATACGTAACATTACATGATCTCCAATATTAATCTTCACGTCCTTTCGATGAAGATCAGCATAACTCTTTTGTCGATCTTGTGAGGTCTTTATCGTTCTTGGGATCATTTGAATCTTTTACGTAGTCATGCAAGACTAATTTTGGTCCCAACAACGTTGCTTCTCCCACCTCATCCCAAAATACTAGAGAATGACACTTTCGTCCATATAATGCCTCGAATGGAGCCATGCCTATACTACTTGTTTGATAAGCTTTGTTGTTGTAGGAGAATTCCACCGGTGGCAAGTACTTATCCCAACTTCCTTTAAAATCTAGGACACAGTCCGAATAGATCTTGAGGGTTTGAATAATCCTTTTCGATTGTCCGTCTGGTTTGAGGATGGTATGCCGAATCAATCAGAAATCGTGCCCATAGCTTTCGTAAGCTAACCCAAAATCGTGAAGTGAATCTTGGGTCACGATCCGAAAATATGGATACTGGCATGCCATGCAATCTCACAATCTCATTTACGTACATACTAGCAAGACGTTCAAGGGAATAATTCTCGTATGGGCAAGAAATGAGCCGACTTGGTTAATCTATCAACAATAACCCAAATCGCATCTATACCTTGAGAAACATTGGGAAGACTCATAACGAAATCTATAGTAATGTGTTCACACTTCCATTTTGGAATCTCAAGTGGTTGCAATGGACCCTTTGACACTTGATGCTCCGCCTTTACACGTTGACAAGTTAAACATCTCGAGATAAACTCCGCGATCTCTTTCTTCATATTGCTCCACCAAAATGTATGTCGAAGATCCTGATTCATTTTGGTACTCCCAGGATGGATTGCAAATGGTGTGTTGTGTGCCTCCATCATGATTCTGTGCTTCAAGTCAAAATTATTAGGAACGCAAAGTATGGAGTTGACTCGAAGTATTCCTTCTTCATCGATTCTTGCTTCTGGAATAGCACATTCTTGCACTTTCTTTTTTATACGCATCATCTCTGGGTCTGTGGTTTGAGTAGCTTTAACATAGTCCTATATTGAACAAATCAGTACCAAAAATATTTTTTTTCTGGGATTTAGCATAACATAGTCCTATATTGAACAAATATTTTTCTCAGAATTTTTAAAATTCAATTACTATTTTTTATATGGCCAAAACTGCCGAATATTTAGACATTTATCATAAATTGTACTTTTATCCAAAAATTCCAAAATTTACAGAGTATACTGATATTATATAGATGTACTCCCAATAAAAATTTCATCAATTTTGGAGTTAACCACAAGGAGTTATAAGGGTTTACTTTTAAAATAGTATTTTCTCATAAAATCCATAACTCCTAATCTATATATCCAAAAATTGCCATTTTTGAACATAGTCTAGGAAACTCATCAAATTATCTTTTCAAATTTTTTCCAGAATTTTGAAGGTTCAGAAAAATTTTGAAACTGAAAAACATAATAACCCTTAAAATCCCTTTACCTTAAAAGAGCAGTACTTCTGACCGGAACATCGGATGTAAAGCCGAAAGAAACTTGCACTGAATAGTAACTCTCAAAGTATCTAAATACTTACAAAAATATGCTCGACAATATAGAGGGAAAGAAAACTTGTTTCTGGTGTGATTTTCAATTCTAACTTAGCCCTCTATTTATAGGAAAATGTTAGCACGCCGAAGCAGACTTGACCTGCTACCTGATGGCTTTACCTGCTACTATTGCCACCCACCACATATGAATTAGAATTTCAGCACATTTCTTTACCAACCATAGGTAGGGCCTACGCATTCTAGAATTTTCCACTAAAATGATAAATTTCGAAACTTCAACAATTTCTGAACCAGACACCTCTTCAAATTCATAACAAATCATACGTTCATTTTAACGGTTCAAAATTTGTGGACATATACTCTACTTATATATGTATAACATATCAAAAAATCACAACGATCCAACGGTCGGATTAAAAATTATAACTCACGCAATATATCATAAAAATACTGATTTGATTTTTAATACCTCCATTCCGACAAAAATACTGATAAAATACCTCAACATTAATTCCTTCATTTATAACCACATAAAATAAATAAATCCATCATTTATATCCACATCAAATAAATATTTCCTTATCAATAATTAATTATTCACAAATAATATTACAGAATCACAATAATGACAACCAAGCAGTTCCCAGGAAAGAGGGGGCTTTCCGATAAGGATTTCTCCTTACTGGTGCGCAATTAGGTGACCAAACCTCTCCTTGACAGAACTTTCTAGATATTTTCAATAATGTTATCTAATAATATTATTCAAATAATATGAATTATTGATCTAATAATGGAAAATACTGTGCCGTGACAATTATTGAAACAACAATAATATAAAATATCAACGCAGCAATTATTAAATCAATAAAATAGAATATTGAACAGTAATCTCTGTAAAAAAATTATTGAGTAGTGCATTCTTACGTAAGAATCAATAATTCAAAATATGTGCAATACTGTAGTGTCTTCTTGTGCAACCACGCATATTACTGTATTTTAACCACCAGGTATTCTAACAGTGTTAACGGTAACAATTACGTTGTTATTTATAAAAACTTAAACTTGTCGTTTTCTTCATCCGATAGTTATTCTGTTATGGGGCCCACAACTGGTTGTGCCGTCGTACGGATATTCCCGACAAAAACAATATTCCACGGCCAAACGAATATTCCCCGACAGAAATGAGTATTTTATAACCACTTGCGTATTTTGAAAATTTTACATATATCACCCTTAACTTTAAACTTTTATCAATTTAACCATTTACTGAAAAATAATTATAAGAAAAATTGAATACTTTTATTTCATAAAATCTAGGGTCTTACAATATTATTCAAATCTGACGTGTTTTTGTTCAAGTCCATCATATGGGCTAAGAAAGCTTGACATCCATTTTTCAATAAACGAATAGCTTTATGGCTTGATATGATAGTGACTGATTTTAGTGGTTTAGTTGCTTGAATTCGTATAAAGGTTGGTTAGGAATATGAAAACTAACAACCTCTTGTAAAATAATCAATTTTGGCATGATGAGTGGTTAACCAATCAATCCACAAAATCACATCAAATCCAAGTATCTTTAAAGAAATAAGATCGGCGAATGTAATGTGATTGTGCTAACTTGGATCAAGTGAAAGTAGTATGCACACAAGCCCGATCATGTTTGATGATAAAACATATACTTTGTAACAATCTTATTCATTTATTAATAAAAAGTATTTATTTATTAAAGGCTTTTAATTATCTACGTGATCTTTGTTTTATAATATGTGATAAACCCATAGTTTTAAGCAATGCTTTTAGAATAATGATGATGATCATTCTAATGAGATCTAAATTCTTAGAAAGCTTAAAACTAAAATAGTTCCCAATCATTGGATTACTAAATTGGGGATTAGTGAATCCGGATAGATTGGTACATCGTTCATTGCTTTCGTTGGATGAGGATGATTGATCTCGTGATCATTTGTGTGGAGACAATAAAGCAAGTATGTAGGTGCTTATTAGAGAATAAGTTCATTGAGCGTGGCTCGCTAAGGAATACCTAATGGAGTTTTACTTGCTGTCAATAGGAATTCCTATAGTGATAGTAGTACAAGTGATCCTTGGACTTGAGATCATCATAGTATTTGTGTATGATGAGTTATACTTTGACTTATTCCTTAAGACCCTTAGGGTATATCAAAGGGTATGCTTGGATATAATAAGTTGTACATAGAGATAATGTATGATCAATAAAGAATCTACCACTTATATAAAAGAAGAGAAATGTCTATGTGATTCGATAAATGACAACCCAGTGAGTCCTTGGGTTAAGGCGAATGAAATTAGAAAGGAGTTTCTAATTTGCATTATTTTGAGTTGTGCATTTAAGAGTCGAAAATACATATAATTAAATAAAATAAGACTTGACAATAATTCCATGTCTTATATTTAATTGGGACATTATATGGTGGAAGGATTGAATTATGCAGTAACTATTTACTCAAAGGTTCTTTTATGATTAATGTTGAAATCTATATTATACGGAAAGTCGTTGATCATTTAGAGAGGCTTATCCCTATTGTAGAATAAATATTATTTATTTAAATAAATTAATTGTTTAATTTATTTATTTAAATAAGATTAGAATTGTTCTAATTGATTTATTCACAACCAGTTTAATATGGAGAACCTAAAGGGTCACACCATAAAAGGAAGAATAATTATTTAAGAAGTTAATGGCATAATCGTAATAATATGTTATGTATATTTAATTTAATCTATGGTGATAGAATAAATTAAATAGCTTAATATTATTATTTAATATTTTAGAAATATTAAATATAAATTAATAAGAGGGTCTTATTAATATTATTACAATTATTATTATTTTAATTTCTAAAAGAGTTTAGGAATTAATTTAATATAAGTACTCTCATTTATTCCTAATTGGATTAGGAAGGAAAATTAGTTAAAGGAGTTTAATTAATTATCTCTAATAAGATTAGGGAGTTTAATTAATTAAAAGAATTTAATTAATTAAATAAATCCCAATTCCTTAATTGTTAAGGTGGGTTGCCCACATCTATAAATAAGAGGAGTCTTATTATGGGTGATGTGGTTGTTGACTTTTACAACAAACGTAATAATTCCAAAAGTTGGAGAGTACGCTCTTTTTTATAGAGATAGAAAAACTAGGGTTTAGCCAACCACCCATCTTCTTGAATCATTCTTCTTCCTTGGTGGATCACCTCTAGAGGCCAAACACTTGGGTGGCTAACGTTGATTAAAGGAAGGAACCAAACCCGGTGGATTCAAGTTGAACGCGAAAGGATTTGGAGGTGAACTTGTACCTGAGGAAGCTCGATCTTCAAGGGTATGATTTTATTCTTTATCTTTTCGTTTAATTAATAATTGTGCATAAAGGGTGATCCGGGTATATGGTTTGTAAAATTTTTAAACTCTGATTTTTACACGTTTCCGCTTATTTTTGCAATTTGATTGCGTTCATGAATATTACAAACCTAACACAAGCAAGATTTATAAACTGTAGATGTAACAAAGGTTTCACCCAACGGAGTTTCAACAGATAAGTTAAAGTCCAATTTCTCCGGAGTCAAGTTTAAACGTTGAAACTGGCGGGAGAGATAAAAGAATGGGTAGAACCCGGTATCTAGTAATGTATAAACTTCACAAGAGTTTAAGATTAGCTTACCCGTGATCATCTCGTTCGGGTTTCTCGGCGTTTTGGCCGATCACGATAAACGCCTTCCTTGAACCACCAATCGACTTTGTTTTGTCGTGTAGAAGTCGCTTTTGGTGTCGCCGCCCTAGTTGGACTTGACTTTCTTCTAGGACAAAATCCAAGCTATGTGTTGTCTTTTCTACAATTGAAACACACCTTGGAAGGTTGTGAGCAGTTTGGACTTATGTGTCCCTCCTCTCCTTGCATCTGTAGCATTTAAGCTGGTTACGTTCTCCTCCCTAGAATTTGTTGTTGGTCTTTGGTCTTTGGTCTTGATGTCTTTCCATCATTGTTGAATCTCCTCTTTTGAAATTTCCACTTGAATCACCTCTCCTATTATCGTGGCCACTGATGACCACCCAGAGTGGTTACCGCTTTTGTCCAAGTATTTTTCCTCCTCATTTGGTTATCATCGCTCCGATATCACATCCTTACAGGTATGACCACAGTTGTGGTCCCTCGGTTGAATATACTCGTTATCACACTCTAATAATTAAGCCCTGTTTACAACATCTGAATATAAAGAAAATTTATGAGAGATAAGATATTTTCGAATCTCGGGTTTTAGACCTCTCAGAAACATCCGCGTCATACGTTCTTCATTTTCTACCAAATGAGGTGCAAACCTAGATAACTCCGCGAACTTCGCCTCGTATTGGGACACCGTCATGTTTATCTGTTCCAGTCTAATAAACTCTACCTCCTTCATATGACGAATACTTTCAGGAAAGTACTTGTCATTGAATAGTTTTTGAAATTTCTCCCAAGACATGTTGAGTGCGGCTGGCTGGGTACGCTTCACAGATTCCCACCAGTAATCTGCCTCACCACGGAATATAAAGGTGGCGAATGGAACCTTCGTTTTCTCTCATGCGTACCCCAAGACATCGAATATCTTGGTCATTTGCTTAACCCACGTTTCTGCCTTAATCGGATCGGGCTTTCCCCAGAAATCTGGTGGTCCCAACTCCTTGAACTACTTGGTTTGTGTGATGATAAGCGCGTTCTTATCATTTTCACCGTATTTTGTACACGAGTCTCCTAAATCGATTTTGCATGAAGCGTAAAAAGCTTCTAAACATCGCATTATTCATCGTTTGCTCGGTAGTGTTGTTTACAGGAGGAATATTGCCTTCCTGTTGCACGTTCTCTTGGTTGGTAATCAAAGGTTGTTCCACAGTCTCATAGACTCCATTTTTAACGTTCTCAGCTGCCATTCTTAAAAACATCCATAAAACAGGGGTTAATTAAAAAAATTAACATATCACAAAATATCCCTATATTATGGCCGACCAACAAGTAAGCTTAGGTAGGACACACTAGCGAAGGATTTACTTATCTCTCCCCTCCTAGTTTTATTCCCCGATCTCCTCCAGAGACCATATCCCTAAGCTCTAATACCAACTGTGACGCCCCCAAAATAGGTATACAACACCCATTCTGAGTCGCCAAATACATGGTACAGAAAAATAACTACAACTTTATTATTACAATTGCCGTGCAAAATACGACAACACGTACTGTGAGTTTAAATACAAATATTGTCTTCTAGACAATATCCACACCCAAATAAAGTCATCATTATAATTATTGATGTACTATTTTACAAAAATAGTGAGGACTGCTAAAACAACTGACTAGAACCATCACTCTATACCCCGACTGGTTCCTGTTATGTTCTCGCTTCTTGAGAAGAAAAATGGAACAAAAAAGAAAAGGGTGAGCTCAAATAGCCCAGTAAAGAATATTATGACTAAGATAACATACAACAAATTATCCTTAGTCTTCAACAGGGAAAAATCTGATAGAATACAATAGACAACAAGTTTTAGATCCACAACTGCTGCGAAAACAACAATTCATTAGAAGAGTTAAGTAGAGAATCAAATCTACTATCATCTATGAATTTAAAAGTCCATCATCAATATTTTATCCCTGTAACATCAATCAATATACATCTTGCATCAAATATTCATCTTTTCACTACGGGCCAAATATATTCATTTGTATCACCGGTTTGGTCGTATGTTCATCTCAACACATTCATCTTTTGCACTACTGGCCAAAGATATTCATCAGGTAATCATACATCTTTGCACTACAGGCCAAAGATATCCATTAAGTATCACCATTAAGGACTGAGGATCATGAAAAATATTTTAGAGAACGAATTCAGTGAAACAGAAGGGCAAATATTAGGGATTCGTATTTCGATTTATCCAAATTCAATAATACTCCATAATAACCAAGTGTGAAGTAGAATAAAGATCAAAACATAGATACAATCAAAGATAGTAACCATAAAAGATATCTGGGACGAAAAGAGAAAATATCATTTTTCGGTGAATAGTGTCGTATTTGTGAATAGTGCCGTATACGTGAATAGTAACCCCGACATAAAAAGTTCCAAATTTGATTAAAAAGTTTAAACCAATATTTCAGCATAATGATATTGAAGAAAATAATATCATTTAAGAAGAAAATAATATCCCTTACCTCAAAGAATCAAGTGCCGGAATGAAAGGTTGGAAGTGATCTTTGAATGAAACTTAGATTGAGCAAGAACTCTCAAAGTATCTAAATACTCAAAAAAATAAACGATAATATATAGAGAGAAAAAGAGAAAGCTTATGTTTACGGTGTGATTTTCAATTCTAACTTAGCCCTCTATTTATAGGAAATATTAGCCCGTAGAAGCGAGACTTGACTTTACACGATGGCTTTACCGCTACTATTGCCACCCACCACATTTGAAATAAAATTCAAATTATATTTCTTCACCAACCACAAGTGAGGCCCACTCAATTCTAGAATTTTCCACCAAAATCAATTATAACCCTAATTTCTGAATCAGACACCTCTTAAAATTCATAACAAATCATTCATTCATTTTTAATGGTTCAAAATTCGTGGACATATACTCAACTTATATATGTATAACATATCCAAAAATTACAACGATCCAACGATCAGATTAAAAATTATTACTCACGCAATATATCTCAAGAATAGTGATTTAATTTTTAATACCTCCATTCCGACAAAAACACCTCAACATTAATTCTTCCAATTATAACCGCATAAAATAAATATATCCATCAATTATATCCACCGAAAATAAATATTTTCTTGTCATATAATCAATAATTAATTATTCATAAATAATATTACAGAATCACAATTATGACAACAACCAGTAGTTCCGGGGAAAGATGGGGCTTTTCGATAAGGATTTCTCTCTTCTTGGCGCAATTGATTAGGTGACCAAACCTCTCCTTAGATGTAATTTTCTAGACATTGACAATAATTCTATCTAATAATATTATTCAAATAATATGAATTATTGATCTGATAATGGAAAATATTGTGTAGTGACAATTATTGAAACAACAATAATATAAAATATCAACGCAGATAATTATTGAATCAATAAAATAAAATATTGAAAAGTAATTATCGTAATAATTATCGAGTAGTGCTTTCTTACGTAAGAATCAATAATTAAAAATATTTGTCAATACCGGTGTGCTATCTTTGTGCAACCACGCAGACATCGTATTTTAACCACCGGCATATTCAATAGTGTTAATTCAGAATAACTACTGCCGTTATTTATAAAAACTCAAACTTGTCGCTTTCTTCATCAAAGCGGTTATTCTATTATAAATGGTCATGTGAGTAAATTTAATATTCCCAGAAACAACAAGAATATTCCACAACCAAACGAATATTCCCCGAAAAAAATGAATAATTTATAACCACTTGTTTATTCTGTAAAATTTGCACATTTCACCCATAACTAAAGTATTATATCAAATTAACTTCTTATTATTTTAAGATAATAAATAGAGAAAATTTAATTTTATTCATAATAAGTTGGGGTCTTACACTATATCCAGTATTCCAGTCAGAAGTACTGTCTTTTCGAGGTAAGGGATGTTATTTTTTTTTAAAAAATGATATTATTTCTTCTAATATCATTATGCCAGAATATTAGTAAAATTTTTCCTGTGAAATTCTTGTCTTTTAGTGTCGCGATTACTATTCACGTATACGGCACTATTCACGAATACAACACTATTCACAGAAAAATTAAATTTTTGATTTTTGTCCAAGATATCTATTATGGATACTAGCTTTGATTGTATCCATGTTTTGGTCTTCATTCTTGAATTTTACTTCACTATGGTTATTTATGAAGTATTTTTGAACTTGGACTGTTTAAAGTACGAATCCTTAAAATTTGTTATTTTGTTTCACTGGATTCGTTTTCTTTAAAATATTTTTCATCATCCTCAGTCCTAAATGATGATATTACTGAATATCTTTGGCCTGTAGTGCAAAGATGATTGATTTTTTATGAATATCTTTTGCCCGTAGTGCAAAGATGTACAGATGTTGAGATGAACATGACCAATTGATGAATATCTTTGGACTGTAGTGCAAAGATGAATATTTGATTTATGATGTATATTAATTGATGTTACCAGGATAAAATATTGATGATGGATTTTTAAAATCATAGAAGATAGTAGATTTCATTCTTTACGTAACTCTTCTAATGAATTGTTATTTCCGTTGCGAATATTAATTTAAATTTGTTGTCTATTGTATTCTATCAGATTTTTCCTTGTTGAGGACTAATGATAATTTATTCTATATTATCTTAGTCATAATATTCTTTACTTGGCTAGTTGAGCTCACCCTTTTCCTTTTTGTTCCATTTTTCTTCTCAGGAGGCGAGAATGTAGCGAGTACTAGTCGGGGTATGGAATGATGGTTCTAGAAGTTGTCTTAGTAGTCCTCAATATTTTATAAAATAGTGTATTAATAATTGTAATGAAGACTTATTTGAGTGTGGATATTGTCTAGATGACAATATTTATATTCAAACTCACAGTTTATGTGTTGTCGTATTTTGCACAATAATTGTATTAATAAAGTTGTAGTTGTTTCTGTACCATGTATTTGGCGACTCAGAATGGGTGTTGTATACCTATTTTGGGGGCGTCACAGATATTATTTTTGTTCAATACTCATAAGAAATAATATTTTCTTCCATACTCTATAGATGTAAGTAATATTATTTCGTTTTAGATTCTGAATTCTACACTCATTTTGTTAAGTATTGCTTCTATACTCCTTAAAATTAGTAGAATATAATTGAAATTTGCGTTTCATCTAGTATCATTTCAAAAGAATATTTTTCTGAACATTCTTCTTAAATTTTAATTTTTCATGCCGGGGTACTATTCACGGGATACTATTTACTCGAGTAATATTCACCCGGGGTACTATTCACGACAAAAATTAATTTCTTCTTTGTCCAAATTTTTTTTGATACATGAATATTATTCTTAAATTTTACTCCATAAAGCAGTTATCATGTTGACAATTTGGACATTTTTAAACTCTGGATAAATTAAAAATATTTAAGATTTATCCTTGATTTCGTTTAATTGATGCTTATATCATTGTCATCATCCTCATGCTTATATTGCTGAAAGTCATCTTTGGCTCGTAGTGCATAGATGGACTGTTGATTGGTATGATTATGACCAGAAATTATGTATCGATATAATCATGAACTGTAATGTTATAAATGATGTGGTAAAAGTCCTCATTGGCCCGTAGTGCATTGATGGACAGTTGTTAGTATGATCATGACCATGGGTTCTCTTCGGCCAAGGGTGCAAAGATGAATTGTTTGGCATGCTCATGACCACTGGTGATACTAACGAATATCCTTGGCCCTTAGTGCATGGATAATTCATGGATGTGATAATAATGAATATCTTTAGCCCGTAGTACATGGATAATTCATAGATGCGATACTAACGAATATCCTTGGTCCGTAGTGCATGGATAATTCGATGATGTGGATTATTTATTGAGCTGTGTTACAACGATAAAATATTGATGATGAACTTTTAAATCATAGAAGATAGTAGATATTATGCTCTACTTGACTCTTCTAATGGATTTCTTGTTCCACTATAGTTAGACTTGTTGTCTATTATATTCTATCAGTTTTACACTGTTGAAGGCTAACGATAATTTATTCTACATTATCTTAGTCATAATATTCTTTACTAGGCTAGTTGTGTAAGACCCCGAATTTTATGAAATAAAAGTATTCAATTTTTATAATTACTATTCATGAGTTACTATTCATGAGTTCTTATTCATGAAGTTCTTATTCACGAAAGTTACTATTAAGCTTAGTTATTATTCACGAGTTACTTATTCATGAGTTACTATTCACGAGTTACTATTCACAGTACTATTCATGAAGCATGATAAATTTTTCTTACGTTTAAGAAGGCACTACTCAATAATGGTTACAGAATTCTTTCAAAGATTTTATTGAGTTAATAATTCTTTAACGTTGATATTTTATATCATTGTTGTTTCAATAATTGTCATTACGAAGATCTTTCATTATCGAAGCAATAATTCATATTATCGAATAATATTATTAGATAACATTATTGGCAATGTCTAGAAAGTTACATTCAAGGAGAGGTTTGGTCATCTAATCAATTGCCAAGAAGAAGAAATTCTTATCGAAAGCCCCTCTTCCCAGGAAGCGCCTGGTTGTCAATATTGTGATTATGTAATATTATTTGTGAATAATTAATTATTGATTTATATGATGAGGAAAATATTGATTTTATGTGGATATAGATGGAGAAAATTTTTAAAATGACAATTGTTGAAAATTAATATTTTATCTTTTCTCGATAAAATAATTTATTTAAATATATTATTTTAATAATATATTAATCTGTGATTTTTTACAATGAATGTGGGATATATGAGTATATGAGGAGGAAGAGTATTTTGTGGCATTAAATGTTTAACACATGTTTTTGTGTGTTGGTGGACACAATTATTGAATAGAAATTTGATTATACTTTGTAAAATCGCCGCTTGTGGATTTCGGTCGATTTTTGTTTAGAATTTGGAAAAACTTTCTTCTGCAAAGTTGTAGAGAATTGAATTTCCTATAAAAACTCATGAGATTCGAATTTTCTGATGAAAGGGCTATTTATTATGAATTATTGAAGTTAGAAGTCTCAAATAATTGATTTTTGGGAGTTTAAATTATTTTTGTTAAGAAAAACGTTTTTGTATTTTTTGGACATCATTAACATGTGTGGCTGGTGTTTTGACCAAAAGGTGGGCTAAGGAAAATTTGTATAATTATATTAATATTATATTAAATTTTCTGCTTTGGTGTTCTAAGCATTTTCCTATAAATAGGTGCTTAGGTTAGAATTGAAAATCACACTGTAGCTCAAGTTTTCTCTCTCTATATTATCGGCGTATTCTTGTGAGTATTTTGAGTATACTTTGAGTATTTCTATACGGTGCAAGTTCGATTCAAATAAGTTATTCCGGTGTAAGATCGCTTCTTATGAGGTAAGTGGATAGTAAAGAGATTTTAAGGGTTATTATGTTTTTAGTTTCGAAATTTTTCTGAACCTTCAAAAATTCTGAAAAATTTGAAATGATATTTTGATGAGTTTTATTGATTGTGTCCAAAAATGGTGATTTTGGATGTATAGATTAAGAGTTATGAATTTTACGGAAAAGACTATTTTAAAAGTAACCGCTTATAACTCCTTGTGGTTAACTCTAAAATTGATGAAATTTTTATTGGGAGTACATCTATATAATATCAGTGTACTCTGTGAATTTTGGAATGTTTGGATAAAAGTACAATTTATGATAAATGTTTAAATATTCAGCGGTTTTGGCCGTATATGAAAATAGTAAATGATTTTCAAAATTTGAGAAAAATATATGTTCAATATGAGACTATATTTTGATCAATCCCAGAAAAGAAATATTTTGGAACTGATTTGGTATTTTCATGAAAATGGACTAGTTATGAATAAATGAGTTAAATATGTTATGTGAAGGAAGAAAATTAGAAAATATGATTTTATGGCTTGAGAACCATATATGAGGTATATGCAGATTTTTTATGAGGGTTTTGGTTATTGGTGATGAAATCTTATGAGTTTGGCATTTTATGATGATTAAATGCATTAATTAGTAAAGTGTAAACAATTTAATTAAATTGTTTATAAGTTTAAGAAATGATTAAAATATTATTATAATATTAATAATATTAGATTATGAGATTTCTAAGTGATTTATAACATTTGGATTAAAGTGTTATAAATATGGATATGAATTTTATTATGAAACTTTATCTTTTTCGTATCGAGAGTTCTTACGCACGATACACGATTTTACTATGTATATTAATACGGGGTACTATTCACGACAAATTGGTTTCTTCTTTGACCAAATTATCGTTGATTTATGAATCTTACTCTTGAAATTAAAACCATGTTTTGATTATATTATTTTTATGTAACATTCTTATAACCCTAATGATGATATTCTCTTTCGGCGAGTGTAAAGATGGGTAGATTATTGGTATGATCATGACTAGGGTTCTCTTTGGCGATGAGGGAAAAGTTGAATTGTGACCGTATGATCATGACCATTCAATTTACAATTGAATATTTTTAACTTAAGTGCAAAGGTGAATTGATCAACATGGTTATAATTATTGTTATATAACTTCCGAGATGATTATGTATTTCTTTGATATATGAATATCTTTGGCTCGTTGCACAAAGATGACTGTTGTTGAATATCTTTAAATTGCAGTAGCAAAAGATGAATTATTGATGAATATCTTTGGCTCAGACCGCAAAGATGATTTTGTTATTGAATATCTTTGCTTACCAGTGCAAAGATGAATTATTGATGAATATCTTTGGCTCGTGAATGCAAGATGACTGTTGTTGAATATCTTTAGTAGTGCAAAGATGAATTATTGATGAATATCTTTGGCTCGTAATGCAAAGATGACATTGTTGTTGAATATCTTTAACAGTAGTGCAAAGATGAATTATTGATGAATATCTTTGGCTCGAATGCAAAGATGACACTGTTGTTGAATATCTTTTGCTTTGTAGTGTAAAGATGAATCTGTTGTTGAATATCTTTGGCTCGTAGTGCAAAGATGACTTGTTGTTGAATATCTTTGGCATGTAAGTGCAAAGATGGCTGTTGATGAATATCTTTGGCTCGTAGTGCAAAGATGACTTGTTGATGAATATCTTTTGCCACAAGGTGCAAAGATGAATTATTGATGAATATCTTTGGCTCGTAGTGCAAAGATGACTGTTGTTGAATATCTTTTGCTCAGAAGTGCAAAGATGACTTGTTGTTGAATATCTTTGGCATGTAGTGCAAAGATGAGCTGTTGATGAATATCTTTGGCTCGTAGTAAAAAGATGACTTGTTGATGAATATCTGCTTTGTAGTGCAAAGATGAATTATTGATGAATATCTTTGGCTCGTAATGCAAAGATGATGACTGTTGTTGAATATCTTTAGCTCAGTAGTAAAGGTGAACTGTTGATGAATATCTTTGCCCTGCTTGAAAAGATGAATTTATTAGTATGATTATGAATGTGAGGCGTGATTTGGTATAACCATGATATTTGATGTTTCGGGTAAAGCGGTGATGAAAATTATCTTCGTCCGGATGAGAAGAGGATTTTAGAATCACAATTATGATCATGAGTTATTCATATGATTGTGGAAAGGGCTGTTGATTGATGTTACAGGATAAAATATTGTTGGTGGACTTTTAACATGGAGAAGATAATAGACTTTTATACTATTTGACTCTTTTAATGGATTGCTTTCGTTCATTTGCAACTATGGTTGAAAAGTTTTATCAACTACCATATGTTCTAAATCTCGATTTATTCTTGATGAAGACTATTGATAATTTATTTATCTTTAGTCATAATATTCTTTATTGAGCTAGTTGGTTTCACCCTTTTGTTTCACAATTCCTTTCAGGTAATAAAAGTGTAGCTGGGTTGAGCGGGGATAACAAGGGAATAGAATGGTGGTCTATAGTTGTTGAGGTTCTCCCTAAAGAGTATGGAAATAATTTTATTGAGGACTTTAGTGTGTTGTATTTTATACATCATTTAATAGTTATTTTGGTGAATTAAATAGGGTGAGGTAACTCAACTTTGGAAGGTGTTTTGTCACTATCATACAAGATGTCTAATGACATACAAACTCGTGTTATCATAAGACATGGTTGTGCTCATCCACTCTTTGAGTATATTTAAACGAGCACTACCTATATGATCTTGGTGTTTGTTTGAAGTATAATTCTCAATTTGAGACGAGGTGGAGATAATGATAAATCAAGAGAAGATCTCGCCATTGGGAAGAATATGATAGTAATCTTCTCATTTTTCTTTGGGGTCTATTGGGTCAACCAAGGATAATTACGTGGCCATATGATATCTACCATAACCCAAAAAGCATGGCCTCCTAGTATACGAAGGTTTCTTGAGCACTTCCCAAAGATTCTAATTTCTAAAACAATTTTTGGACTGCACCTTTATGTAAGGTGTCATGGTGACGTGTTATCCAAGTTGGTGTCGAGAGTTACATTTGGTATATATTGGTATCAAAACTCACAAAATATGTGTTGTTGTATTTTGCACGACAATTGTTGTAATAAAGTTGTAGTTAAGCGCATTACCATATATTTGGCGACTTCGAGAATGGGTTGGATGGAATGGACCTATTTTGGGGTCGTTACAAGTTGAGCTCACCCTTTTCCTTCATTGTTCTATTTAGGAAATGAGAATATAGTTGGGACTAGTCGGGAATGGAGTGATGGTCCAAGTTGATGGTTATAGTAGTCCTCACTATTCTATGAAATAGTGTGATAATAATTGTAACGAGGACTCCATTTGAGTTTGGATATTGTCTACGAGACAATATTGTATTAAAACTCTCAGCTTACGTTTGTCGTATTATATAAATTAAGTTTGTATTTGAATTCTGTATCATGTATTTGGCGACTCAAAATAGGTGATGTACACCTATTTTGAGGGTGTCACATAATTTATCCTCAATACATAGATTACAATTTATATAGTTATAAAAAATTTATTTTATTTTATTATATTTATGGAGCGTGCGAGTTATACTGTATATATGACAATTGACAACTAGTTAATCCAATTTGATCCAAAATTTACTTTAGACTTACTTTAACTATTTTGACTTCTAATTTCTAAATAATTGAGCAAATAAAAGCGATAAATACTGCCTCAACCCGAAAATTTATAAATGTGAATTAATTATTCAACCCCCTTCTAGATTAATTCTAAATTAATTCGGACTTGACACATTTTAACAATAAAATTATATTATTCATTGTTCTCGCCTCCTAACATTGCAAGTAAATTTTGAAAGTAAAAAACTTATAACAAGCTCATAACTATAATTTTGTTCTTCTAATATATAATTTTCTTAATAAATGATAAATTTTAGATATTTTGACTTTATAATAGTAAAAATCTATTAACGAACTTAAATCAATTTATTTCAGTTTATTAATATTAGAATACATGTGTTATTGTCTACTTTTTAGAAGTGAAATGATATATTTTTAAAATAATTTTCGTATGATAGTGAAAATAAATTATTATATAAGGAATGCCACTTTAAAAGAATTATTTTGCTTATTATATAATTAATAATATATATATATATATATTTATATAAGTTATTTGGATAAGAATTTTGGATATGGATCCGAATCTGAATATTCACTATCTATCGGATATATTTATGGTCGGATATTAAATGAATACGAATACGCCTACATCCATATTTGTATCCGTTTATTTGCAGATATCTTTAAAATCGAATACGGATATATCCATTTTTTTAGTACGAACAATATCCATTTTTTTTAAATACGGATACGAATGAATACAAATTTTTCGGTTACCATTTACAACCCTACTTATTCCTATTCAAAATAGGACACTTCCAAAATAGAACTCATACTACAAATAGATTTCTTTTCAAAAAAATACTCCTATTAAAAATATGAGTTCTTCCTTTTTATAATATCAATTATTTTCTGAATAGAATTCGAAGAGTGGTATGTAATTGATATATGGCAAAACTAATAAAATATCCACTGTAGTTGACACATTTTACTGATTACACCATTAAATATTTAATTTTTTAAATTACCCCACTAAACTAATTATTATTTTGAAATTGAGTCATTCCGTTAAAAAAATAAACAGACGTTAATTTTTTATCGACAAAACTAATGAATTACCCATTGTAGTTGGCACATTTTAATTACTGATTATACCATTGAACTTTTAATTTTTTAAATTACTTCATTTAACTAATTAATATTTTAAAATTGGGTCATTCTGTTATCTTAGCCTCATGAGTGTTAAATCGTTTCAGTTTTTATCCTACATGGACGTGAAAAAAAGAAAAAATAAACAAAATTGATTAATTCTCTCTCTTCCTTCCTCTCATCTTTCTCATCTCCCCATTCTTCCAGATCAAATAGATATGTATAATATTTTCTCTCTCTAAAATCTATGAAAATTCGATCCAAATGCCCAAAATATTGAATTGAGCTTTAAAGTTCAGAATTAGATATAATAATGGAGTCTGAATCCCCAACAATAACAACATATGAGTAAATGGTGTTGTAGTAGGTTTCCTCCCTCTCCTCTCACCTCCGACTATCAGTAGTTTTATATCTCTGAATTTCTCTCATTCACTCTCGATCGCCTCCACAAGGTCCACTCATTCCTCAATCTCTCGTTATATATCTATGTATATATATACATGTGGTATATAGTAATATTTGGTTAAATTAATTTTGTTGGGATTGTATTTATGATTTGATAGGAGCGCGTTTTTACGGATGAATACGAAGATAATTCAGAGATAGATGCAAAATGTTGTTGTTGTCAATTACCGCGTTTTATTTCTACTGCTAATGCATTACTTTTCATTCGCGAGGAAGTTTTTTCTATTTATAAACGAGATTAGAGTACCCAAAATATTTTAATTTTTTGTTTTCACTTTCTAGTTTTTTATTATTTTTTTACCACATAAGTAATATTTTTTATTTTGAATTTCTTTTCCAGAGCCACATAGATAAAAAATTAATGTCTGTTTAATTTTTTTAACAGAATGACCCAATTTCAAAATATTAATTAGTTTAATGGGGTAATTTGAAAAATTAAAAGTTCAATAGTGTAAACAGAAAAATGTGCTAACTACAGATGGGTAATTCATTAGTTATGTCGATAAAAAATTAACGCCCGTTTATTTTTTTAACAGAATGACCCAATTTCAAAATAATAATTAGTTTAGTGGGGTAATTTAAAAAATTAAAAGTTCAATGGTGTAATCAGTAAAACGTGCCAACTACAATGTTTATTTCATTAGTTTTGTCATAAATATATACATCTTGTAGACCTTATATTTTTATTAACTTTCATAATTCATGAACTTAATTAGTATAACATATATCTCATCCAACTTACTCTAATTCATTTTAATATACCTACTTACACATAAATTTTAAAAGTGTAATATGGATCAACAACATGTTTCCTTGAATCAACTAAGTTTAGAAAAATATAATTTCACTATCAAAGTTAAAGTGGTTAAAATTTGGAATGAGCTAAATATAAAAACAAATAATATTGTCAGCACCAATGCTATCTTAGATAAAGAGGTTCACATTCTTTTTTAATCTATTAATTTGTTAATTAAAATGACATATTATTATACCTTCATTTGAAATTTAATTACATATTAGGACTATACATATTAATTATTGCTCAAATATTTTATATTTAAAATATACCTAATAAGTCATTTTATGTTATACAAAAAGATTCCCTCCTAACCCGTGACTTCCATAACTTTGTCCCTTTCCCCTCCGTGACTCCCCCCTTTCTTCTTTCCCCCGTGAGTTTCCTCCTCTGAGTTGCCTATATAAGGAAATGAAGATGAAGGAAAGAATAGAGAATTTTCTCGGAACGATTTCTCTCTCTTTATCTCTTACTTATTCTCTCTAAATTTATGCAATTATAAGAATATCTTTATATGTTTTGCTAAAGTTTTATAACACGTTATCAGCACGAAGCTCTAACCAACTGAGACGGTAAAATTAAATTATTGCAATTTATTATTATATTACCGGTTTGGCTATGCCACCAATAATATAATTTTATTTATGTTTTATTGTCCATTTTAAATTATGTTATTTACAGAGGTACCATCTATCCTTGTTGATCTTACAAGACTTGGTGGGAACCTTTTTACCGCTTATTAAATTGTGGGAATAACCTGTATATGCAAAGTACCGCATATATGGTGAAATTCTTTTGTTATTCCATTCTTTATTATACGTTGGAATATATCCATGCATGCGTATTACGCATTTATGACACAGTTTCATTATTTATTATTCTATTAGAATATCCTGTCTGTGCGTATTACGCATGACCTGGTTCCATTATTTATTATTCTGTTGGAATATCCTGTTTGTGCGGATTACGCATGATCTAGTTCTATTCTTTATTATTCTGTTGGAATATCACATTTTGTGCGTATTATTATGCATGACACGGTTCCATTATTTATTATTACATTGGAATATCACATGCGTATGCGTATACGCGCGTGACACAGTTCCTTTATTTATTATTATGTTGGAATAACCTGTCTATGCGATCTACCGCATGCCGGGTGAAGATCCATTTGCATTATAAATATAAGAATATTTATATTTGCATTTTATCACCACTTGAGGTCGTGACTTAGTTTATTTTCTCTATATCATACATGCAATTATTTATTGTTTTAATAAATAATAAAATTGTGTTTTAACCCAGAATAGATGGCAAACTTGGCAAAAATAGATTTTTCTATTTTGAAAATCTCTGGAGACAACTATTTGGCTTGGGCACTTGATGCGTAATTGCACCTTAGTGCAAATGAGTTAGAAAATACCATTGAATCAGAAATCTGACTACTTGACACAAAATGTAAAAGCCATAATTTTTTTTCGTCACCATATTGATGAAGGATTAAAGATTGAGTATTTAACAATTCAAAGATCCTTTGTCTTTATGGACCTGTTGAAGAAAAGATTTGACCACCAAAATTAGTTGTTCTCCTAATGCCAAATTTGGTAGCTTAATTTAAGGCTACAAGATTACAAATCAATTACTGAATATAGTTCCAATGTTTATAGAATAACCTCTACTTTGACTTTGTGCGGAGATCCGGTTTCGAAACCCAAATGTTAGAGAAAACACTCTCAACTTTTCATCCCACCAACATGATTACATCACAACAATATGTATGAGTAAGTTCACAAAATTCGGTGACTTGTTGTATATCCTCCTTGTTGCAGAAAAGAATAATGAATTATTGTTGAAAAACCATCAAGTACGGCCAACGGGTGCCACCCCATTTCCAGATATTAACAGCACGTCATTCCAGCAGAATAAACGTGACAAGAGATGGTCATATAATAAGAAGTCTTGGGGACGAAAGAATAAACGAGGCCATCATAACAACAGACTCTAGAACCGCGGCAATTCAAGCCACCAGAAGTGGCAAATGTCTGGGTCGGGTAAAAATAAAAAAAATGCAACACAGATAAAGAACAAACCAGATGTTTATTTTAGGTGTGGGATGAATGGGCATTAATCGGCGTCACAGTAAATGCTGTAGAGGCATCCGTTAATTTATTCCGAGAGTCTCAAAAAGAACAAAGTAATGGAGGCGAAACAAACTTTGTTAATTATCAATTAAATATCGTTGATGTTCCACCAATGACCAACATTGAGGAAAAGGTTGTTGATATTACTGAACCTTCTGAAAGTGTCTTTTGGGATATCGTTTAATTTCTTGTTTTAATTAAACACCCTGCATGTATAATGTTATTAGTTTTTATTCTATATGTGGTATGTGTTTCTCATGAATAAAATTATATTTGAAATGTAACTTTTCTTATTTATGTTTTTATATGTGTCAGACCATTTTTAATGGATATGGAAGATATATGTTTAGCAGACAGTGCAACAACTCATACAATCCTTTGAAATGAGAAATATTTTTCACAACTGATCAAAGCTAAGAGAAATGTAGGAACTATCTCTGGCACATCAAATTTAATCGAGGGATTTGGAAAAGCTAGTTTCTTGCTACTAAATGAGACACAAGTTTTTATCAAAGATGCTCTATATTCTAGTAAATCAAGAAGAAATTTGCTTAGTTTTAAAGATATTCGACTGAATGGTTTTCACATTGAAACAACTAATGAAAATGATAATGAATATCTTCTCATCACTTTTACTATTTCTGAAAAAAAGAATATCCTAGAAAAATTGCATTCAATTTCTTCTGGATTATATACTATGAAAATTAGAGTAATTGAGTCTCATAATGTTATGATTCCAAAAAGCATAGATCCCAAATCCTTTATGCTTTGGCATAAAAGACTAGGTCATCCAGGCATTTCTATGATGTGTCGTATTATTGAAAATTCTACTGGTCATCCTCTCAAAGATAAGAAGGTTTTTCCTAGTAGTGAATTTCCTTGTGCTGCGTGTTCTCGAGGAAAATTAATTTTTCGACCATCACCAGTAAAAGTTTATAAAGAAGCCCCAAAATTCCTAGAGAGAATTCAAGGAGACATTTATGGACCTATTCACCCATTGTCTGGCCCATTCTGATATTTTATGGTTTTAATAGATGCTTCAACTAGATGGTCTCATGTTTGTCTTCTCTCTTCTCGAATAATCATCAAGTTACGGGCTCAGTTCTCGGATCATCCAATCAAGTTAATTCGACTTGATAACGCAACTGAATTTTCATCAATGAGTTTTAATGATTTTCAATGACTATTAGAATCTCTATTGAGCATTCTGTTCCTCACATTCATACACAAAATGGTTTAGCTGAATCTTTAATAAAAAGACTTCAACTAATTACACGACCATTAATGTTAAGGGCTAACTTTCCTACCTCAGTTCGGGGTCATGCAATTCTTCATGCTGCAGCCATCATTCGAGTAAGACCAACGGCTCTTTATAAATTTTCTCCTTTACAGTTAGTTCTTGGACATATACCCAACATATCACACTTTTGAGTTTTTGGAAGTGCGGTATATGTTCCAATTGCACCTCCATAAAGAACTAAAATGGGAGCCCAACGAAGAATAGATATTTATGTTGGTTTTGATTCTCCTTCTATTATCAGATATCTTGAACCTTTAACTGGAGATGTTTTTACTGCACGTTATATAGATTGTCATTTTGATGAATCTGTATTTCCAACATTAGGAGGAGGGAAATTTTTAAATAAAGAACCCTCTGAAATATCATGGAATGCATCAAATTTAAATTCACTTGATCCTCGTATATGACAATGTGAAATTAAAGTTAAAAGAATTATTCATTTACAAAATATTGCAAATCAAATGCCAGATGCATTTAATGATGCTAGAAAAGTAATAAAGTCACATACACCTGCAGTGAATACTCCAGCAAGGATAGAAATACCTATTGAAAAATTAATTCCTGGAGAATTGACGAATAAGGTAATAGAAGAATCTAAACCACGCTAGAAGCGTGGAAGACCGGTTGGTGCAAAAGACACTGTACCATGAAAATCAAAAGCAAATAATGAAATAGCCCCAGAAGAGGTACAAATCGCTCCAGAAGTAGCACTCATTCCAAGAGTGGGAATAGCCCCAGAAGTGGTTCAAAATCTCAATGAAGGGATAAGAGATGAACACCAAGAGATCTCAATAAATTATGTACATGATGAGAAAATATGGGATCGAAGCAAAGTCATGATTGATGACATATTTGTTTTCTCTATAGCATCAGATATTACATTGATTCCTAACACGGATCCTGAACCACAAAACGTGGAAGAATGTCAGAAAAGAAAAAATTGGCCAAAATAGAAAGATGTTATTCAAATCGAGCTAAAATCTCTATTGAAAAGAGAAGTATTTGGACCGATGGTCAAACACCATTGGGTGATAATCCCGGTTGAAAACAAATGGGTATTTGTCTGAAAGCGAAATGAGAAAAATGAAATTGTGAGATAAAAAGCCCGACTTGTAGCTCAAGGGTTTTAACAAAAACCTGGCATTGATTATCAGGATACATACTCTCCAGTAATGGATGGAGTCACTTTTCGCTTTCTGATAGGTATGGCAACCATGGAAGATTTGGAAACACGTTTGATGGATGTTGTAACAACATACCTATATGGCTCACTTGACAGTGAGATTTACATGAGAATCCTTGAAGGATTGAAAATGGCTGAATCACAAATGTCACTTCACATATATTCAATCAAGTTACAACGCTCATTGTATGGGTTGAAACAGTCTGGTCGTATGTGGTATAATCGACTTAGTGATTATTTAATAAAAGATGGATATATAAATGATCAAATATGTCTATGTGTTTTTATTAAGAAATCACAAAGTGGATTTTCCATCATTGCTGTATATGTGGATGATTTAAATCTTGTAGGTACTCCTGAAGAACTCACAAGAACTGCTACTTATTTAAAAGATGAATTTGAAATGAAAGATCTTGAAAAGACAAAATTATGTTTGGGAATACAAGTGGAGCATTTAGCATCTAGAATTTTTGTTCATCAATCCACATATGCTGAAAAGATTCTCAGTCATTTTCATATGGATAAAGCTCATCCTTTGACTACCCTAATGGTTGTTCGATCTTTAGAAGTTGATAAAGATCCATTTCGGCCTCTAGAAAGTGGGGAAGAAGTTCTTGGACCTGAAGTTCCATACCTAAGTGCAATAGGTGCTCTTATGTATCTTGCAAACTGTACACGACCTGATATTACTTTTGCTGTCAACTTGTTAGAAAGATACAGTTCCTCTCCTACTAAGAGACATTGGGATGGGATCAAACACATTTTTAGATACCTCCGTGGAAGTATAGATCTTGGTTATTTTATCCAAGAAATTCATCGTCGCAATTGGTTGGATATGCCGATGCAGGATATTTATCAGATCCACACATTGGAAGATCACAAACAGGTTATGTATTTATATATTGTGACACAGCTATATCCTGGAAATCCACAAAGCAAACCATGACAGCTACATCTTCAAATTACTCAGAGATTCTCGCTATACATGAAGCAAGCAGAGAGTGTGTTTGGTTGAGTTCAATTGTAAGACCCCAACTTTTATGAATAAAGATTAATTTCTCTCAAAATATATTTTGAGAGAAATATATTATGGTGTGGATATGATATAATGTTATAGTTGTGGGTAATATTTATAAATTTTGCAAAGTAAGCAAGTGGTTATATAATATTCGATTGGTGGGGAATATTCATTTTAAAAGGGAATATTAAATGCGACGACCACAATCATTAGTGGACCCCACAGCGGAAGTATTGTTGTAGTAAGAAAATGATGTAATTATCTTTGTTAAAAAAAATAACGGTGGAAGTATTCTTAATTAAAAGCGTTGAACTACCGGTAGTAAAAATACAAAGATGTCTGGCGTGGTTGTATATAGTAGCACGGTATTGGTTATTGATGCTTACGTGAGAAGTCACTCGGTTATACTCAATTATTACTCTGAGAATTGTTGCATCATATCTCTCATATTATTGATTCGATTATTGTCACAAAGATCATCCGCATTATTTGATATATTATTAAATCAATAATTGAGATGACAAAGTTATTCATATTATTAAATTACAATATTTACAATGTCTAGAAGTTACGCGAGGAGAGGTTTGGTCACCTAATTGCGGCATGATAGGGAGAAATCCTTATTGGAAAGCCCCCTCTTTCACGGAGCGACCGGTTGTTAAATATTGTGAGTTATAATATTAATGATGAATAAGTTCGTGTTGATTAAAGATGAATTTGATAGTTCCATTGTGTTGGGATTATTAGTGTTAGTGGTAATTGACATCTATTCCGATGATAATTGATATCTGGGGGTTATATTGATAAATCGGGGAATTTATCGGATAAATGAGCAATTAATTGCTACTAATTCACATGTTTATATAACTATTTGTTCACATGTGTGTACTATTGAATCACATTCTTATACTATTAGGGGAGTTGGTGCAAGATTGATAATACTTGCATCATTAAATTAAAGATGGAGGTATAGATGGAGGTACTATACCGTAATCGTATTTTCACATGATTATAACTATTAATTCACATGATTAAACTATTGATTCACATTATTTACTATTAGGGGAGGTGGTGCAAGTTTGATAATACTTGCATGACTAAATTAAAAATAAAAAAAAAGTTTGAGGTATTGTACTGTAATTTTTTGAGCCCCAAAAGCGTGCAATTATTGAAACTATATTTTCTATAAATAGAAGCTCATTCTTCCTTCATTTCTCACCAATTCACTAAAGCTATAGAGCAATTATTATAGAGAAATTATAGAGAGAAGCTATAGAGAAAAAATATATAGAGAAAGAAGAAGAAGCTTTCTCGCTACGTCACTATTCCAGTATCCAATTTCTTCTGAGGTAAGTGGTATTATTTCTTTCGTATTCATGAAGAGGGCTATTGTTATTCCATCCCTTATTATTCTGTTAAAATAACTTTTGTTTATCAAAATCGCATACATGGTGAAATTTTTTATTATTAGTTCTTTATTATTACGTTAGAATATCGTATACGTGCGTTCTGCCTTGGGATCGGGTTCCATTATTTATTATTCTATCTCGAATATCACTGCCGGTGCGTTTACGTGACCGGGTTCCATTCTTTATTATTCTGTTGGAATAACCTGTCTGTGTGGTTTATCGCATGCATGGTGATTTCATCTGTTATTCCATTCTTTATCATTCTGTTGGAATAACCTGTCTATGTGGATTATCACATGTATAGTGAATGATCCTTTGTATTCATTCCTTATTAAATTGTGGAAATGATGCATCTGCAAGTGGATTACCGCGTGGAGGACGAAAATCCATTTGCAGTTTCATATATTCTCTTATACTCAGTTGGTTAAAGCTTTGACTTCTATACTCCATGAAATTAGTGGAATATCCTTGATATTTGCGCTTCATCCAGTATCTTTTAATGAAAATATTCTTCTGAGCATTCTTGAATTTTTACTCCACAAAGAAGTATCATGTTGACAATTTTGACATTATTGAGTTCAGGATAAATTAACTTATAAATCTTTAAAATTTATTCTTGAACTTGTTTTATTGAATTATTATGTCATTGTCATCATCCTCATGCTTATATTGTGATAAAAGTCATCTTTGGCTTACGTGCATAGATGGACTTTGTATGATTATGACCAAGAATCATTCGGTATAATCATGATCTGTAATGTTATAAATGAGGGGTAAAAGTCCTCAGTAGCCTATAGTGCATTGATGGACAGTTTTTGGTATGATTATAGTGACGCCCCCAAAATAGGTATACATCACATATCCTGAGTCGCCAAATACATGGTACAGAATACAAATACAATCTTTAATATACAACAAAAGAGCTGTGAGTTTTAATACAAATATTGTCTTCTAGACAATATTCACTCTTAGAATAAGTCATCATTACATTTATTGTCACACTATTTAACAGAATAGTGAGGACTACTAATGCTATCCTCTGGACCGTCACTCCGTTCCCTGACTAGTCCCCGCTACATTCTCATTTTCTGAAGAGAACAATGAAAGCAAAAGAGTGAGCTAAATTAGCCCAGTAAGAAATATTATGACTAAGATAATGCAGAATAAATTATCATTAGTCTTCAACAATGTTAAAGCGATAAAATACAATGAGACAACAAGTTTAAGCTGCGGTGAACAAGCAATCCATTAAAAGAGTCAAGTAGAGAATAAAATCTACTATCTTTTATGATTTAAAAGGTTTTTATTACTTTTATCATTTGGGACTCGATTTTAATAAATAATCCACATCATCGAATCACCCCACACACTACGACTAAGGATATTCTTTAGTATCACGACCACAATTATCCATGCACTACGGGCCAAGGACATTCGTGTATTCATCAATGGTCATGATCATGCCAACAACTGTCCATCAATGCACTACAGGCCAATGAGGACTTCTATCACATCATTTATAACATTACGGTCATGATTATACCGAATAATCCCTAGTTATAATCATACCAATTCCATCTATGCACTACAGGCCACAGATGACTTTCAAAAAAAATATAAATATGAGGATGATGACAATGATATAAGAATTCAATAAAACAAGTTCACGAATTAATTTATCCAGGAACTAATAACGTCCAAATTGTCAATATGATACTTCTTTGTAGAGTAAAATTCAAGAATGCTCGGAAGAATATTTCCATGAAAAGATCTTTGGATGAAGCGCAAATATCGAGGATATTCTACTAATTTCATGGTATATAAGTCAAAACTTTAACCAATTGAGTATAATAAGGAATGGAATAACAAAAGAAATCACCAAACATGCGGTGAGAGCGCACATGCGAGTTATTCCAGCAGAATAATAAAGAAGCGGAACCCAGTCGGCGTAGAAACGCATGAGCGAGGATATTTCAGCAGAATAATAAAGATGGAACCAGTGTCGGCGTAAAACACATCTGAGATGTTCCAAAGAATAATAAAGCGGAACCAGTCCAGGCGTAAAAGCATGAGCAGGATGTTCCAACAGAATAATGAAGAATGGAATAATAGAAGAATTTCACTATGTATGCGGTACTTTGCATAACCAGGTTATTCCAACATAATAATAAAGAATGGAATAACAGAAGTTCTCTTCATCATCGATTCTTGTTTTCGACATAGCACCTTCTTGCACTTTCTTTCTCATACGCATCAGCTCCAGGTCTGTAGCTTGAGCAACTTTAACCTTATCGATTAAATTCAGTTCTACTCGTATATTCGCCATCATCACGTGGGTCCCTGGAATCTTTATCTCTATCTCCATCCTTTGCAAGTCATACAAAATGGGCCTTTGCGTTGACAATATCGCACTCGTACCCACATATGATCTTCTACTTAATGCGCCAGCTACCACGTTCGCTTTTCCAGGATGGTATTGGATGGTATGATCATAATCTTTCAACAGTTCAAGCCAACGTCGTTGTCGCATATTGAGTTCCTTTTGAGTGAAGAAATATTTGAGGCTTTTATGATCCGTAAAGATCTCCACTTTCTCCCCATACAAATAATGCCTCCAAATCTTTAGTGCAAAAATGATCACGCTAACTCTAGATCATGAGTAGGATAATTCCTCTCATATTCTTTGAGTTGTCTCCGAGGCATAAAGGCTATGACTTTCCTATGTTGCATGAGAACACAACCTAACCCTTTGCGAAGCATCCTTCATAGATGACAAATCCTCCGATCCGGATGGTATTGTCGAGCAGTCTTTGAAATGAGTCTCCTCTTGAGTTCTTGAAAACTCTTCTCACATTCCTCGCTCCAACCAAATTTTGTATCTTTTCGAGTTAGCAGAGTTAAGGGAGTAGCGATTTGAGAAAATCCTTCTATGAATCTCCGATAATAACCCAACTGGCCGAGAAAGTTAAGTACTTTGATCATCGATTTAGGTTGCTCCCGACTTTGAATTAGCTTTAATCTTTCTTTGGGTCAACAGATATTCCATGACTTGACACCACGTGCCCAAGGAATGCTACTTCCTCAAGCCAGAACTCACATTTCTTCAACTTGGCATAAAGCTTATATTCACGAAGCTTTTGGAGTATCAGCCTCAAGTGTTGCTCATGATCTTCACGACTTTTGGAATAAATAAGGATGTCATCAATGAAGACGACCACAAAGTGATCCAAATATTCCTTGAATACTCGGTTCATCATATCTATAAAGGTGGCAGGAGCATTAGTCAATCCAAAAGACATGAGTAGGAATTCATAATGCCCGTACCGAGTTCTGAAAGCCGTCTTTGGAATGTCATCGGTTCTAATCTTCAATTGGTGATAATCGGACCGAAGATAAATCTTTGAAAAGAATTTGGCTTCTTGTAACTGGTCAAACAGGTCATCAATACGTGGCAATGGGTACTTATTTTTGATGGCGACATGGTTCAACTCCCGATAATCAATACAAAGTCGCATACTCCCATCTTTCTTTTTCACGAATAGAACAGGAGCACCCCAAGGAGACGTACTAGGACGAATGAAATCGATGTCTAACAATTCATGCAGTTGGGTCTTTAACTCCTGAAGTTCAATAGGAGCCATTCGATATGGGGCTTTGGAAATAGGTTTTGTACCGGGTTCAAGGTCGATAAAAAATTCAATTTCACGCGCCTGGGGTAGGCGGGGAAGTTCTTGAGGGAATCGTCGGAAATTCATTAACAATAGAAATATCATTCAAAACTGACGTATTTTTATTTAGATCCGTGACATGAGCTAAGAAAGCTTGACATCCGTTTTTCAATAAACGAATAGCTTTATAGCTTGAGATGATAGTGATTAATTTTAATGGTTTGGTTGCTTGAATTCGCATAATAGGTTGGTTAGGAATATGAAAGCTAACAACTTTAACAAAACAATCAATTTTTGCATGATGAGTAGTTAACTAATCAATCCCTAGAATCACGTCAAATGCAAGTATTTTCAATGAAATAAGATTGACGGGTAATGTAAGAGGTCCGATTTGAACTAAACAAGACTTATAAGCGAGTGGATGTAATGAAGGTTTCTCCGATGGAGTTTCAACGAGATAAGTTAAAGTCAATTTCTCGAGTCAAATTTAAATGTTGGCGCAAGTAGAAGAAATAAAAGAATGGGTAGAAACCGGTATCAAATAAGGTATAGACTTATTTAGAGTTTATGATAAGCTTACCGTGATGACCTCGTTCGGGTTCCTTGCTTTTCGGGAGGTCACAACAAACGCTCTCCCATGCCTTCTTGCGCTTTGACTTTTTTCGGGACGACCTTTGGTGCCTTTATCCTAGCTGAACTTGTCTTGATGAGCGACAAAATTGGGCTAGGTGACCTTCTCTTCCATAATTATAACATACTTTGGGCCGGCATCGTGTGAGTTTGGACTAATGTGTCCCTCCCTTCCACATTTGAAGCATATAATATGTGGTGCGTTTCCTTCCTTCACTTCTGTGGTCTTTGGCGTTGACGTCTTTCCATCATTGTTGAATCTCTCTCTTTTGAAATGTCCATTCTTATTGTTTTGTACGATTACCACCAAAGTGGTTACCATTTACGGCATCTTGATTCCTCACGCTTGTTGTCACCGCTTCGATATTCGCTCTCACTTTGGTATTATCATTTTGCCATTTGCTCTCTTTTGGTTGGGTTGACTCGTTATCGCATTCCAATAAGCGAGCCCTATTAACAACATCTCGAATACAAACCACGGTTTATGAGAGATAAGATATTGGCGTATCTCGGGTTTCAAATGTCTTAGAAACATTCGCGTCATTCTCTCCTCATTATCAACCAAATGGGGAATAAACGGGGATGATTTCGACAAACTTGGCTTCGTCTTTGCGACACGGTCGTGTTGTTTTGCTCGGTTTAATGAACTCTACCTCTTTCATATGATGAATACTTTCACGAAAGTACTTGTCGTTGAAACGATTCTTGAAACTTCTCCTAAGACATCTTGATGCGGCGGGTTGGAGTACGCTTTCTGATTCCCACCGGTAATTTGCTTCTCCGCCCATAACATGAAGGTGGCGAAGGAACCATTTGCTCCTCGAGCAACCCAAGACATCAAATATCTTGTTGATCTGTTTTATCCACGTCTCTCGCCTTAAGAGGTTTTGGCTCTCAAAAAACTCCGGTGGTCCAGCTCCTTGAAGCTGTTTGGCGGTGGTATTGTCAAAGTTGTCGGTGTTTCCACTGCATTTTGGGCGAGGCCGCCTCTCGCGATGTTGCATGAATTGCATGAAGCCTCGGAACATTCCAGCGTTCATCATTTTGGTCGGTGTTGTTGTTTGTATGAGGATTGTCGCCTTCACGATGCACATTGTCACGGTTATTGATCTGTGGAGACTCGGCGGTCTCACTGTGCTCCATTGATGTTCTCAATATTCTTGGATGCCATTTTAAAAATCGCCACAAAACAAGGGTTAATTAACATATCACATATTATCCCTATACTCTGACCGACCAATTAAATACCAAATAAACTTAGGTAGGTCATACTAGCGAAAGAATTTCCCGTCTCTCCCCTCCTAGTTCTTGTCTCACATCTTAGCCAGGGATCATATCCCTAAGCTTTGATACCTCTTGTGGCGCCCCCAAAATAGGGTATACATCACCTATCTGAGTCGCCAAATACATGGTACGAATACAAATACAATCTTTAATATACAACAAAAAGTTGTGAGTTTTAATACAAATATTTTCTTCAGACAATATCCACTCTCGAGAATAAGTCCTCATTACATTTATTGTCACGCTTATTTAATAGAATAGTGAGGACTACTAATGCTATCCTCTGGACCGTCACTCCGTTCCCCGACTAGTCCATTACGTTCTCATTTCTTGAAGAGAACAATGAAAGCAAAAGGGTGAGCTCAACTAGCCCAGTAAGAAATATTATGACTAAGATAATGCGAGAATAAATTATCATTAGTCTTCACCAATGTTAAAGCGATAAAATACAATAGACATCAAGTTTAAGCTGCGGTGAACAAGCAATCCATTAAAAGAGTCAAGTAGAGAATAAAATCTACTATCTTTTATGATTTAAAAAGTTTTTCATCACTTTTATCATTTGTGACTTAGCTTAATAAATAATACACATCATAGAATCCCCTTACGCTTTCTGACGATGATATTCTTTAGTATCACGACCACAATTATCCATGCACTACGGGCCGAGGACATTCGTGTATTCATCGATGGTCATGATCATGCTAATATTTGTCCATCAATGCATTACGGGCCGATGAGGACTTTTATCACATCATTTATAACATTATGGTCATGATTATACCGAATAATCCACAGTCATAATCATACCAAGTCCATCTATGCACTACGGAGCACGAGATGACTTCAAAAAAAATATAAACATGAGGATGATGACAATGATATAAGAATTCAATAAAACAAGTTCATGAATTAATTTATCCGAGGAACTAATAACGTCCAAATTGTCAACATGATACTTCTTTGTAGAGTAAAATTCAAGAATGCTCAGAAGAATATTTTCATAAAAAGATAGTGGATGAAGCGCAAATATCGAGGATATTCTACTAATTTCATGGAGTATAGAAGTCAAAACTTTAACCGGTTGAGTATAATAAGGAATGGAATAACAAAAGAAATCACCAGCATGCGGTGAGAGCAGCATGCAGCGAGTTATTCAACGAGAATAATAAAGAGCGGAACCGAGTTGGCGTAAAAACACCAAAAACAGGATATTCAGCGAATAATAATAAAGATGGAACCGGTCGGCGTAAAAAGCAGATGAGATGTTCCAACGAGAATAATAAAAAGCGGAACCGGTCGGCGTAAAGCCTGAACGAGGATGTTCAGCGAAGAATAAAAAAAGGCGGAACCGGTCCGGACGGGATGTTTCAACAGAATAATAAAAGCGGAACGAGTCCCACAAAAGCCTGAAACAGGATGTTCCAACGAGAATAATAAAGAATGGAATAACGGAAGAATTTCACCATGTATGCGGTACTCAGCATAACCGAGTTATTCAACATAATAATAAAGAATGGAATAATGAAGTTCTCTTCATGAAGGCGAAAGAAAGAAATAATACCCTTACCTTTGAAAAAGCTGGATATAGGAGTAGTGAGGTAGCGAGAACTCTTCTTCTATGATTTTCTCTCTACAATTTCTCTCTATAATAATTTCTCTATAGCTTTAGTGAATTGGTGAGAAATGAAGGAAGAATGAGCTTTATTTATAGAAAAATATAGTTTGATAATTGACGTTTGGGGCTCGAAAAATTACAAAGACAATACCTCCGACTTTTCTTTATTTTTAATTTAGTCATGCAAGTATTATCAAACTCACACCACCTCCCCTAATAGTAAATAATGTGATTCAATAGTAAATCATGTGAATCAATAGTTCTAGACATGTGAAAATTTGAATTACAGTATAGTACCTCCATCTATACCTCCATTTTTAACTTAGTCATGCAAGTATTATCAATCTTGCACAAACTCCCCTAATAGTAACAAGAATGTGAAACAATAGTATACAAATGTGAACAAATAGTTATAATCATGTGAAATAATAGCAATCAATTGCTCATTTATCCGGTTAAATACCCGATTGATCAATATAACCTCCAGACATCAATTATTATCGACATAAATGTCGATTTTCACTAACACAAATAATTCCAACACAATAAAACTATTTTTATCAAAAATATAAATTTTGAAATTTCGAAGTTTGACTTTTCCCGAAAAAGTCAACTGTTGACTTTTTGACCAAATAGTAAAATTCTGAAAATTTTGTGTTTATAGTCTATTCTTACTAATTTCACCGCTCCGAACTCAAATATCACGTCCGCGTCTCCAAATTCAACTCCGAGCACAACTTTAATTTTAATAACATTCATCATTAATATTATAACTCACAATATTTATCAACCAGGTCATTCCCAGGAAAGAAATGGCTTTCCAATAAGGATTTCTCCCCATTGGCGCGCAATTAGGTGACCAAACCTCTCCTTGACAGAACTTCTACATATTGTAAATATTGCAATTTAATAATATGAATAATTTTCCCGTCTCAATTATTGATTTAATAAAATAACATATTATGCAGATGATACTGTGATAATAATCGAATCAATAATATATAGAGAGATATGATCGACAATTCTTTGTAGCAATAATTGAGTATAAGCGAGTGACTTCTCACGTAAGCATCGATAATCAATACCAGGTGTGCTACTCTTGCAACCACAGCGTATTCTGTACTTTTACTACCGAGTAGTTCTACGATATTAACGGTAAAACTTTCGTAGTTATTTTCATAAATATATTTTTTTTTCGTTTTTTCAATCAATCCGACAATAATTACATTTGTGGGGTCCACTGATGATTCTTGTGGTTATGCGAATATTCTTTGCTAAAAGCGAATATTCTCCAAACCAATCGAATATAACATAACAACTTGCATACTTTGCGAGAATTTATAAATACTACCCACAACTATAACATTATAACAAATTCATTCCATAATATTCAAAAATGATAATTATAGAAAAATCATCTTTATTCATAAAAGTTGGGGTCTTATAATTATGACCTGGGATTATTCGGTATATAAGTGACCATTGATGATTTAATGAATATCCTTGGCGTAGTAGCAAGGTGGGATGACTTCGATGATGTGGTTTATTTGTTAAAAGTGAGTCTCAATGATAAAAATTGATGAAAACTTTTTAAACTATAGAAGATAGTAGATTTTACTCTTTACTTGACTCTTCTAATGGATTGCTTGTTCCGCTGCAGTTAAACTTGATGTCTATTATATTTTATCAGTTTAACATTGTTGAAGACTAATGATAATTTATTCTGCATTATCTTAGTCACGATATTTCTTACTGGGCTAGTTGAGCTCACCTTTTTCTTTCTTTATTCTCTTGAGGAAATGAGAATATATTTGGGACGAGTCGGGAGCGGAGTGGCGGTCGAGATGATAGCATTAGTAGTCCTCAATATTACATTAAATAGTGTGATAATAAATGTAATGAGGACTCCATTGAGTGTGGATATTATACAGATGACAATATTCTTATTAAAACTCTCAGTTTATGTTTTGTCGTATTTTACACGATAATTGTATTATTAAGTTGTATTTGTATTTTTGTACCATGTATTTGGCGACTCAAGATGGGTGATGTATACCTATTTTGGGGGCGTCACATCAATTATTCAGCATATTCAAAAATCATGTGGATTACCATCAATCAAAGACATTCCTACAATTCTGTATGAGGATAAATGCATGCATTGCTCAATCAACTAAGAGGAGGGTATATCAAGGAGATAGAACAAAACACATTTCACCTAAATTCTTCTTCACGTGAAGCTAAAAAAAGAAGGGTGATATAGATGTGCATCAAATTCGATCATGTGATAATCTAGCCGACTTATTCACAAAGTCGCTACCAAATGCAACGTTTGCAAAACTTCGGAAAAGGATCGGAATGTGTCAACTGAAAGACTTATGACAACATTTCATCAAGTAATGAATTCCTTTTGAGGGGAAGACTGTACTCTTTTTCCTTAGTCACGGTTTTTATTCCAATGGATTTTTTCCGACAAGATTTTAACGAAGGCAGTCAATTAAGATATTTATGTAAAAGATATGTACTCTTTTTCACTTCGTTAAGTTTTTTCCACTGGATTTTCTTAACAAGATTTTTAATGAGACATAATCTTCTATCGTAGGGAATCAGAGGAAGTGTTATACAAAAAGATTCCCTCCTAACCCGTGACTTCCATCACTTTGTCCCTTTCCCCTCCGCGACTCCCCCTTTCTTCTTTTCCCCGTGAGTTTCCTCCTCTGAGTCTCTCTTTATCTATTATTTATTCTCTCTAAATTTTTGCAATTATAAAAATATCTTTATATGCTTTGCTATCGTTTTATAACATTTTAAAATTTATTCGTACTCTTATCCGTTATTTTTTGAACAGGAAAAAAGATAAATATATCATCAAGATTGGAATGGAGGAAATAAATGATATTGATAAAAAAATAAAAAATCTCCATACTCATACCTAGAAAATTTGGCAAGATGAAATTTTAATTAGATTCCTTATAATCCAATATCAATGGCATTAAAAAGAACGGGTAAGAGTATAAAAAGCTTTCCCTCCGATCTTGGACCCGCCACTATTTTAAAAAGCATCTATCAAAAAATGGAATCCAGGCAAATGCAGCCTTTCTCCCCCGCCACCGCCGTCGATTCAGCAACCATCATCGCCGACTCACCTCCAACAACTCCGGCGCGCCACCACCACCACCCTCAAACACCGAACCTTCTCTCTCCCAATCATTTAACCACCCTAAAACGCCGATGGCAAGGCGCAAAACTAATCCCCCTAGCAATCTCCGTATCCATAGGCCTCATAATCCGTCTCGCTATCCCAAAACCAGCCGGAGTTACAAAACAAGCCTGGCAATTATTCGCCATATTCGTAACCACCATCGCCGGCCTTATCCTAAGTCCATTGCCTGTCGGTGCGTGGGTTTTCACTTGCCTTACCCTATTAATCATCACCGATACGCTTCCGTTTGCCGCCGCATTCTCCGCCTTCACCAACGAAGTGATTTGGCTAATCGTGGCTTCGTTCTTCTTCTCTCGAGGGTTTGTGAAAACGGGATTAGGTGATCGTATTGCGATGTATTTCGTCAAGTGGCTGGGGAAGAGTACGCTAGGTTTGGCGTACGGATTGGCGTTGAGCGAGGCGATTATTGCGCCGGCTATGCCGAGTACTACGGCGAGGGCCGGTGGCATATTTTTGCCGATTATCAAGTCTTTGTCGATGACTGGTAATAGTATGCCAAAAGATGGTTCAGCAAGGAAGCTTGGGGCTTTTCTTGTTCAGTCACAGTTTCAGGTAAGCATCATTCTATTGTGTTTGGAGATTAATTTTATTGAGTTTGTTGCATGAAATTGATATCTTAAGGGTGGATTATCTAGAATTCTTTATGTATGTATTTTTGATATTTATATATGGTCAACAGGTCTTACCTTCAAGTGAGAAGTAACCATAGAAATAGTGCTCCCAAAAAAAGTCACATTTATAAAAAAATAAAAATTTGTCCCCAGTTCTGCAACATATTGAGCAAGTTTTCAGCTAAATTATAATAGTAACGTTTTCAACTAAATTAACGTATGTGTCAAAATGGTCTGAGTGGTCCCTTTCTAATTTATTCTATTTTCACATACACTTTCATGTTGGTGAGTGGTCCCCTTCTAATTTATTCTATTTTCACATACACTTTCACGTTGATCGCAATCCGCATATTTGTCGACGTATATATTATTTTCTAAAAAAGAATCCTCATTGATGTCATATAAACCGACATTGTTGTCAATGTGATAATATTACATACCACCAGGTCCACCACTAAGACACTACTTAACTAACAACTTAATATTTTTCAGAGTACAAATAGAATAAAAATACATTCTTAATATTTGTAAATGGGACTCCTTTTATGGAACATAAAGACTATAATTTTTAGTTGAGTTATTAAAATCTCTCCATTTTTCAGTTTTTGTATGTCCTGAAAACAGAGTCCACTTTCTAAAAATTAGACTAGTGTCAAATATTGGTACAAGTTTGCCCTGAATGAAAACCTAGATACTAATTTAATGTCAGTTTTGTTATTTAAATTGAGTTTGAAGGTTAAATTAGAATGATTTTTAAAAGTAGACTAACTTTTTGGGACAGAGGAAGTATTATTGAAGAATAATAATCGTTTTGGTCGCATGAAGGGACAGTTTGCTGATCATCAGCTATTGGGTATTTTGCTTTTCCTTCCCTATGGCCCAAGTACCATTGAGCAGTCATCTTTTTGATGCATGAAATTTGTACAATGTAAATAAAATACTAATAGGATATCTGGGGATGACATAAAGAAATTAAATTTTATCAGAAGTATTGGATTTGATTTGGATTTGCATGTTTTAAAGTAGTTTTTTTTCCTTTAATCATGCAATCCAAGTTACTTTTACGTCAGTCAGTTTAACCAATCAAGGAACCAGAAAACCACAAGGAATAAAGCTGCTAATTTACGCTGGGTTTACCGATAACCAAAGGAACTGTTGTTCGCGGGCTTCGTGCAAGCGGTGGCGGTGGGAATGATCTTTCAAACTGAGGACTTCTGGGAGCAGCCGGGCCGGAAGCGCGGAATTGCTCAGAAGATACAGCTTTGAACAACATAGGGCCTCTAATAACTACTTCCTGGAATAATTCATATTAATGCTATATTCCAACTAATAGCCAATGTCAGTGATGAAGATCATGCAATTCTAATCTATGATTTTGTAAAAGTTGGTGGAGTATTCATTTTAGTGGCAATCTGAATAATAATTAAGATCTTTATTAGCACATCCAAAGTCCATCGAATATTATTATATACATTATTTACCAATAACTCATCCCACTTAAAATGCAAAATCCCCATATGATTGGGGCATGTCATTTTGCTAAATTAATATTTTCCTGCTCATGATGTAACAATTATACTTGATATTTTATTCCTGCCTCATATTTTGAATGATGTGGTAATGTTGCCATGTTGGTATAAAGAAAATTACATTGTTATGCTAATGAATGATGTATACTAATTTAGTAATAAAAAGGTTCCTATATGTTTATGGCTTTATGCTATATTTCCAGCAATTACGAATTCTTCGCTCTTGTTATTTGTTATTGGTTTTTGATTGGAATGTTTCCCTTGTTGATGCGTGACAGTCATCAAGTAGCTCAAGTGCTCTATTCCTGACTGCTGCAGCTCAAAACCTGCTCTGTCTCAAATTCGCTGAGAGCCTTGGGGTTAAAATTTCAGCAAAATGGATTACTTGGTTCAAGGCTGCCAGTATACCTGCACTAATATCTCTTCTAGTAACTCCATTTATGGTATATAAGATTTTCCCACCAGAAACAAAGTACACACCAGATGCTCCTGTCATGGCCAGTAGAAAGCTGGAGCAGATGGGTCCCGTCACAAGGAATGAATGGATAATGCTTGGCACCATGCTTGTCACGGTCGCATTGTGGATATCTGGGTAAGATTAAGTATCTACCTTTCTTTATTTAGTTCACATATCTTTTTAATGGCGGTACCTACTTGTATGTTCCACCTGGTACCTGCAGGAGAGCCATTGATGCTATAATCATAGTTATCAAAATCGTACGCTGCGCGATACATATGACACGATATGGACACAATTTAATATGTATCACAGGGTGTATCAAAAATGACACCGTGTCATATTTTTATTCTCGTATCTTATGAAACGATACAATGCACAACTTTACTATCTTCTGTAAATTAAATTGGACCAGGCTTCACCTATAGCACTAGTTCCAAAACTACCAAGCATGCATGGGGTAAACAATGAAAGAAATTGTGTGATCAGGTATTTTATGAGTACCTCTGTTATTTGACTTTTGACTCTTTTATTTGCATATTAAGGTTTCCATACGCACATTGGGACATTTTTTTTGATAAGTTCATAGACGCACTTGGACATAACATTCTCCTACCTTTTTTTTCCCAAAAACAAATCTTTGAAATTTAATATGAAAAGAATTCATTACAAAAGAAAAAGGAAAAAAGTTTAAGTGTGACTTTGGAAAACCTTATTTATGCATAAAAAAGCCCTTTGACAAAATTTAAACTCACACACACTACTTTGCCACTGCAAAGGTTTGAAGTCGATTTTCTTTTCTTTCTTTAAAAAATGACAAATACCCACCTTTCCAAATGCAAACTAAACTTGAGGTAGAATCTATTTTCTAACTTCTTAACTTGCTAGGCATGATTGATATCTATACTCGAACTTAAAGGGAGTGTTAGTCCCACCAAAGTACAAACGCTCAGTTGCTTCTATTTTTGATATGATATTAAACTATTGATAAATCTTTATCTATGTGCAGAGAGGCGCTTGGCGTATCAAATGTTGTTTCAGCAATGCTGGGTTTATCAATTCTTCTGCTACTGGGAGTACTTGATTGGGACGATTGCTTAAGTGAAAAGTCAGCATGGGATACCTTGACTTGGTTTGGGGTTTTAGTTGGAATGGCGAACCAACTGACAAAACTTGGTATTATACCCTGGATGTCTGATTCTGTGAGCAGGGCCCTCAAATCTCTCTCTTTGAGCTGGCCTGCTGCATTTGTTATCCTTCAGACAACATATTTCTTCATCCACTATCTATTTGCAAGTCAAACTGCCCATGTAGGAGCTTTGTATTCCGCATTTCTTGGGATGCACTTGGCATCTAAAGTTCCTGGACTGTTGGCAGCCCTGGCTTTGGCATTCAATACAAATCTTTTTGGTGCACTGGCACATTACAGCAGTGGTCAAGCTGCTGTATATTATGGAGGTACTCTTTCTTTCCTTCATACCATTCATTTGAATTGCATTAATAATTCCTTCTTTTTTTTTTTTTTAACTTTTAATATCTATCCCCCCATTATGGTTGGAGGCATTGGTTCATTTTGGGGATGTTGCCGCAAATGAAAGTTTTTTTGACATGCCATAGGAATTTGAAAGGGATATTTTGATTTTTACCAAATCCATGAAAGACTCGGCTCAAACAACCTAGAAGATTAGAAAATGTGGAGTTCTTCAGTACTTCTCGCAGCATCTATTCACCTAGAACAGACCCATATCTTTTCTTATTATCCATTCAAAGCGAATTAATAAACCTTTCCCTACCTCCTTTGTAGATTTCAATCCTTATGCTTTTAGTAAGTTTTGGCATCAAATTCACTCTCAAGTTTCTCCAGTGACCCCAAACACCGGCTTACTGTATCCTGTATTAGTGTGGTCTCCAACATTTGTACATCACTGGTTTTGTAAAAGAGCTCAAAAATAAGACTTTGTTTTCTATATATATATATCTCATGAGAGCTTGAGTAGAGACGAGTTAAGTCTTCAAGGCATCATGATGTTATGACAATTGCAATAGTTCACTTCATTATTGTTAATGGATAAGCGTTGGAAACAAAAGAATGAAGTTCCTGCCCCTAAACATCTCAAAGTCATAGGCTGCAACCATTTTGTACATTATCTTCTATTTTTTATCTTCTGATAAGCGCTTCGCCTTCTGGTCTTTAGATCTAATTAGTTTATTTTCTTGTAAGAGTTATTTTTCTCTGTTGACTCCCTCTACTATTCCTATCAGTTCCCATTGGTTTCATACATTTGGAAAGCCAAGGATCCTTCCAAAGTTTAGGCTTCTTTTCCTTTGGGGGATGGATAACCTTGACTCAGACTTGTGTGTCAAGTATTTCCTTGTACCTGCTATTTTGTCTCTTTTGATAAGCGCATCTGGTGATCTGGTCTTTAGATCTAATTTTGTTCCTTTTCTTGTAAGAGATATTCCTCTGTTGACTCCCTCTACTGTGTACCTATCAGTTCCCATTGGTTTCGTACATTTGGAAAGCCAAGGTTCCTTCCAAAGTTGAGGCTTCTTTTCCTTTTTTTTTTTTTGGGGGGGGGGAAAGGATAACCTTGACCTAGCTTTGCGTGTCAAGCATTGCCTTGTGCTTTTTTTTTTCTTCTCCCCCCCCTATATTTAAGATGTCAGGCTGACTGTGTCTTTTTCTTCTATGAACTGCAGAAGATATTAGGGATAACTTAGTTATGTGGGAACCAGCATAACATAAGAGGTTTGTCTAAGATCCCAATAGGAGTGACAGATTCTATTAAGAGGATGATATGTTGTTCTATATGTAAGAGCTACATCACTGTGCTATCAAGAGTTAAAACAATCTCACATAATTTATATGGTTAAGTGAAGTTAAACCACTCCACAATTTAAACATTAAGGTCATCCTTTCTAATAACTAGCTAGCATAATTTGACATTTGAAATAACCTCAAAATTTCTTACTTGTGTTACCACCTAGAAAATAATGTATTAGTTGATGAAAGTTAGCATGGAGTAAAAAATAACTCATCACCCGACTTAGTTCAGTTCTGCCTTTTGATAAACTTAATAAATTGCTTTTATCTATACCAATGAAAAGGTTTTCAGTTATCAACATAAACTTTGTATATGTTTTTTGTGTGTGTGTAGTTATTACTTTTCTATACCTTTGATATATTCATGTGCTGTCAAGATTATTTCTTCTGGCATTTGAATTGATAGAATCCTCGTTTCTCCTTTTTGACAGCGGGCTATGTAAAACTTGGTGATGTTTTTAAATTGGGTATTGTGATAGCTGTTATTAACATTGTTATATGGGGATTAGTTGGTTCTCTCTGGTGGAAGATTTTGGGCTTGTACTGAGATCACAGACGTAAGTGTATATTATTCTTTTTCTTGGTGTGTGATAGTACTTTGGATTGTTGTACCCATAATTATTCTTTTATGAAAATATTGAAGAAAAATACCAATTTTTTGGTTTACTTGTTACATGATTGCACCAGTATAACATGAGAAATCAGACCTGAAAAACTATTTTTTTTTGTTGATAACAAAATAGTATTTTTCTCATGTAGTTTGAATATTTGCTTTTGCTGAAACAATAGGTTCTTGTATAGATTTTTCTTCACTAGTATTAGTTCTTATCCTATCAAACTTTGTGGCCTCATAAATTGATTGTTTTTATTATCATTGGAAGATTTGATCCATTTATGTCGCCAAAACTCATTTTCACGGAGGTAAATCCAACTATTAAGTTGCAGAATCTTAAAACCGAACTATTACATTTGTTTTGGGACACCTTGAGGAAGAAATAGATGATGGTGCATAACACCAATATATAATCTATTGCAAGTTTTATGTTCCCCTTATAGCAACTCCAGCAGTGCAATCCTAGACTATATTTAGTCTAGAAACACAGATCTTGCTCCAGCAGATGGATTAAATATAGTCCATTGAATTTTTTGATGAGGCACAAAGACTCTATTAAGGAACTTGAGTTGGTGGACTATAATTGTGACTTAATTTTTAATATATTTAAATGAGAGAGATGGGTGAAGAAGAAGAAAAATGGGGATGCTGAAGATGGAGAAGCAACTGAAGAATGAGATGAAGGCGAGAAATTTGTTCCAAGCGATATAAAAAAACTTAAGTAAATTTTTTTGGTCGTAAGCGATAATAAAATACTAACGTATATAAATTGAAAATGTAAATTGGAAAATCTATAAATATATACAATTGTAAGTATTTTGTTAATAATAGTTTGTATTTTTATTATATTTAATAATAGTTTTTTTGAATTCATTGATTATTTTAATTTTTTTATATTATAGTCATAGTCCACATGATAGTCCAGTTGTTGGAAGGATTGAATAAGGACATTTATTGATGTCATATGGATTAAATATAGTCTGCGGATAGAGTCCATCTGCAGGAGATACTCTTATTATGAAGTAGATCTCATAACTAGAAGAAACTGAAACTGTTTACCAAACCAATAATTAAGCAGTTTGCGATTTATTTTGAAAACAAGCGGGATAAAACGCATGCTAAGCGAACCACATTATAACAATATGGTTAGCACTTGAAAAAACTGGCACAATGAGGAATGGTTTGTGGGTGTATACGAAAGTAGGTACAATTACGCACTTAGGAAATCTTGAAAATAGTAGTTTGTGGGTGCAATTTCATATACTTCTAAAGACCTCTTTGCAAATAAAATCCTCAACTACCTCACTTGTCCTTGTGTAGATCCATCCATGCTTGTTCATCATGAGTTTCCTACACCTGAATGGTACTCCAGTTTGCATGACTACGTTGTATGATGAAAGAATACATTGTCTTAATATCAGAAGAACTTTTTAAGCAATTATGATATATATATTTGCAACAGCAGTATTTTTATTGGTGAAGTTGGAGTGTATAGAAACTCTGAAAAATCTTATAAGGTAGCCATTTCTTTTTTATTGGCTTTGAAATATTTTAAACATTTGATACACGCAGTAAAACTCAGACTGCATAAATTGTGCGGAAACTCACTTTTATCCTGGAAACATCACTACCCTAAAATATCTATCGGGTCTTGCTATGGTGTGTAAGAGCAAGGTTATAAAAAGCAGCTCATAAGCCAATCGATTCAACCTCACACTATACTTTCTCCTTTATATTCTCATTATATCAACTTTTTCTTAAAAGAATATAAAAGACACATCTTTCTTTTCGTACTCAAAAGAGGTGAAAACAAAGTCTTAGCAAGATTCTACTTTCTTATACTACTTTTTACATTAACCTTTGGACAGCACTCAAAACATAAAAAAGAAAAGCTGCCTACCATTAGGGGGTCTACACTCCGACCATGCCCACTCACTCAACCAAATCTTTCTCCCATTTGTTGCTTTTTGATTTATTAAAACTCTCTTTAGTTTGCACCAGTGTTGGATTTCATGCACACTTACTCATAAGCCCCCCCACCCCACAAATAACAAAAAGATCACCCTATTTCCTACTTTCAAACTATTTGCTATGTGTGCCTGTTTCCTACCATCACTTTCCAAACATCAAATTCAAACTCAGCCATCTCTTCCTCCTTTTTCTGGAAATGTAAATTGGCCTATCAAAGGAACCCATGTGATCAGTGTCCTGTTCATGAATTAGTATTGATAGGTTCCAATCAAGAGCCTTTAAGGTCTTTTTTTGATTGCCTTTGTGAGTCAAACAAGTAGATAGGCAACTGTCAAAAAGCTTTTTATTCATCTTTCCATGTTTGTAGAGACCTTAGCTTGTTACAGATCCAATTTCTCCAACTTGAGTCAACGTTTTTCACCTACTCTGATGTGTTTGTGATACTTTACGTGGAGAGATTATGATCTTAATCTTAATTGCATGATTAACAGATCACCTGGATGCCTAAGCATCATATGTTGCATTCTTGATGCTGTGGTCCCAATCAAAGTAGCTACCTTGAGCTAAAAAGAAAATTGCACATGTGGTTATAGATCTGCAAAGCCTGTTTTTTCAGACATGCTTAAAGTTTTGGTAGATCTTAAAATTGACTAGTGCTAGTTTTTGAATGGTTCAAAATACTGGTGATTAGAGATCAAGATTTGTGATTAAGGGTATCGACCGACTATTAGGGATGTTATTGGCTAATCAATAATAGAATAGGTTAGGTTAGGTTATATCATGTGTTCCACATGTAATTTAGACGAAACCCTTCCATTCCTGCATAGGGATTTAATTAATGAAGTAGTTGCATTGCTAATCCTCTGTGCATTTATCTAAAGTTGACATGTCGTTGTCTTTGAAAATAAACGGACCCGATTGATACACAACACCATGCATCTGGATTTATTTGTCGCATGGGTTTTGCTTTTGGTTTGTGTACCATACCATGTATTAGCTCAACTGATAGATTTCATAACACTGCAACTCTGAAAGTTGTGGAATTTATTACAATACAGTATATATAACTGCAATGTTTCTTCAAGGGGGAAATCTAATCATTGTTTGCTGGCTTCTTTGTTAAATGGAGAATCAATACCCAAATCAAGAGCGTAAGGTTTGTGTTTCATCATGTATAATCATAGAAAACCAGATGATATCCAAAAGGTTATGGAGAAACTTTGTGCAAAGTCAGAGAAACCAATAAATATGTCCCATACTCAATCCCACCATGCAGCCAGAAGATCCCTTCTCCCATACCCCATTTTACAATTGACTTTATTACCTTTCACAGCTCAGCAATTGAGTGCCTTTGAAGTTCAAGTTACATCTTGAGCTTTCTTTATGAATATTACAAAAATACCCTTATAACTTCTTATGACACGTCATTTCTCTAGATATGGTATGAATCGAGTAAAAAAACTAATGCCCTAGGAAAAATGCAGGTGAAATTGGGACAAGTACTATGTTGAGTTGACTCACATTTATGACTTACTATTGAGTTAATGATGTGAAGCTGCTAGGTTCATATTACAAAATATAGTCTCATGGACAACCGTTGTTAAAATCCTTTGTCCTGCTGGATGCAAAACAAGCAAGCAAACACTCCTTCAAGTTTTGAACCTTCTTGCATTTTGTATTTTAATAGAAGTACCACCACATGAATACAACTCATTCAGTTCCCCCCTTTTCTTGTTCGTGTTGAAAGACTTGGGAACCCAACTCGCACTTTCTTTGTTGTCCACATTACAAAAGTGTAAAGGGTCCTATCTTTTCATATATATATATATATATATATATATATATATGGATATTATACTCACCATTTTAAACTATCATGTAATTTCAGATCACCCCCTTTAGTGACTATTGGGATGTGATTATTTGGGTCTAGCCATGGTGCAACCTAGTCTATTTAATGGTCCGGATCTGGTGATGACCCATATGTATTTATTATGATAGTGGGAGAGTCCTTATTAAAATAGGATTGTATTTCCTTATTTGGAGGGATAAGGAGTCCTTCTCCTAGTAGGATACAGGTGGAGGTGACTTCTATATATACGACTACAAGCTAGGATACAAGGGAGAAGAACACAGAAGATACAAGAATACAAGAGATACAACACAAATACACAACTTGTACTTCCAATTTATTATAGTGGATTACTCTCTCTCTCCGTGATTTTTCCCAATTGGGTTTCCACGTAAATCTTGTGTTCACACTTTATATCTCTTTATTTATGTTTATGTGAATGTATTTCGTGAGTTTGATATAATCAACTACTCCATCAACCAGATTAAGCCATGATTTTGGCTTTCTTTGTTTTGGTGATTTTCGTCGGCATAAAACAAAATTTAGGCGTTAACATTGGCTTGCTCCGTGGTGGGAAGAAGACACTTCTTCCGATTGTCAAAATTAAAATCACCAAACTTAATTTGAGAGCACGCATATTAAGCTAAGTTATTCCTTTTTATTATATCAATAATATATATCTAGCATGTCGTGAGATCTCTGTTATTAATCTGATCCGTTCATTATATTTAAAGTTATGGTATCATCTTAATATTATTGATACTTACTTTATATATATAAATGCATCGTTGGGTTACAGTTGAGTCTCTCTACTCCCTCCATATATCTAAAAGTTATATAATTAAGGCACGTACGTGGTCTTCGACAGTGACTACTGGAGTCGTGTTATTAATACTAAAAGTAATATATAATGAAAAAATTTCTTGATAGATATTTTCAGATATGTTATTAACTTGTTGTACATGTGAATTAGGAGAGAAAAACTCGATTTTGTTGATCTTTGGAGGCAGACCATGTTGCTTAATTTGGAAGATGTCAAGCCAGCAAGAGCTATCAAAAATTCTACCCCTCGAAGGCAGATCCCAGCCCCTACCACAACTCGCAGTGTGAAAGAGACCCGTCCAACTCTTGTTCCGGTTGAACTCGCCGGCGAAAAGCAGATTCAACGGACAAACAAGGATCCAAAACTGTTTGATACTTCATTCTTCCTATTCGGGGTATCTCAACCTACCGCATCAAGTAGAAAAACAACAATGACATCTAAACACCCCTGCCGCAATAACAGTAGGGTCATGCCATCTGAGGATTTTAGTAAGCAAGTTCGGCGGGAATGGGCGGAATCGAATTAATCTTGATGACGACGACGTTTTGCCTTCAAATTGGGATGACCTCCTCGTGGTGCTATGTGAGGTTCGAGAACCACGAATCCATATCAAAAGGTCGAGGCCATCTATGAATTACCCTGTACAGCAGAGCACAACCTTTCGTCTTCGGGTTCCAACTAATTCGGTGGTATCGCCTCGCCAAAATGTCAGCCCAATAACAAGCCTATAAAATATGTGTGGCTCTTAATTTTCACAAATGGAGGGAAGCGAGCAATCACCTCCACATATTAAATAAGAGGTTTCGATGTCCTTCGTCACTATCAACATTTGCCGACCATATGGGAACAGATGAAGTTATGTTCGGACCACTTCGATGATCTCTTTGGCGATTCCTCTTCGGGCCACACTGGTTTCATCATATATTCGGCTGTTTATTTTCGGTAGATATAAAGTCTGATTGAAACCTCCCACTGGGGTCGGGACGGATATTATGGCGGCATAAGGTTGGAGGGGTTATAAAGTCGGACAAACGTCCTTCGAGAAGGCTTTGATCTCCCGAAAGGATAAAAATCCCGAGGATATAAATCCCGAGGATAAAAATCTCGACGATATAAATCCCGAGGATATAAAATCCCGAGGATATAAATCCCGCGGAGACTTTTTGAATACTCTCTTATTTATAAGTTCCTTATAAATAAGAGACTGGGGGGCAATGTTGGGGTGTTATAAGGTTGGTTCTTTATATCTTCGGTAGTGATAAGGTTGGTTCGGTTGGTATAAGGTGGGTTCTTTGTATCTTCGGTAGTGATAAGGTTGGTTCGGTTGGTATTAGGTTGGATCAATTGGTTAGTTCTTTATATCTTCGGTAGTGATAAGGTTGGTTCTTTATATCTTTGGTTGTGATAAGGTTGGTTCGGTTGGTATAAGGTTGGTTCTTTATGTCTTCGGCAAATATGGTCGTTTTTGTTGGGATAAACTTGAATACTCTCTTATTTATAAGTTCTTTATAAATAAGAGACTGGGGAGCAATGTTGGGGTGTTATAAGGTTGGTTCTTTGTATCTTCGGTAGTGATAAGGTTGGTTCGGTTGGTATAAGGTTGGATCGATTGGTTGGTTCTTTATATCTTCGGTAGTGATAAGGTTGGTTCGGTTGTGATAAGGTTGGTTCTTTATATCTTCGGTTGATAAGGTTGGTTCGGTTGGTATATATAAGGTTGATTCTTTATATCTTCGGAAGTGATAAGGTTGGTTCGGTTGGTATAAGTTGGTTCTTTATATCTTCGGTTGTGATAAGGTTGGTTCGGTTGGTATAAGGTTGGTTCGGTTGATATAAGGTTGGTTCGGTTTATTTGTATAGTCTCTCATTTATAAGTTCTTTATAAATAAGAGACTGGGGGGCAATGTTGGGATGTGATTATTTGGGTCTAGCCATGGTGCAACCCAGTCTATTTAATGGTCCGGATCTGGTGATGGCTCATATGTATTTATTATGATAGTGGGAGAGTCCTTATTAAAATAGGATTGTGTTTCCTTATTTGGAGGGATAAGGAGTCCTTCTCCTAGTAGGATACGGGTGGAGGTGGCTTCTATATATATGGCTACAAGCTAGGGTTTTAGGAAAAAAAATAAGAGACAACACACACAAAAGATACAACACAAATACACAACTTGTACTCCCTCCATATACACAACTTGTACTCCCAATATTATTATAGTGAATTACTCTCTCTCTCCGTGGTTTTTTCCCAATTGGGTTTCCACGTAAATCTTGTGTTCATACTTTATATTCCTTTATTTATGCTTATGTGAGTGTATTTCGTGAGTTTGATATAATCAACTACTCCATCAACCGTTAGTGCGATTTTATTTCTTTGTTTTTGGTGATTTTCAGCGTCGGTATTACAAAATTTGCGCGTTATGATGACGGACGTGACAGTTCGGTCATACAAACCGTAAATATATACTTTTAGCGACACTATATGTTGTCCGTCGCTAAAAGTATAGATGACGGTTGTATGACCGAACCGTCGCCGGGTCCGTCACTAAAGGGGGATGACCTCGGGTGAGTTGGATAAGGGGTGAGCTTAAGATCCGGACCGTATATATATATAGAGTCCGGTTCCAGTCAGGGAGTCCGAATTTTCTTAAAATCCGAAATTTTTTTTTTGCTTTTTTTTTTAAAATAACTAAAAAAAGTTTAATATTTTATGGAACTGGAATTTTTCCATAATGTGAGGGGCGCATGGGCATATCTACACGCGTACAAGATGCAGCATGTTACTTGCCAGCCACAAGACTTGACAAAAGGCAATGGGGACCCGAAGGCCGCGGGTCGCCATTGCCGATACAGCGAGCTGAGCGAGCTTAGCTCCGGAAGAGACTCTATAGTCGAACCCGGAATGAGTCTGAGGAGTTACTCTTAAAGCAAGAGAGGAAGAAAATAGCAGACTTAATCAAGGAAAGGTAGCGACCCAGGGACGGGGATACATATAACAAAACCGCTCATGCGATGCATGCATGGACTGTTTTGGTATATGTATCCAAATCACACTCAAAACACTGTATTATGTAAAAATTTCAGTTCCATAAAATATTAAATTTTTTTAGTTGTTTTTTAAAAAAAAAGCAAAAAAAATAAATAAAAAATAGTCCACATTTTAAGAAAATTCGAGAGTCCGGACCTGATCCGCTCCTTATATATATATATATATATATATATATATATATATATTAACATTGTAAATTTATGATTATTTTTACAACAAATCGTGATCGTTCAATCGCAGATCTAGGGTAAAATATCTTTTCTTTTCAACTCGTTTATTCGGTGATTCCTCTATAGTTTGAAGTGAACCACAATTATCACTTAAAGCTATTTTTTATTCTAGTGTCTGCCCACTCGTTTATTTAGGTGAAATGTAAAAATAGAGAGAAAATTAGGAGGACAGAGAGGAGATACAGTGAGATACTCGTATTTTATTTTGGGCAAAAATGGTTAGAGATGACGTTTTTTTTCTTTGCCTCTATCTAGTCTTGTAGTATTGTACAGTTAATTTTCTCTCTTCAAAAACATGTTCTGGGTTACTGGGTTTTCTACAAGGGAAGAGCTTCTAGAGGAGAAAAAACTAATTGGGTCATGTAAGAATATAGACTTGAGGGAAAGTATCAGGGCCGACCCTGAGTTTTTCAGGACCAAAAATGACAAAAAAAAATTGGGCCCTTTGCGAATTGCTATTAAGATAGGTATAAAAAAACCAAGAAACAAAATAGCATAAATACGAAAGAATACCAAATATAATAACCCCGACTATTTCAATATTTTCAAAGCATCATTCATGTGACGCCCCCAAAATTAGGTATCGTCCACCCATCTTGGGTCGCCACTTACATGGTACATAAATTCAAATACAACTTACTAATATAACTGTAGGTATAATACGACATAAAGCGTGAGTTTGAATACAAATATTATCTACTAGATATTATACAAACTCAAAAGGAGTCCTCAATACAACTATTATCACACTATTTCACGAATAGTGAGGACTACTAATGCTATCCTGCGGACGATTACTCCGTTCCCGACTCGTTCCAACTATGTTCTCATTTCAAGAGAATGATTGAAAGAAAGGGTGAGCTCAACTAGCCCAAGAAGAAATATTATGACTAAGATAATGCGAGAATAAATTATCATTAGCTTCTTCAATGATGTTAAAGCGATAAAATACAATAGACAAACCGGTTTAGCTGCGGCGGAATAAGCAATCCATTAAAAGAGTCAAGTAGAGAATAAAGTCTACTATCTTTTAGGTTTTAAAAGGTTTTCATCAATTTTATCACGAGACTCGACAATAAATAAACCACCACATCTAATTATCCCCTGTACCACTGGCAGTCAAGGATTTTCATCAAATTATCAATGGTGCATTTGACTATACCGAATCACCCCGGTCATAATCATACCAAAACTATCCATCAACCGCATTATGTGCCAATCGAGGACTTTTGTCACATCATTTATATCAAGTCGTGATTATACTTAGAATGATCCCTGGTCATAATCATACTAAGTTCATCTATGCACGTAAGCAAAGATAACATAATATAACATGAGGATGATGACAATGACATAGTAATTCAATAAAACAAGTTCAAGAATTATTTAATCCATGAATTATTAACGTCCAAATTGTCAACATGATCTTTGTTTTAAGTAGAGTAAAATTCAAGAATGATCGGAAGAATATTTCCATGAAAAGATCTTTGGATGAAACGCAAATATCAAGGATATTCTACTAATTTCATGGAGTATAAGTCAAAGTTTTAACTAACTGGGTATAATAAAGAATGGAATAACAAAAGAAATCACCATGCATGCGGATTGCCGTGATGTAGGCAGGTTATTCAACGAATAATAATAACGGAACCGAGTCGGTGAAATTCACCGCAAGCAGGATGTTCCAATGAGAATAATAAAGATGGAACTGGATCCGGTGTAAACACTGAGATAGGATATTCAACAGAATGATAAAGAGCGGAACCAGTCGGTGTAAAACACATGACATGTGATGTTCCAGCAGAATAATAATAAAAGGCGGAACCGGTCCAGGTGTAAAACACATGCATGAGGATGTTCCAATGAGAATAATAGAAGAATGTCACCAAGTATAGGTAAAGCACAGATACAAAGTTATTCCAGCAGAATAATAAGCAATGGAATAACATAAGAATTTCACCAAGTATAGGGTATACGGCGTGATACAAAGTTATGTATAGGGTATGCCACTTTTACAAAAGTTATTCCAGCGTAATAATAATGAATGGAATAACGAAGTTCTCTTCAAGAAGAAAGAATAACACCCCTTACCTAGTAAAAGAACTGAATATAGAAGTAGTGAAGTAGAGAATACTCTTCTTCTTTCTATAACTTTCTCTCTATAAGCCTCTCTATAATTTCTCTCTCTAGAGTTTCAATGAATTCGTAAGAAAATAATGAAGGAATGAGCTTCTATTTATAGGAAAATGGAATGCATAAGAACTAATCCATGAGCGGTCAGATTGATTTACTTTAATCGGCGGTTCATATTTAAAAAAAATCTTTTAAATAAAATATAATATATTCTATTTATATAAAAACATTTTACTATCAAACACTATGCAATACTACGCAAAACACTACGCAAAAACACTATGCATAATAAAATATAATATATTCTATTTATAGAATAACTTTAATAAAGTATTCTATTTTATATAAAAAGATGTTTCGCTTTTATTACGTTAATAATACGAATAAAACAAAACGTCATTATCATTATAATAATTCATATTATTAATTGTGATAATGGAATCAAATGAGTGACTTCTCACATAAGCATCAATAATCAATACCGTGCTGCTTTACTATGCAACCACATAATTATTCTTTGTACTTTTACTACTAGGAAGTAGTTCAACAAGAACCACGGTAAAACTTCCGCCGTTATTTCAATAAAATATTTTGTCGTTTTCTCAATCAAATAATAATTACATTACATTGGGTCCACCAATGATTGAGTAGTTATACGAATATTCCTCGCTAAATAGAATATTCCCACCAATCGAATATAATATAACCACTTGCATACTTTGCAAAATTTATAAATACTACCCACAACTATAATATTTATCTCAAATTCACACCATAATATTAAAAATTATTTCGACAAAATTTAAATCTTTATTGATAAAATCTGGGGTCTCACAATTCAGATATCACATTATCACTAATTCAAAAAAGTAATCAGTTCAAAGACATAATATCATCAACAGAGGGGTGGATGATATCATCAACAACTCCTCTTGAATAACACTCACTTATAATGGGCAAATTATAAATAAAGAAGCATAAAATTTTATAGTTCAGGTAATGGAATGTAACCTTACTAAATTTTAAATAGTTTCACAGAGATCAATCAGGGGGTGACATATCCAAGCTATGACAAGAGTTTACGTGTTTGGTTATTCTTCAAATAGTACCCATGGTAGATAGTGTAAAACTCAAAATCTTCCCAGCAAGAGTTTACCTATTTTCTTTTGTATTATATTGGCTATATTATGACCTCTGTCTTTACCTGTCAAATTTTATACACATGACCCATAGTCTATTAATAGAGATAATCGTAAAGTCTGCACTAGCCAGATTAAGAGAAAAAATGGGATTATACATATTTACAAAGAAACACAAGAATGCGTATGGTAGAACCAATTTTAGCTAATCCATTGAATATGTCAGTTTTAGAAACAAGCAAAAGTGTCCATTATTTTTAATTATTCCAAACACACAAGCCAAACAAGTATATAAGAGAAAGGCAGAAAGCTCGGGATAACACACATGGTGAATTAAAGTAAATAAAAATATTTTTTAGGAGCCATGGTGAATTAAAATTAAAATCTGCAATATTCTAGCATAATCAGATAATATCATAAACAGAAGAATAGCATAAACATAAACAAGTATATGTCTGGAAGCTCCATCATTCTTTGTAACCTTTGACTTCGAATGAAGCTCTCTAAGTTTTTAAGTAGTATATATTTTATTGTTCTGGTGCTATATATTGCAATTATTAAAAATATAAAACACAAAGAATGTCTGTAATTTCTCTGTCTTCTCAGCCCACAGTAGGTAGTAAAAAAGAATTCAATATTCAAATAAAAAAAACTAACGTAAATTCAGAAAACACATAATGCTAGGGATCATATATACTTGAATAAGGAAAATAAATTAACGTGAAAAAAAATAATTAAAACCCAATTTCAAGGAAAAAGTTATAGAGAGAGACTATGAAGAGAATTGAAACAGGAGATCTGATCTGATCCGGAGGGAAAGCGAATCACAAATGACATGAACGTCACGGTCGTCGTCGGAGGGAATAGTGCAGGATCAGAAAAGATCAAAAGAATTCCTTGAGGAGAAGGGGCGAAAAGGCGAGAAGGTCTAAATCGAATGTCGAAAAGCTGAAAAGGTTAGTGTATGTATGCTGTACAGTGATATAAGAAAAAGGGGCCCTAAAAAATTTTGGGCCTTAAAGCCCGGGCACCTTGAGCTTTAGCCCAGGGCCGGTGCTGGAAAGTATTCCATGAATACCCTCCCAAAACCGCCAAAGTAAGGAGCCATACTATGTTTTTTAGTACTAATTTTCATTCTTTTTTATCATATTCACTAATGTTGTTTTTTCTTATTTGTTTAACAGAATGAATGAGTAATTTCAAGAATATTTCAGAAAAGTTCAAGTGGGAAGAAGGGACTGCCGAGCAGAAGCGTATGGTAGTCTGAACAAATAGAGCTTTGTTTGTTTTTAAATTTTATTTTTAAATTTTTTGGACTCACCTTTGAAGAGATGCTGATGGTGAAATCTGAATCTTGGTGAGGCTGTTTGGAGTTGTGCTCGACCTATACGATTGAAGGCATGAGATTTCTATTAAGAGGAGACTTCAGATCTTTTATCGATGTCTGGAGAGACCTTACCAAAGTGGTCCGAAGGGATCGTAGCCTGAGGTCGGATCTTTTATCGAACTCTTTTTTTTCTTTTGGCTGAAGTTCTAAAAATGATAGAGATGATTTACATTGGAATAGGAGACAAACCATGAGTTTCAGCCCCGAAGAACTATGTTTGGTCGAAAAGGAGGGCACTTTATGCCGAAGTCATGAAGGAGAATATTTGGCCGAAGGCAATTTTTATAAAAGGGAACCACATTTTGACCGAAGATATTCCTTACCCGAATAACCATGGTGAAATTGTACTTCAGATGACCATTGTTGCCTAAAGGAATTATCATGTCAAAGAAAATCATGAGTTTCTGCCTCGAAGAACTATGTTTGGCCGAAAAGGCCATTTTGTGTTGAAGTCATGGAGGAGAATATTTGGTCGAAGATAATTTTTACAAAAGGAACCACGTTTAAATTCACAACGTTAGCTATGGATCGAGAAGTTCAATAGATGTCTTCGGCTTCGGAATGAATGTATTTAGTATCCATAATTTAATATTGCGGAGCCTAGAAACTAAAAAAATATGAATTTGGCTAATACGAAGTCGTTGGCCCATTGGCCTAGCATACTTAGCGTTTGCTTTTTAATACCGCAGGCGAGAGACTTTTACAAGAAGGGTATTTTGAACATTTGTCCCGTCCACAGTATTAAACTGCGGAATACTGGATACTAAATTACGGACGGGACTTTTATTAAACCATTTGATCATCGGATGGAGGGTCACAATGTGTTGTAAAAACTAGACTCTTTTTTACAACGTTAGCTATGGATCGGTCCCATATATATATATATATATATATATATATATATATATATATATGATTGATCCATAACTAACATTGTCAAATTAAGATTATCCTTATAACAAATCGTGAACGTCCATCCAATGATCGAACGGTTAGACAGAGCTTTCGTCTGCAGTTTAGTTTCTAGTATTACACAATTTAAAATTATGGACTGGACATATGTCCAAAATACCCCTCTTTTTCCAAGTCCCCATTCGCAGTATTAACTTGCGGACACTAAGTATGTTTAACTCTTAAACGATGTTGTTTTAATCTTCAGTCCCGTCCGCAGTTTAATACTGCAGACGTTAGATTTATCTAAACGATGCTGTATAAAAACTGGAAAACTGAGAAGTCCCGTCCGCAGTTTAATACTATGGACAGTAGGTTTCCTTAATATAATTCTGTCAAGAACGACAAACTTCATAGTTTATAGCATGACTTTTGGATCTAATTTCATTTTGACACTAGCGATCTCGAAGTAGAAGAGTTCGAATTAAGACTCAAGAACTTTTTATTTCTTCTTGCGTATTCTTGTTCTTATTGATTCATGTGATCTGTGCTGATGAGAAAAATTCATGGCTAACAATCGGAAAGATATACCGTGTAAGACCCCAACTTATTATAAATAAAATTAAATTTCCTCTATTTATTATTTTGAAAAAGTAAGGGTTGATTTGATTAATGTGGTTAGTTATGGGTAAAATGCGCAAATATTTTAAATAACCAAGTGGTTATAAAATATTCATTGTTGTCGGGGAATATTCGTTTGGTCGTGGAATATTCTTGCTATCGGGGAATATTAAATGCGATTTAGCCTTGATCTTTGTGTGGGCCCCATAATGGAAAGCGATTGGATGAAGAAAACGACAAGTATAAGTTATTTTAAAATAACGGCATAGTTGTTACCGTTAATACTGTTGAAATACTCGGTGGTTAAAACACAGTAGCACACGGTATTGCACCAATTATTGATTCTTACGTAAGAAGGCACTACTCAATAATTGTTACAGTAATTATTGTTCAATATTTTATTCTATTGATTCAATAATTGTTACGTTGATATTTTATATTATTGTTGTTTCAATAATTGTCACTACACAATATTTTTCTTTATTAGATCAATAATTCATATTATTTGAATAATATTATTAGATAGCATTATTGGCAATGTCTAGAAAGTTCTGTCTAAGGAGAGGTTTGGTCACTTAATTGCGCGCCCGTAAGGAGAAATCCTTATTGGAAAACCCCCTCTTTCTTGAGAACTGCCTGGTTGTCAGTATTGTGATTCTGTAATATTATTTGTGAATAATTAATTATTGATTTATATGATGAGGAAAATATTCATTTTATGTGGATATAGATGAAGAAAATTTTTAATGTGACAATTGTTGAAAATAAATATTTTATCTTTTTCTGATAAAATAATTCATTTAAATATATTATTATATTATAATAATATAATAATGGTGATATCTTTACAATGAATGTGGGATATATGAATATATGAGGAGGAAAAGTATTTTTGTTACTAAAAATATTTAAAACATGTTTTTTCATGTTTGTGGACCCCATTTCTTGACTGAAATTTGATTATAGCTTATAAAATCGTCCGTATGTGGATTTCAGTCAACTTCTGCTTGGAATTTGGAAAAACTTTCTTCTGCAAAGTTGTAGAGAATTAAATTTCCTATGGAATGGACATAAGATTCGAATTTTTATGATAAAGGGCTATTTATTATGAATTATTGAAGTTCTGAAGTTCCGGAATAATTAATTTTTGAAGTTTAAAATATTTTAATTAAGAAAAACGTGTTTGTTATTTTTTTGGGGTGGATGACTGATGATTTTGGTCTGGTTTGGTGTGCGTATGAATATAATTTGAAAATATTAATATTTTATTAAATTTTCTGCTTTGGTGTTCTAAGCAATTTCCTATAAATAGGGTGCTTAGGTTAGAATTGAAAATTACACCAGAAATAAGTTTTCTCTTTCTCTTTCTATATTATCGTTTATTCTTGTGAGTATTTTGATACTTTGAGTGTTGCTATATGGTGCAAGTTTCCTTCAAAGACTATATCCAAAGATTCCAAATGTAATCTTGTCTTTTCGAGGTAAGGGATGTTATTTTTAAAAAAAATGATATTATTTCTTCTAATATCATTATGCCAGAATATTGTTAAGATTTTTCTTGTGAAATTCTTATCTTTTAGTGTTGAATTACTATTCACGATATCGACCTTATTCACGTGCATATTATTTACTGAATCGAACGACATTATTCATGGAAAAATTAAATTTTCATTTTTTTGTCCAAAATATCTATTATGGATACTAGCTTTGATTGTATCCATGTTTTGATCATTCTTGAATTTTACTTCACTATGGTTATTTATGAAGTATTTTTGAACTTGGATCATTTAAAGTACTGAATCCTTAATATTTGTTCTTTTGTTTCGATTTGGATTCGTTTTCTTTAAAATATTTTTCATCATCCTCGATCCTAAATGATGATATTATTGAATATCTTTGGCACAGTAGTGCAAAAGATGGTTGATTTTCTTATGAATATCTTTGGCGTAGTACAAAGATGTACGTGTGTTGAGATGAACATAACCAACTGATGAATATCTTTGGCCTGTAGTGCAAAGATGAATATTTGATTCAAGATGTATATTGATTAATGTTATAGGGATAAAATATTGATGATAAACTTTTAAATTCATAGAAGAAAGTAGATTTCATTCTCTACGTAACTCTTCTAATGAATTATTATTTTCGCTGCGAATATTGATTTAAAACTTGTTTATACATTGTATTCTATCAGATTTTTCCCTGTTGAGGACTAATGATAATTTGTTCTCTATTATCTTAGTTATAATATTCTTTCTTTGGGCTAGTTGAGCTCACCTCTTTCCTTGTTGTTCCATTTTTTTTTCTTCTCGGGAGGCGAGAATGTAGCAGTCTTAGTGGGATATGGAATGATGGTTCTAGAAGTTGTTTTAGTAGTCCTCACCATTTTGTAAAATAGTGTATCAATAATTGTAATGAGGACTTATTTGAGTGTGGATATTGTCTAGATGACAATATTGTATTTAAACTCTCAGTTTATGTGTTGTCGTATTTTGCACGACAATTGTATTAATAAAGTTGTAGTAGTTTTTGTACCATGTATTTGGAGACTCAGAATGGGTGTTGTATACCTATTTTGGGGGCGTCACATACCGCAATATGTTGTCTCCTATGTTTCATACTTATTTTGAAAACAAGTTACCCCATTGTTATATGTCCATCCTTCCATTTGTTTAACCATGAATGTTTCTCATCATTCCAGATTACTTGAACTTGTAACAACTAACAAGAATATGCAAGAGATATATTTGATTTTAGCTTTAATAATTTGTCCACGGTTTAATACTGCAGACGTTGGTTAAATATTTAAATGACGTCGTTTTTAATTCAACCATCAGTCCGCAGAACTAAACTGCGGACCCTGAATTTGTTATCGTAAAAGGTTCAATCAACTTAAGAGAGCATAGCCTATTAGCAAGCAAGTATACCTGGAGACAAACATCACCAAGAATCGATAATCTGCAATTTAATTTTTACAACTGATTTATTTGTTTTGCCATGAATTTGTTTGCTGAAAAATCATTTCATTCAATATCAAGTTTTGAGGAAAAATGCATGATAATAATGCTGAAACTGCTTTAGTTGAGGACACCATTCCTTATGTTGGTCAAATATTTGATGCGTTGGAAGATGCTGAATTTTTTTTATAAAAAATATGCGAAACGTGTTAGATTTGAAGTAAGAATAAAAACTAACAGAAAACATGTGAGATTTGAAGATTTTTGTTCTAGATTGTATCAGTATCTAAAAGCAGGATATATGGTTGTTAAGAAAAATGAGATTGTCACGGATGGTGAAGATAGTAATGTGGTTAAGGGAAAGCGGAAGAAGAACACTATTGATAGAACAGAATGTAGAGTAAAATTTTATGTTGTGCATGATAGGAGTAAAGATAAATGGTTTGTGTCTATTCTTGAACTGAATCACAATCATGAATTTGTGTCCCCGAGTAAAGTTTCACAAATTCAAGCACACTTAAATATTTCAGGAGTTGTTAGGGATTTGATTGAAACCCTTAATAATGTTGGGATTGGTCCAAGTACGATGATGAATGTTCTGAGCTCATTGAGAGGTATGAGCAATATTGAGTTATCTGAAACGGATGTGCGAAATATAGCTAGAGATATTAAACGTGATAATTAATATCGATTCGAATGATGCACATGCTGTAATAGATTACTTGGGAAAGTTAGGCGTGAGAGCCCGAGCAGATTTTATTTTAGTGTAAAATAGGTGTGGATAATCCTATCGGATGTATTATGTAGTTAGATTATCAATCAATACTTGCTTATTAAATTTTTGGTAATGTTATTACTTTTGATAACACATAACGAACAAACAAATATTTCATGCCATTTGCTCATTTCACGTTCGTAAATCATCATTACCATTATGTACTATTTGGGTGTGCACTCTTGAGTGATGAGACTGAGAATAAATTTGTATGGTTGTTTGAGCAGTGGCTTGAAACAATGAATTTCAAACATCCCATAACTATTGTCACTGATCAAAATTATGTTATGTCGAATGCGATTGCTAGGATTTTTCTTAATACACAACATGCATTGTACTTACCTGACACATTAGCAAAAAATATTATGAAAAACTTGGGCATATCTATTTCTCACATCTAACTTTTAAGTCATATTTTAATTATTGCGTCTTTAAGTTTTTGACTATTCAAGAATTTGAGGACAAATAGAATTTGTTGTTTGAAAACTACGGTATGCAAGATCATGAATGGTTGAAATCTCTTTATGAATTGAAAGAAAAATGGATTGTGGTGTATTCAAAAAATTTCTTCGCAGCGGGAATAAATACTATTTATAGGAGTAAAAGTATGAATAATTTTTTTAACGATTTTGTCAATACTTTCACGGGGATTAGAGATTTTGTTTTAAAGTCCTAAAAAGCTATTGACAAACAGTACATCAGAGAGAAACAAGATGATTATAAAACAGTCAATTGTGTAAGAAAATTTGTTATTGGAGATCCGTTAGAGATGCATGCAACTAAAATATATACCAAAGAAATGTTCCAGAGTTTTCAAATTGAACTGACCAAATTGCAGAAGTTAACTTTTAAAAAGGTGCATGAGTTGTCAACTCTTGATTCAAAAAGCTACTTGGTGTTCAAAGTGATGGTTCCTAAATCTTATCGTAGGTATTTCACAGTTGTACATATATATATATATCAGGATGACAAAATATAATTGCAAAATGTTTGAACACTCGGGTACTATATGTTATCACATTCTCAGGCTACTAATTTCAAAAAACTTGGTTTAGATTCCTGAAAAACTGATACACAAGCGATGGACTCAAGATGCTAATAAAACTAGTGATGTTGCCCCGTATGTTCTTACCTCGGTCACAGATTATGCTGAGACACAAACCAGTTAGTTTAATCATTTAACCAAATGATTTATGGGTTTTGTGTTGGATGTTTCATCTTATAAAGAAGCCATTATATATTTTGATTAAATGCTTGATCGTGAGGAAAAAATTATGGCCAAAATCCTTTCCGAATGTATCAAAATAAGACCGGACAACAATGTGTAACTTGCTATCAAGGCCGAATAAGCTATGCAATTATATGATAATGATGATGATGATGCTTCCAAAGATCCTGTGTTTAATCCAATATGTTCGTAGACAAAAGGTCGTAAAAAAGCAAAACGGTTGAAAAGTGTTGTCGAACAATTCGCAGGATAGAAGCCACTTCGAAAGTGTGCAATATGTGGAATATTTACAAACCATGATAAACAAAACCATTATAAAACGTTAGGATTAAAAAGACCAAAATCTTCATAATTTCATTTCTCTTGAGTTATTTTGAGATTTTTATACAAATAAAGTGTTATTGTTTGTTTTTGCTTTATCTTTGTATGTAACTGCTTGTAAATGCATGTTAATAAAATTCTGTAACTTTTTGAAACTTCCCTATGTAGATTTTGGGTGGTTCCCCACTGTCTGCTTTTAAACTGTAAATGACATAAGCTTCAAATCTATAGTATTAAAGCGTGGGATATTTAGGACAAGAAGGAAACGAAGCCATTTTTAAGTAAGTTCCGTCCACAATATTAAACTGTGGGCGCTAGGTCAAACCGCCAAGATGGGTCATTTGTTTAGCTATTTTATGCAAACTATGGATGTGCCATCACAACATGTTGTGATGACACTCTAGGATTTTCATAAAAGAGCTAAACAATTGACCCATCCCAACAACACATTTTGAGACATCTGTATGAATCTCGTTAAAAAAACTCATCCATTATTTAATATTAAACTGCAGACATATATTATTTAATCTTAAAATCATCTATTTCTTTTGCATATTCTATTTAGTTGTTACAGATTCATGTTATCTAGGATGATGAAAACATCCATGGCTAAATAAATTAAAGGATAAAGGATAAATATATACCAATGGGGTGAAGTGTTTCAAAATAAGTATAAAGCATGGAATACAATATACTGCGGTATATATCTTTCTAATTGTTTAGCCATGAATTTTTCTCATCAGCCTATATCACATGGATTAGTAAGAATACGAATATATCAATATATGCGTGCAAGTATACACGGTCAACAACTAATAAAGAGTAAGTAGAGTATCATTCCCACAGAGAATTATTTAACAAAATCTACCAAACACTAACCTGTAACCATGTTAATCTTATTTAAACGATTGATTTATTATTTTTGAATTAAAGTGATTAATTAAACTAATACTAACTATCCCTAGAATGAAACTAGATAATGAAGACATGAGACTGCAATTTCACTTATTGTTTCATTTAAATCAATACACTTCCTGTTAAGTTAAATTAATTATCACGGATTGTTAATCAAGAACACGAAGGTAAAGTATGGCGATCTCCCGATGTACCATACCCATATCAAATCAAATCTACATATGATAGAATCAAGTTGAACACCCTAACTAACTAACTCAATATATCTGTGACGCCCCTAAAACAGGTATACATCACCCATCTTGAGTCGCCAGATACATGGTACATAAATTCAAATACAACTTAATTATACAACAGTCGTGTAAAATACGACAAAACATAGCTGAGAGTTTTTACACGAATATTGTCTTCTAGACAATATCCAAACTCAAATGGAATCCTCATTACAATTACTATCACACTATTTCATAGAATAGTGAGGACTACTATAACCCATCTCAGACAATCACTCCCTTCCCCGACTAGTCCCGGCTACGTTCTCATTTCCTAAAGAGAACAATGAAAGAAAAAGGGTGAGCTCAACTAGTCCAATAAGAAATATTATGACTAAGATAATGCAGAATAAATTATCCTTAGCCTTCAACAGTGTTAAACTGATAAAATACAATAAACATCAAGTTTAACTGCAGCGGAATAAGCAATCCATTAGAAGAGTCAAGTAGAACATAATGTCTACTATCTCTTCTAGATTAAAAGTCCATCGTTAATATTTTATTCTTGTAATACTCATCAATAGTTCTTTGTTATACCCAAGACAAAAGAACTCTCATCACCTGTCTTCACTTGAACCACCAAATATTATAGTTAAATCCATAATTCATATTTATAATCATATAACTCAACAGTTTCTCCTTGCCACAAAGGCTTATTAGAACGTTTACTCAATATCCTTTCCCCAAACGCTAAAGATATTCAAATGTAATAACAATGATCATACCAATCAGTTGTCTACCTTTGCACTATGGGCCAAAGATATTCAACTATAAAACCAATGGTCATGATCATACCAATCAATTAATGTCGATCTACTACTACTGGCCAAAGACATTCAACTGTTAACTAATGGTCATGATCATGCCAATCACATCATCAAATTATCCATGCACTACGGGCCAAAGATATTCGTTATTATCACAAGTGGTTATGATCATGTCATACACCTGTCCATCTTTGCACGCAAGCCAAAGATATACAACTATAAAACAAATAACAGTCCATCTTTGTACGTAAGCCAAAAATATACAACTGTAAAACCAATAATCAACAGTCCATCTATGCACGTAAACCAAAGATGACTTTCATCACAATATAAGCATGAGGATGATGACAATGATATAAGCATTAATCAAACGAAATCAAGGATAAATATTAAAGACTTTAAATTTATCTAGAGTTTAAAAATATCCAAATTGTCAACATGATACTGCTTTATGGAGTAAAATTCAAGAATAATATTCATGTACCAAAAATAATTTGGACATAAAAGAAATATATTTTTTTCAGGTGAATAGTACCCCGTGAATAGTACCCTATGAATAGTACTTCAGGAATAGTACCTTGTGAATAATATCCTGACATGAAAAGTACCCCAAATACTCGAGTGAATAATATTTGGGTGAATAGTAATCCATGAATAGTAACTCGTGAATAGTACTCTGGTATAAAAAGTGCCCCGAATATCCGAGTGAATAATATTTGAGTGAATAGTAACCGGATGAATAGTAACCCGTAAATAGTAACTCATGAATAGTATTCCATCATGAAAAGATCAATAATTATCAAGAAAGCTCAGAATAATATTTCCATGAAAATATACTGGATGAAGCGCAAATATCAAGGATATTCTACTAATTTTATGGAGTATAGAAGCCAAAACTTCAACAAAATGAGTATATAATTCAAAATCAGAAACGAAATAATATTACTTACATACTACAACGTATGGAAGAAAATATTATTTCAAGCGAATATTGAACAAAAATAACATCTCTTGAACGAAAATAATATTCCAACGAATATTTAATGAAGATAATATTCCTACGAATATTGAACGAAGATAATATTCTTTATGAATATTGAAGCGAAAAATATTATTCATACGAATACGAAAAATAATATCTCTTGTAATATGAAATAAATAATACCCCTTACATTTGTTGAGCTAAAAATAATATTCCTTCGAATATTGAACGAAGATGATATTCCTTACGAATATTGAACGAAAATAATATTTATACGAATACGAAAAATAGTATCTCTTCAGAATATGAAATAAATAATACCCCTTACCTCAAAAGAAGACTTGATACTAGAGTAGTGACTTCATATTCTGAAGAGATATTATTGCTCTTCTTCTTTCTCCCTATAGTTTCTCTCTCTATAGCTATAATATCTCTTCTATAGAGAGAGAAGCTATACTGGAGAAGCTATAGCAGACTACTCTTCTTCTTTCTCCCTATAGCTTCTCTCTCTATAGCTTCTCTCTCTATAATTGCTCTTGTGAGTCTTAGTGAATTGGTGAGAATGAAGGAAGAATGAACTTCTATTTATAGGAAAATATAGTTTCGATAATTGCACGTCTTGGGGCTCGAAATATTACAGTATAATATCTTCATCTTTTTCTTCATTTTTAATTTAGTCCTGCAAGTATTATCAAACTTGCACCACCTCCCCTAATAGTACATCATGTGACTCAATAGTTCTATACATGTGAAAAAATAATTTCAGTATAGTACCTTCATCTATACCTCTATTTTTAACTTAGTCATGCAAGTATTATCAATCTTACACCACCTCCCCTAATAGTACATGCATGTGAATCAATAGTACACACATGTAAACTAATAGTTATAAGCATATGAATTAATAGCAATTAATTGCTCATTTATCCGATTAATTATCCGATTGGTCAATATAACTTCCAGACATCAATTATTATCAAAATAAATGTCGATTTCCACTAACACTAATAATCCCAACACAATGGAACTATCAATTTTATCTTTAATCAACACGAACTTATTCATCATTAATATTATAACTCACAATATTTAACAACCAAGTCGTTCCCAGGAAAGAGGGGGCTTTTCGATAAGGATTTCTCCTTATTGGCGCGCAATTAGGTGACCAAACCTCTCATTGATGAACTTCTGACATTGTCAATATTGCAAATAATAATATGAATAACTTTTGCGTCTCAATTATTGATTTAATAATATAACATATTATGACAATAATTGAATAAAAGCTGATGACTTCTCACGTAAGCATCAATAATCAAAGATCTTTGCAATAATTGTGTGCTTCTTATGCAACCATGCATTATTACAATAATTTTATCACCGATTATTTTATGACAACTTGTTTACTTTGAAAAATTTCACATATCACCCTTAACTTTAACCTTTTATCATTTTAACCATTTACTAAATAGAATAATTATAATAAAATTGAATACTTTCATTTCATAAAATTTGGGGTCTCACAATATCTCTATGCGAATTACAATTAAATAGGGTTTAAGCGCACGTTCTTATTAGATCACATGCGGTGCTTCGGTATATCTCTATCCTAGGCAGGAATAATGAATTCCAACGCCATGTAGAACACACAAACACATGTCATTATGATCAGATCTAAATCCATAATCCGTTTTCTCAATTTTATATGGATTATCACGATAATTGATAGCTGGACAATTAAGCAATTGAATACAAACCATAATAGACAATCCAATAATGATTAACAAGACTAGCAAGAAAACATATCAAAGTAAACTACTCAATAAGATTTATTTTAATCCCAAAATAGAGTTTAGTTCATGAATGAATCTAAATCCATAACCCACAATTGAAAATACATTAGAAGAATACAAATAGAAGTAAAGAGAAAGTAGGAATAGAAATTACAAATCGAATCTCTCTTGTTCCAAGTTTGAATCTTCAATGTTTTCCAATTACTTCAATATTTAGATCTAATCTAATCTAGAGTGTATCTAATCTAATCTAATGGAAAAGTAGAATATGTAACGATGATATATATAAGAAAATGATCCCAAAGGATGCAATATATCCTTACATACTATATATATATATATATATATATATATATGCCCTAATTGACCCCTTATCCAAGATACAACTCAATTGGTCAATTTAAATAAAAGTTAGATTATTGGTCGATTCGAAAGGCCATGGCAGTTTACTTGTGCCAATTAGTAATCTAAAATAAGTGGCTACCATGACCGTTAGTTAGGTCTATTTGGGTCGGGTCGGATGCGTATGCGCTACCCTTAGTTCTTTAGACGCGTTGCTAGGCTTCGTTGCACGATCTTCACATTCTCATCTCTTCTTTGCATTATGTTGATGACTGTTGCATCTTTTCTGTCATTCAAGTTCCCTCCATCTCATCTTACTTTGCATCTACTTTGAGCTAATTTTATAACATTTAATTCCCAGTGCCACCATTGTTAGTTTCCCAGTTTGTTTCCTACGAAATGAAAAGAAGATGCATGAAAAGCTACCATAAAAACTGGGATTAAGCAACAATTGAGGTTAGTAGATACCGGATAAGTAGGTATAAAACCTACTTATCAAATATGCAAGAAGAAATAGAAAATTTTTGAGTCTTAATTCGAACTTTTCTACTTCTCAGATCGCTACTGTCAAAATGAGATGAGATCCAAAAGTCATGTTATAAAATTATGAAGTTTGTAGTACTTACTGAATTTTATTTAGGAGACCTAGCATCCACAGTATTAAAGTGCATATGAGACTTTTCAGTTTCCTAATTGCCATACGGATTCGTTTGTATAGACCTAGCATCCGTAGTATTAAACTACGGACTTGATTGCAGGTTAAAATAGCGTCGCTTAAGAGCTAAACATATTTAGCGTTCACATGTTAATACTGTAAGACCCCAACTTTCATAAATAAAGATTAATTTTTCTCGAAATATATTTTTGAATATTATGGTGTGGATTTGATATAATATTATAGTTGTAGGTAATATTTATAAATTTTGCAAAGTATACGAAGTTGTTATAAAATATTCGATTAATTGGGAATATTCGTTTTAATAAAAAATATTAAATGCGACGACACAATCATTGGTGGACCGCATACTTTGGAATTATTGTCGAATTAGAAAAGCGACATAAATACCATTTTATAAAAATAACGGCAAAAGTATTCTTTGACGACCCCAAAATAGGTCCATTCCATCCAACCCATTACGAGTCGCCAAATACATGGTATGTAAATAACTACAACTTTATTATTACAACATATAAACTCGAGTTTAAATACGAGATATTGTCATCTAGACAATATCCACACATAAATAAATCCCCATCATAATTATTGATACATTATTTTACAAAAATGGTGAGGACTACTAAACAACTCTCTCTAGAACCTTCATTCCATACCCCGACTAAGTACTCGCTACATTCTCGCTCTCACGAGAAGAAAAATGGAACAAAAGGAAAAGGGTGAGCTCAACTAGCTCGGTAGAAGAATATTATGACTAAGATAATATACAACAAATTATCGTTAGTCTTCAACAGGAAAAATTTAATAGAATCTGATAGACAACAAGTTTCGCATCAATATTCGCAATGAAATAATAATTCATAAGAAAGAGTTACGTAGAGAATGAAATCTACTATAATCTATGAATTTAACGATCCATCATCAATATTTTATCCTGTAACATCAATCAATATTCATCTCAAATCAAATATTCCTCTTTGCACTTTCTGAGCCAAAGATCTTCATCATCGGTAAGTATTTCATCTCAACACTGTTCATCTTTGCACTCTGAGCCAAAGATATTCATCATTAAGTCATATTCATTTAAACACTGTTCATCTTTGCACTACAGCCAAAGATATTCATCGATTAGTCATGTTCATTTAAACACTGCTCATCTTTGCACTACAGCCAAAGATATTCATCGATTAGTCATATTCATTTAAACACTGTTCATCTTTGCACCATGTGCCAAAAGATATTCTTGAAATCATTCATCTTTGCACTACAGCCAAAGATATTCAATAATATCATCATTTAAGACCGAGGATGATGAAAAATATTTTTAAAAAAGCGAATCCGGTGAAACAAAATGACAAGGATTAAGGATTAAGGATTCGTACTTTGTTTTATCCATGTTCAAAAATACCTCAAAAATAATCACGGGGTGTAAAATTCAAGAATGATCAAAACATGGATACAATCAAAGCTAGTATCCGAATAGATATTTTAGACGAAAAGAAAAATTTTCATTTTAGGTGAATAGTCAGATATCGTGAATAGTCTTGGTATCGTGAATAATAACTCAGACACCAAAAGATAGAAATTCCACAAAAAACATCTTCACGCTTCATGAATAGTACTCGTGAATAGTAATCGTGAATAGTAACTCATGAATAGTAACTTCGTGAATAATAACTCATGAATAAGTAACCCTACATGAAAAGTTCCAAATTTGATAAAAACTTGGATCAACATTTCAAAGATAATGATATTGAAGAAATAATATCATTACGAAAAAAAATAATATCCCTTACCTCGAAAGACAAGTGCTTACAGTTGAAAAACAGGATATAGTCTTTGAAGGAACTTTTGCCGTCTAACAATACTCAAAGTATACTCAAAATACTCACAAGAATCGCTCGATAATATAGAGAGAGAAGAGAAAACTTGTTTTACGGTGTGATTTTCAATTTAACTTAGCCCTCTATTTATAGGAAAATGTTAAGACAGCAAAGCAGACTTAAACTTGCAACTCGATGGCTTTACCGCTACTATTCCCACCACCACATTTGAAAATTTAATTGAGCACATTTCTCACCAACCAAAAGTGGGGCCCACCAATTCTAGAATTTTCCACCAAAATCATTTATAACCTAATTTAGGAATCGGTCACCTCTTAAAATTCATAACAAATCATTAGATTCTTTTTAACGGTTCAAATTTGTGGACATATACTCAACTTATATATGTATAACATATCCCAAAATTACAACGATCCAACTACGGATTAAATATTATAACTCACACAATAAAGTCAGTAATAACATGGATTTGATCTTTTAATACCTTCATTAATAACCACATAAATAAATCCATCATTTATATTCACATAAAATAAATATTTCCTTATCATATGAATCAATAATTAATTATTCACAAATAATATTACAGAATCACATTTATGACAACCGGTAGTTCCTCGTGAAAGAGGGCTTTCGATAAGGATTTCTCACTTCACGCCGCAATTAGGTGACCAAACCTCTCCTTGATGAACTTTCTAGACATTGCCAATAATGTTATCTAATAATATTATTCAAATAATATGAATTATTGATCCGATAATGGAGATAATGTGCGGTGACAATTATTGAGCAATGAATAATATAAAATATCAACGCAAAGAATTATTGAATCAATAAAATAAAATATTGAGCAAGAATTCATGTGAAAATTATTGAGTAGTGCCTCTCACGTAAGGATCAATAATTCAACAATTTACGTGCAATCTGGGTAATGCTACTTGTGCAACCACGCATTATTCTCGTATTTTAACCACCGGGTATTCCAACGATCTTAACTCACAGTAACAACTACGCCAAGTTATTTTTAACCAACTTATATTTGTCGTTTTCTTCATCCAATCGCTTTTTTAGTTATGGGCCCACACATTGGTCATTTTTGTCGCATTTAATATTCCCGACGAAGACGAATATTCCACGACCAAACGAATATTCCCGACAACAATGAATATTTTATAACCACTTGCTTATTTTAAAATATTTAGCATTTTCCATAACTAACCACATTAATCAAATCCACCCTTACTATTTCAAAATAATAAATAAAGAAATAAATTTTTTATTTAAAAATTTCGGGGTCTTACAACCTCCCTCCTTATGAAATTTCGTCCTCGAAATTGGACGTATGTACTGGTGTTTGAAAAGATGAGGATACCCGCTTTCATTTCCGTTTCCAATTCCCGTGTCATTTCTCTACATAGCATGATTCCTCCACAAAACTTTAACTTGTGGTATAACCTCAAGACATAGGACATGTTCTTTCCTATCCAATATCTTGATAGGTACCTCCTCGTCACGTTAAGTCTTTGGCTATCTCGTCCGGTTACAACTTCAATAGCGTGGTTGGGTCATCCACATATTTACGTAACATCGACACGCGAAAAGCGTTATGAACACGCGTCATACTTGGCGGTAAACGCAGTCTATAGGCCACGGTTCCTATTCGATCGAGAATTTTAAATGGATTAATAAATCGAAGGTTTGAGCTTTCCTCACCTCACCGATTCTCTCGCTTTTGAAATAACAACTGCACCTCCTTCTTCAAATTCATCACCGACACGGTGTGGAAAGCTTGAGCGGCTTTAACTTTATCGATTAAAGTCGATTATACTCGTATATCATCACGCATCACGTATATCATCACGTGGGTACCTAGAGTTTTCATCTCCATCTCTATTATTTGTATATTATCTGAAATGAGTCTTTGATGATATCGTACTTCGTACTTGTATAACGATCTTCTACTCAACACGTCAGCTACCACGTTCGCTTTTCCAAGATGGCATGGTCAGAACATGTGCTGAAATGAGTCTCCTCTTGAGTTCTTCGAAGCTCTTACCACATTCCTTGCTCCATTTGAATTTTGTATCTCTATGAGTCAGTTACGTTAATGGAATAGCGATTCGAGAATATCCTTCAACGAATCTCCGATAATAGCCAACTAAGCCTAGAAAGCTACGTATTTCGATTACCGAAGCTTAGGTTGTTCTCAATCGTGACTCATATCCCAACCTTGGATAAGACGTTACAATGACACCTATCAGTTTACTATCGCACGAATATGACGTCCCCTACAGAGAGTCTGGCTTAGGTGCATTCCACAAAGGAAGTCACCGGATAAAGGCTCAGGTACCAAATTCTATAGTTGAATTTTTAACTCTCGAAGTTCAATAGAGCCATTCGATATGAGATTTTAGAAATGAGTTTTGTCTGGGGTTCAAAGTCGATACAAAATTTAATATCGGTCTTTGGGAGTAAGCAAGAAATTCTTGAAACACGTCGGGGAAAAATCAATAACAACAAGAATATTATTCAAATCGGCGTGTCTTTATTCAAATCCATAACATGGACTAAGAAAACTTGACATCCGTAATAAACGAATGACTTCATGGCTTGATATGAAAATTTTTTTGACTACAATGGTTTGATTGCTTGAATTGAATAACGAGGTTGCTTAGGAATATGAAAACTATGACCTTATAAAAGCAATCAATTTGGCATGATGAGTAGTTAACCTTAAAATCACATCAAAAGCAAATATCACTATAGAAATAAGGTTAACGAGTAATGTGATGTTGACTGAATCAAGCAAGATTTTTTAAACAACGGATGTAATGAAAGTTTCTCTAGCGGAGCCTCCATAAATAGGTCAAAGTCTAATTTCTCCGTGAAATCAAGTTCAAACGTTGGCGCAAAGCAAGAGAGATAAAAGAATGGGTAGAACCGGTATCTAGTAAGGTATAAACTTTCAAGAATTTATAATTAACTAACCCTTGCTAACTTCGTTCGGGTTCCTCGCATTTGACCGGTCACGACAAACGCCTTCGAGTAAATCGTTGACTTTGACTTTTCTAGACATCCTTTTGAGTCACCATTTCATTTGGGTACGGGTTTCGATATCGTATAATCTCGAGCGATATATGTCCTTCTTTTCCACAATTATAGCATACCTTAAAGCTGTTGTGTAAGGCGGTTTGGTGATATGTCCCTCTTTCCGCATTTGTAACATAATGCACCGATGGTCTTTCTCCTCCCTTGGAACCGATTCTACTGCAGATCTTTGTCGTCTTCACATGGTCGTTGTTAAATCTCCTCCTTTTAAAATCTCCTCCCGACTCGCTTTCTTCTATTTTCATGGCCATGATTACCACCGAGTGGTTACCGCCTTTGTCGTATTCTTCTTTCTTCATTTGGTTATCGTTATTACGATGATCGCTATCTTGATATGATCACAGTTATGGTCCCTCGGTTGAGCGTACTCGTTATCTCGCTCTAACAACATTGAACCTATTGACAACATCCGAATAGAGAAAATTTATGAGAAATGAGATCTGACGACGTATCTAGGGTTTCAAACCTCTCAAGAAACATCCAGCGTCATCGTTCCTCATTCTCCACCAAATGAGGTCTGAACACGGATAACTCCATGAACTTCGCCTCGTCTTTGGGATACCGTCATGTTATTCTGCTCGATCTAATAAACTCCACTTCTTTCATATAGCCGAATACTTTCGGGGAAGTACTTGTCATTGAATATTTCAAACGTCTCCCATGACATGCTAAGTGTGGTGGATGGAGTACGACTCATGACTCCCCACCGATGATCGCTTCATCGCCACGGAACATAAAGGTGGCAAATGGAACCTTCGTTCCTCCGTGCATCCCAAGACATCGAATATCTTGGTAATTTGTTTGACCCATGTTTCCGCCATGATCGGATCGGCTTTCCCTTAAATTCGGTGGTCCCAACTCTTTGAAGCTGCTTGCATTCGAGACAACACGTGAATTGCTATCATTTCCTCCTGTATTTTGAACACGAAGTCTCCTAAATGCGATTTTGCATGAACCGCTAAAAAGCTTCTAAACATCCCCTCGTTCATCATCGCGCCAATTGGTGTTGTTCGCGGGAGGAACATTGCCACTGTTGCACGTTCTTCTCGTTGGTGAGTCTGAGGCATCTCCACGGTCTCATTTACTCCATCAATTAATATTCTCATTCGACATTCTCAAAATCTTGTCATAAAACAAGGGTTAATTAAGAAATCAATATATCACATAATATCCTTATATCGACCAACTAACAAATAAGCTTAGGTAGGACACACTAGCGAAGGATTTACTCTCTCTCCCTCCTAGTTCTATTCCCGATCTCGCCGGAGATCATATCCTAAGCTTTGATACCAAGTGTGGCGACCCCAAAATAGGTCCATTCCATCCAACCCATTACGAGTCGCCAAATACATGGTACACGAAATAACTACAACTTTATTATTACAACATATAAACTCGAGTTTAAATACAGATATTGTCATCTAGAACAATATCCACACATAAATAAATCCCCATCATAATTATTGATACATTATTTTACAAAATGGTGAGGACTACTAAACAACTCTCTCTAGAACCTTCATTCCATACCCCCATTAGTACTCGCTACATTCTCGCCTCCCGAGAAGAAAAATGGAACAAAAAGGAAAAGGGTGAGCTCAACTAGCTCAAGAAGAATATTATGACTAAGATAATATACAACAAATTATCGTTTAGTCTTCAACAGGAAAAATTTAATAGAATACAATAGACAACAAGTTTGAGATCAATATTATTAATGAAATAATAATTCATAGAAGAGTTACGTAGAGAATGAAATCTACTATAATCTATGAATTTAATGATCCATCATCAATATTTTATCCACAGTAACATCAATCAATATTCATCTCAAATCAAATATTCCTCTTTGCACTACTGGGCCAAAGATCTTCATCGATCGGTCATATTTCATCTCAACACTGTTCATCTTTTACTACAAGCCAAAGATATTCATCGATTGGTCGTATTCATTTAAACACTGTTCATCTTTTGCACTACTGAGGCCAAAGATATTCATCGATTGGTCATGTTCATTTAAACACACTGTTCATCTTTGCACTACTGAGGCCAAAGATATTCTTCAGAAATCATTCATCTTTGCACTCTGGCCAAAAGATATTCAATAATATCATCATTTAAGACCGAGGATGATGAAAAATATTTTTAAAAAAGCGAATCCGGTGAAACAAAATGACAAGGATTAAGGATTAAGGATTCAGTACTTTGTTTTATCCATGTTCAAAAATACCTCAAAAATAATCACGGGGTGTAAAATTCAAGAATGATCAAAACATGGATACAATCAAAGCTAGTATCCAGAATAGATATTTTAGGCGAAAAGAAAAATTTTCATTTTTCGGTGAATAGTCTTAGATATCGTGAATAGTCTTAGTACACGTGAATAAGTAACTCGACACCAAAAGATAGAAATTCCCAAAAAAACATCTTCACGCTTCATTTGAATAGTACTCGTGAATAGTAACTTCGTGAATAGTAACTCATGAATAGTAACTCGTGAATAGTAACTCATGAATAAGTAACCCAGGCATGAAAAGTTCCAAATTTGATAAAAACTTCAGATCAACATTTCAAAGATAATGATATTGAAGAAATAATATCATTCTGAAAAAAATAATATCCACTTACCTCGAAAAGGCGATTGCTTCTAGTTGAAACAGGATATAGTCTTTGAAGGAACTTGCGAATCTAACAATACTCAAAGTATACTCAAAATACTCACAAGAATAAACTCGATAATATAGAGAGAGAAGAGAAAACTTGTTTACGGTGTGATTTTCAATTCTAACAGCCCTCTATTTATAGGAAAATGTTATAGACGCCGAAGCGAGACTTAACTCTGCAATTTGATGGCTTTACCTCGCTACTATTCCCCACCCACCACATTTGAAAATTTAATTGAGCACATTTCTCACCAACCAAAAGTGGGGCCCACCAATTCTAGAATTTTCCACCAAAATCATTTATAACCTAATTTCCGAATCAGTCACCTCTTAAAATTCATAACAAATCATTCGTTCTTTTTAATCGGTTCAAAATTTGTGGACATATACTCAACTTATATATGTATAACATATCCAAAAATTACAACGATCCAACGGTCGGATTAAATATTATAACTCACACAATAAAGGCGTAATAATAACCGATTTGATCTTTTAATACCTTCATTAATAACCACATAAATAAATCCATCATTTATATTCATATAAAATAAATATTTTCTTATCATATGAATCAATAATTAATTATTCACAAATAATATTACTGAGAATCACATTTATGACAACCGCATAGTTCCGAGAAAGAGGGGCTTTCAGATAAGGATTTCTCCTTCACTTGGCAAGTTGATTAGGTGATCAAACCTCTCCTTGATGTAACTTTCTAGACATTGCCAATAATGCTATCTAATAATATTATTCAAATAATATGAATTATTGATCGATAATGGAGATAATGCATTGACAATTATTGAAATGTTAATAATATAAAATATCAACGCAAAGAATTATTGAATCAATAAAATAAAATATTGAGCGAAGAACTATTGTGAAAATTATTGAGTAGTGCCTTCTACATGAGGATCAATAATTCAACAATTACATGCAATACAGGTGTGCTTTCTTTGTGCAACCACGCGTAGACGTATTTTAACCCAAGGGTATTCCAATGATCTTAATTGGTAATAACTACTGTAGTTATTTTTAACCAACTTATATTTGTTGTTTTCTTCATCCAATCGCTTTTCAGTTATGGGGCCCATACATGGCTATCATGGCAGTAATCACGAATATTCCCTGACAAAGACGAATATTCCACGACCAAACGAATATTCCAAACAACAATGAATATTTTATAACCACTTGCTTATTTTGAAATATTTGCGCATTTTTCCCATAACTAACCACATTAATCAAATCCACCCTTACTATTTCAAAATAATAAATAAAGGAAATTCCTTTTTATTTAAAAAATTTGAGGGTCTTACAATTACCGTTAAGCTGTTGGAATAATAGATGGTAAAAAAATCTGAATCTGGCGTGGTTGCATAGTAATATCACCGGTATTGATTATTGATGCTTACGTGAGAAGTCACTCGGTTTTATTCAATTATTACTACGATGAATTGATGCATAATATCTCACATTATTGATTCAATTATTGTCACAATATTTTATATTATTAAATCAATAATTTAGATGATAAGTTATTCATATTATTATTTACATAATTAATAATGTCTAGAAAGTTTAGTCGAGAAAAGGGGTTTAGTCACCTAATTGCGCGCCAATAGAGAGAAATCTTTATCGGAAAACCCCCTCTTTCCTGGTATCGATCTGGTTGTTAATATTGCGGGTTATAATAATGATGAATAAATATTGTTAAAAATATTGAGGGGATTTTTATGAAGTATTTGTTATAAATTTTGGCATATTATTTTGGACCCCCACTTACCTTTTTTTCAAAATAATCGGTAAAAAACTATTTAGTATATATATATATATATATATATATATATATATATATATATATGATATAGCGTGTTGGGGGAGGAGGCGAAAGGGGGGAGGGGGGAGGAAAGGTAGCAGGGGAAAAGAGTATATATATATATATATATATATTATAATAAGTTTTATTTTTTATGAAAAATATAATATATTAAATTTTATTATGCATAGTGTCTGTATAGTGCTTGTGTGATGCCCCCAAAACGGGTATACATCACCCATCTTGAGTCGCCAGATACATGGTACGTAAATTCAAATACAACATAATTATACAACAGTCGTGTAAAATACGACAAAACATAGCTGAGAGTTTAAACAAGAATATTGTCATCTAGACAATATCTACACTCAATGGTGTTCTCATTACAATTATTATCACATTATTCCGTAGAATAGTGAGGACTACTAAAGCCATTTATCCTGGACCATCACTCCATTTCCCGACTCGTCCCAGCTATATTCTCATTTCCTGAAGAGAACAATGAAAGAAAGGGTGAGCTCAACAAGCCCAGTAAGAAATATTATGACTAAGATAATGCAGAATAAATTATCCTTTGCCTTCAACAGTATAACAACTGATAGAATATAATAGACAACAAGTTTTAGATCAACAACTGCAGCAGAAATAAGCAATCCATTAGAAGAGTCAAGTAGAGCATAAAATCTACTATCTTCTATGATTTAAAAGTTTTTTATCAACTTTATCATTTGAGACTCAACTTAAAAAAAATAAACCACATCATCGAATCATCCCACGCACCACGACCAAGGATATTCATTAAATCATCAATGATCATGACTATACCGAATAATCCTTGGTCATAATCATACCAAAAACTGTCCATCAATACACTACAGGTCAATGAGGACTTTTACCACATCATTCGTCACATTACGATTCATGATTATACCGAATAATCCTCGTCATAATCATACCAAGTCCATCTACGCACGTCACCAAATATGACTTTTATCACAATATAAGCATGAAGATGATGACAATGACATAATAATTCAATAAAACAAGTTCAAGGATAAATTTTAAAGATTTATAATTTAATTTATCCGAAATCAATAACGTCAAATTGTCGACATGATCTTTGCTTTGTGGAGTAAAATTCAAGAATAATAATCATGTACCAAAAATAATTTGGATGTAAAAGAAATATATTTTTAGGTGAATAGTAGACCGTGAATAGTACTTTGGGAATAGTACCGTGAATAGTACCCCGACATGAAAAGTGTCCCGAATACCAGGAGTGAATGATACTTTAGAGTGAATAGTAATCGGTGAATAGTAACTTAGTAAATAGTAACTCATGAATAGTACTCCAGCACGAAAAGTGCCCCGAATACCCGAGTGAATAATACTAGAGTGAATAGTAATCGGGTGAATAGTAACTCGTAACAGAAAAATACCAAAAAAAATGATATTGCATGAAGAGTACAAAAGAAATGATATCCCATATTAGTATAATAGAATATACGAAACTGCAAATGGATTTTCACCCGCTATGCGGTAATCCACGTAGATAGATCATTTCCACAATTTAATAAAGAATGAATATGAAGGATCATTCACCATTCATGCGGTAATCCACAAAGACAGGTTATTCCAACAGAATAATAAAGAATGGAATAACAGAAGAATTCACCATGCATGCGATAGACCACTACGACGGAGTTATTCCCAATGTAATAATAAAGAATAGAACCTGTGTCACGCCAGAATCCGCACAAACAGGATATTCAACGAGAATAATAAAGAATGGAACGTGTCATGCGTAATACGCATACTGATACATGATATTCAATAGAATAATAAAGAATGGAATAATAACAGAATTCACGGTGCATGCGATAGGCCGCTTGCAGGGCATGTTATTCCAATGAATAATAAAGAATGGAATAACGGAAGAATTTCACCATGTATGCGGTGCCCGATGTAGGCGCTTTATTCAACATAATAATAAAGAATGAAATAACAACCCTTACAGTATTGAAAAAAATAACTCTTTTCATGAATACGAAAGAATAATACCCTTACCTCAAAAAAAGACCGGATCTTTGGAATAGTGAGGTAGCAGACTTCTCTTCTTCTTTCTCCTATAATTTCTCTATATAATAATTGCTCTATAGCTTTAGTGAATTGGTAAAAAATAATGAAGGCATGAGCTTCTATTTATAGGAAAATATAGTTTCGATAATTGCATGTTTTGGGACTCGAAATATTATAATATAATACCTTCCTTTTTTTCTTCATTTTTAATTTAGTCCTGCAAGTATTATCAAACTTCCACCACCTCCCTTAATAGTAAATCATGTGAATCAATAGTTCTAGACATGTGAAAATACGAATTACAGTATAGTACCTCCATCTATACATCCATTTTTAACTTAGTCATGCAAGTATTATCAATCTTGCATCAACTCCCCTAATAGTAAATGAATGTGAATCAATAGTACACACATGTGAACAAATAGTTATAATCATGTGAATTAATAGCAATTAATTACTCATTTATCCGGTTAATTACCCGATTGGTTAATATAACCTCCAGACATCAATTATTATTGAAATAAATGTCAATTTTTACTAACACTAATAATTCCAACACAATGGAACTATCAATTTCATCTTTAATCAACACGAACTTATTCATCATTAATATTATAATTCACAATATTTAACAACCACGTCGTTCCCAGGAAAAAGAGGGGGCTTTTCGATAAGGATTTCTCCCTATTAGCGAGCAATTAGATTATCTAACCTCTCCTTGACAAAACTTCTAGACATTGTCAATATTACAAATAATAATATGAATAACTTTGTCGTCTCAATTATTGATTTAATAATATAACATATTATACGATGATGATCTTTGTGACAATAATTGAATCAATAATATGAGAGATATGATGCAACAATTACTGTAGCAATAATTGAGTATAATTGAGTGACTTCTTACGTAAGCATCAATAATCAATACCGTGTGCTACTATGTAACCACGCGTATTACTGTACTTTTACTACCCAACAATTTTAACGGTAACACTTTCGCCGTTATTTTTATAAAATGATAATTCTGTCATTTTCTAACTACGACAATACTTAGTTGCTAGGTCCATCAATGATTGTCTTGAGTCATCTGAATATTTCCCCGTTAAAACCAATATTCCCCGACCAATCGAATATTATATAACAACTTGCTTACTTTGCAAAATTAATAAATATTACCCACAACTATAGCATTATATCAAATCCACACCATAATATTCAAAAAAATATTTCGAGAAATTTAAATCTTTATTCATAAAATTTGGGGTCTCACAGCTTGCATAGTAAAACTTGTGAATTCGGTTTCGGCGCCCATGAATTCATTTGATTTCTACACTGTGCGTCCGTGATTTTATTCAAATAATATCCTTTCCATTATCCTATAAATAGGATGCTTAGTTTAGAATTGAAAATCACACCAGAATCAGAAAATTCTTCTTCTATAATATTGAGCGTATTTCTTTAGAGTTTAAGAAAGTTTTGAGCGTAGAAAACAATGAAAGTTTTCTTCAAGAATATCCCCGCTATACCAGTTGGAATACTCTCCTTTTTAAGGTAAGGGATATTATGTTTGTTCAATACTCGTAAGAAATAATATTTTTTTCCATACTCTTTAGTATGTAAGTAATATTATTTCGTTTCAGATTCTGAATTCTATGCTCATTTTGTTAAGTTTTGGCTTCTATACTCCATGAAATTAGTAGAATATCCTTAAAATTTGCGCTTCATCCAATATCTTTTCATGAAAATATTATTCTGAGTATTCTTGATAAGTTTTAACTTTTTCATGCCGAGTCTTATTCACGGTACTATTTCTGAAGTCTTATTCATGGGTACTATTCACTTTCGATTTATTATTCACGGGGTACTTTTCATGACAAAAATTGATTTTTTTCGGTCCAAATTATTTTTGATACAATATTATTCTTGAATTTTACTCCACAAAGCAATATCATATTGACAATTTGAATATTATTGAATTCTAGATAAATTAAATTATAAATCTTTAAAAATTTATTCTTTGCTTTCTTTTAATTGAATTCTTATATCATTGTCATCATTCTCATGTTTATATTGTTATGAAAGTCATATTTAACTCGTAGTGCATAGATGGACTGTTGATTGGTATGATTATGACCAGGGATTATTCGGTATAATCATGACCGTAATGTTATAAATGATGTGTTAAAAGTCCTTATTGACCTGTAGTGTATTGACGGACAGTTGTTGACATGATCATGACCATTGATGATTACACGAATATCCTTGGCCTGTAGTGCATGGATAATTCGTGGATGTGATACTAATAAATATCCTTGGCCCGTAGTGCAGGGATGATCCGATTATGTGGTTTATTTATTCAGCTGAGTCTCAGCGATAAAATTGATGATAAACTTTTTAAATCATAGAAGATAGTAGATATTATGCTCTACTTGACTCTTCTAATGGATTGCTTGTTCCACTGCAGTTAAACTTGATGTTTATTGTATTTTATCAGTTTAACACAGTTAAAAGCTAACGATAATTTATTCTGCATTATCTTAGTCATAATATTTTTTACTGGTCTAGTTGAGCTCACCCTTTGCTTTCATTGTTCTCTTCAGGAAATGAGAACATAGTTGGGACTAGTCGGGGAACAGAGTGATGGTTCGAGATGGTGCATTAGTAGTCTTCATTATTCTATGAAATAGTGTGATAATAATTATAATGATATTTAATTTGAGTTTGGATATTGTCTAGAAGACAATATTCGTGTTGAAACTCCCAGCTTATGTTTTGTCGTATTTTACATGACAGTTGTATAATTAAGTTGTATTTGAATTCTGTACCATGTATTTGGCGACCCAAGATGGGTGATGTATACCTATTTTGGGGGCGTCACAAATACTGCGAATGGAGGCTTGTACGAGGAGGGGTATTTTGGACATCTGTTCCATCCACAATACTAAACTACAAAATACTGAAAACTAAATTACGGACGGGGCTTTATTTAACTGTTCAATCATCGAATGGATGTGACGCCCCCAAAACAGGTATACATCACCCATTCTGAGTCGCCAAATACATGGTACAAAATTCAAATACAAACTTAATTATACAACTGTCGTGCAAAATATGACAAAACATAGCTGAGAGTTTAAACAAGAATATCACCTTCTAGACAATATCCACACTCAATGGAGTCCTCATTACAATTATTATCACACTATTTTATAAAAATAGTGAGGACTACTATAGCCACCATCTCGAACCATCACTCCATTCCCCGACTAGTCCCAGCTATATATTCTCATTTCCTGAAGAGAACAGTGAAAGAAAAGGGTGAGCTTAACTAGCCCAGTAAAAAATATTATGATTAAGATAATGCAGAATAAATTATCGTTAGCCCTTAACATTATAACAACTGATAGAATACAATAGATAACAAGTTTTAGATCAACAACTGCAGTGGAACAAGCAATTCATTAGAAGAGTCAAGTAGAGCATGATATCTATTATCTTCTATGATTTAAAAAGTTTATCATTAATTTTTTCGCTGAGACTCAGCTTAATAAATAATCCACATCATCGAATCATCCTTGCACTATGGCTAAGGATATTCATTAGTATCACGACCACAAATTATCCATGCACTACGGGCTAAGGATATTCGTGTTTTCACCAATGGTCATGATTATACCGAATAATCCCTGGTCATAATTATACCAACAACTGTCCATCAATGCATTACGGGCCAATAAGTACATTTACCACATCATTTGTAACATTACGGGTCATGATTATACCAAATGATCCCTGGTCATAATCATACCAATCAACAGTTCATCTTTGCACCCTTGGCCGAAAATGACCTTCATCACAATATAAGCATGAGGATGATGACAATGATATTAACATTAATCAAACGAAATCAATGATAAATATTAAAGACTTTAAATTTATCCAGAGTTTAAAAATATCCAAATTGTCAACATGATACTGCTTTGTGGAGTAAAATTCAAGAATAATATTCATGTATCAAAAATAATTTTGGACAAAAAAGAAATTAATTTTTGTCGTGAATAAGTACCTCTAAAGTGAATAAGAATCGAAAGTGAATAGTACACATGAATAGACTACTTGAATAATAGTACCCGAAGTGAATAGTACCCCGACATGAAAAGTGCCCCAAATACCCGAGTGAATAATATTCGAATGAATAGTAACCAGGTGAATAGTAATCCGTGAATAATAACTAGTGAATAGTTCCTCAGTATAAAAAGTACCCAAAATACTTGAGTGAATAATACTAGAGTGATTAGTACTCGGATGAATAGTAACTTGTGAATAGTACCCTAGCATGAAAAGTACCCTGAATCCCAGAATGAATAATACTAGAGTGAATAGTATCTAGATGAATAGTAACTCCGGGAAAAATATTGATATTTAATAAGAAAGTTCAGATCAATATTCCAATGAAACGATACTGGATGAAGCGCAAAACTCAAGGATATGCCACTAATTTCAGGGATTATAGAAGCAATACTTACCATAGTAAGTTTAGATTTAAGAATATGAAAAGAAATAACATACGAAACTGCAAATGGATTTTCACCTGTCATACGGTACGTAATCCACGTAGATAGGTTATTCTGACATATTAAAGGATGAATACAAAAAATAGTATTCCTTATGAATACGAAAGAAATAATATCCCTTACGAATACAACAAATAATATCCCTTACGAATACAACAAATAATATCCCTTACCATACGAAAAATAATATCCCTTACCATACGAAAAATAACATCCCTTACCTTAGTAGAAGACTGGATACTGCAATAGTGAAGTAGTAGAATACTTCTCTTCTTGCTCTTTATAGTTTCTCTCTCTATAGTTTCTCTTATGAGTCTTAGTGAATTGGTGAGAATGAAAGAAGAATTAAGCTTCTATTTATAGGAGAATGGACTAAATAGTAACTGATTCACGAACGGTCCAGATTAATTTACTATTAGAACGGATGGTCCATACTTATTACTATTAAAATCACAACAGACGGTCCAGATTGATTTACTTTTAAAACTGCCACCGATAGTCCAGATTGATTTACTATTAAAACCACCATCGATGGTCCAGAATGATTTACTATTAAAACCACCATCGATGGTCCAGATTGATTTACTATTAAAACCACCACCGACGGTCCATAAAATTAGTAAATCTTCCCATGGAATACTAAGTCAAACTTACAACAAACGCCTCATAACAAATCCCTATATTTATATCAAAAAATTGAATAAATATTTACCATAAATCATTTATCTTTAATAAACACATTTTTAATCTATTAACAATTATTCATTATTAATATTATAACTCACAATATTTAACAACCAGATCATTCCTAGGAAAGATAAGGCTTTTCGATAAGGATTTCTCCTTATTGGCGCGCAATTAGGTGACCAAACCCATTTCCTCGACAGAACTTTCTAGACATCATCAATAATGCAAATAATAATATGAATAACATTGTTGTCTCAATTATAAAATATTGTACAGATGATATTGTGATAATAATTGAATCAATAATATGAGATATTATGCAGCAACTACTGTTGCAATAATTGAATAAACTGAGTGGCTTCTTACGTAAGCATTAATAATCAGAGATACTGTGCAATACCGTGTGCTACTGTTCAACCACGCATATTACTGTACTTTTATCACCGGATATTTCAACAGTTTAATGATAAAACTTTCGTCGTTATTTTTATAAAAATTTATTTCTGTCATTTTCTAACTACGACAATACTTTCATTGTGGGGTCCATCAATGATTGTGTCTTCGTACGAATATTCTCTGTTAAAATGAATATTCCCCGACCAATCGAATATTTTTCGACACAATGAATATTTTATATCAACTTGCTTACTTTGTAAAAATTTTCACAAATCACTCTTAACTTTAACCTTTTATCAATTTAACCATTTACTAAATATAATAATAATTATAAGAAAATTGAATACTTTCATTTCATAAAATTCATGGTCTTACAATGGATGCTCACGATCTATTGTAAAGATAGCCTTAATTTGACAACGTTAGTTATGAATAAGTCCCCATATATATACATATATATGTATATAAGCAACTAATTATCACCCTTATGGGCCTTAATTCTTATTACAACTATGGAAAAAACCAACTTGTGTTTGATTGCATTTCACTGGTTTAGATGTGTCTGTGTTGTGATTTATCTTTTAATTATCCAGAAACTTCAAGAATAGATTGGTTTAATACAAATTGATCGTCATACCAGAGCTTTTTTTGACAAAACTATTAGAATTTAAGAATAAATAATATTGGAATCACATAGATATTATATGAAAGGTGAAAAAGTAAGAATACACGATATACTCAGGCTTACCAATTTGGATAGTCCTGCTTATTTTATATATAGGGTTCTTTACATTACTATACAATAATTAGAAAGTAATTACAAAATTAGTGCATTCACAAAATAATTACAAAAAGAGTGCAACACAATAATCAAACATATTAAACCCTAGATCTCTCATCCGCCCATTCTCTTCATCTCCCTCGCCGCCTTCTCTCTCATCCCCTTCATCTTCCTCCCCCGTTGTGGAGCTCTTCAGTCCAATCATGGCTTCCTCATCTCTTGTCAACTTTCTCTCTCTCTTCATACCATCAAAAGCACCACCACCACCCAAAATCCAACCATCTCATCTTCCTCTCTCCTCCGATTATTCACCTCCATCTTCTTCTTTATCTTCAAAATTCAGAGATGAATTTGCCTCAATCATCGCCTCCTCCTCTAATAACATCAATTCTCCCTCTTTGTATGATTCAACAAAATTGATATCCGTAGTGTGCCCATCCTTGGCATATGCAAATACCCTTTTCTTCCGATCAGGGTACAATGTTCAGATGATTGTGGACGATAACGAGTTTAAAAAGAAGCTTACGAATATGTTTAGAGAGAAGTAATGAGGGTTGGAATTATCTGAAAGTAAAATTTGAAAGTTTCACGAGAACAAGCAGGATGAGAAGAAGTACAAGACCTTTTTATTGATGTAAGATAATCGAGATTGTGTTACCCACAAAAACTAAAATGGTTACCTTTGTATAAAGGTTTAACTACCAACTGCACCTTTTTATTGATGTAAGGTAACTGAGATTGTGTTACACAATATTGAATAATATTTTGTATTTTTGCTTCTTCTTACATTAAGTAAGAAGAAAACCACATGAATATTCTCTGATTTCATCACGGTTTAACAAAATAAAGAAAACAAATACATGTAACACTTGGTAATTGTTCTGAATTTTTTTTATGACTATTTGGTTACCCACAAAAACTAAAATGGTTATCTTTGTATGAATGTTTGATTACCAACTGCACCATATACAGAATGCACGACTACTCGGGTTTGACATGCAATTCAAATTGTCACGTTGGGAGAGAAACAATAATGCGATTACATAATTACAAAACCGATTTTACATATATCAAGAACTCCATTAAAGGGATACCAAATGCATTAATTTTATAAATAAAATATTAAAATGTATTAATTCTATAAATATTTTCTGAATGCATTTTTGTTGTATTTTTTTTTTAAAAATATATTAGAAAGTGTAAATAATCCTATTTGATATTCCCTCCGTTCTTAAAAGATTATCGTTTTAGTGATCGAGACTAATGGACGAATGTTGACGTTCATAAATTCAATAGACAATGTTTAGTGGACTTTTTTGGATGTAAATGTGTGTGTTTGATTGGGTTGATTATGAACTGTACGAACACACATGCTGCTCATCTTTGTTGGAAAAAATTATCCATTTTCATGGTTAGGGAATCATCATCATGCCTGCTGCTTTTGAATTTAATGAAAACCAGGAGACAAGCTTTTCTATATCATCATCGTTATCTATTAGGACAAATCATACGGCATTCTTGGAAACACTTGGCCTCTGTTTATAGCAGGAAGAGGAGAGGAGGGTGAAAGAGAATTATCAATTATGATAAGTCATATGTTATTGTCAAGTGGAGTATATAGACCAACCAACTTATTTATTATGCGTATAATTTTTTTGTTAAAGCAGTAGAAAGAATAGTTCCAGGACTGAAGGCAAATGAATTTTGCTCACAAAAAGTTGCACCATTCATTGCCATATTGCTAAGACAGAGACTTGAGCATCATCTTTTCTTTGAGGGATCAAATCCTACTTTTATTGGCAAGAGGCTCCCATGGTGATAACATATATCATCATATTTCTGTCTCAACATATGTTATTACCATCATTAAATATTTTTTGATTCCTAATTTCCGTTGACAGGTAAGAGTTTCATATTTATAAAAAGGGTTAATTGTTAGATGAAAGTACTATTAAATTTATAATTCGGCCCCAAAAAATTTAGTTTTACAATTTACTACATCAAGTATTTAATTTGATACAATTTAGCCCTCAATTTCAAAATTCGGTCAAAATTAGCCGGAATACCCGATCAGTCCAAGAATCCAATCAGGTCTTGTGTATTTAATACCAGTTGACCTTATAAATTATACAGTTTGACTTAATTTTAAAAATGGCTATTTACGGTTCCGTTACATCCAGTATCACCATATTCATGATTCAGTCCCCAAAAAAAAAAAATTTAATTAAAAAAATTATAAATATATTATTTTTTAGCCCTTTAAAAAAATAACTAATCTTGTAGAAATATGGTATAAAATTATAAATACAATTTAAAATTATAAATATTTATAAATAAAATTATAAATACAATTTGTGAAATTTAAGTTGTGATATAATTTGTAAAATTTAAGACGTAAAAATTATAATTTATGATATAATTTATAATTTGCAAGATTTAAGTTGTAAAATTTATACATACAATTTGTTAAATTATAGATACAATTTTAAAATTATTTTTTTAATAAATACAATATATGTATTAACTATTGCTTCTTTGAAGAATAAAATGAAAAACGGATGGAAAGAAAGTGTTGTTGGATAAACTAATTAACTACTATTTGTTTGAAAAATCTTTTAACTAAATAAAAACAACTAACTTTCTAAATCCAAGGCGCTAAAATTTCCAAATTTGAAGGAACAAAATAATTTGAAGGATCAGGGAAGAGGGAGAGAGGAGATAGAGCAAATGAGTCATTTTTTTCTCCTCCTTTTGTATGCTTTTCCAATATAAAAAGGATATTATTTAATTAATTAAATTTTGGGTACTTTTGTCAATTGTTTAAAAGTTTAATGTTATTAGTGTTAAAAATATAATTTGTATATTTAAGGGCTTATTGATTTTTTTGGTAATTAAGTATTTTTTTAAATTTTAAAATAAAAAAATTATATTTGGTAATCTTTGTATTAATATTTAATTTTAATAATTTAACATCTAATAATTATTTATAAGGATTTATACATATTTAATACGTTAAAATAAGTATTTATACAAATTTTATACGAATTAGGTACTTCATGTAATAAATTGTGAATTTGGTAGTACTTGATATAACATAAGTGTTATTAGCCCGTATTATTTACGGTTAAACCGTATACAATTTTTATCTGGCCGAAAAATTAGATATTTCGACTAATTTTGGCCAGATTCAAAAATTATAGACTAAATGTAAGACCCCAGCTTTTATAAATAAAGATGAATTTTTCTATAAATATTATTTTTGAATATTATGGAATAAATTTGATATAATGTTATAGTTGTGGGTAATATTTATAAATTTTGCAAAGTATGCAAGTTGTTATAAAATATTCGTTTGGTGGGGAATATTCTTTTGTTAGGGAATATTCGCATACAATGGCTCAATCGTTGGTGGACCCCCACAATGTAATTATTGTCGGATTGAGAAAACGACAAAAATATTTTATAAAAATAACGGCGGAGGTGTTACCATTAAAAGCTGTTGAACTACCGGTGGTAAAAGTAAATGCGATGTCGCCGTAGTTGCGTAGAAGACACACGGTATTGATTATTGATGCTTACGTGAGAAGTCACTTTCCTATGCTCAATTATCGCTACGAAGAATCTTGCGATCATATCTCTTAAATTATTGATTCAATTATTGTCACAAGATCATCATCGTATAATATGTTATAGTATTAAATCAATAATTGAGACGACAAGTTATAAATGATTAATAATTGTTGAAAGATTAAATATGTGTTGATGAAAAAAATGATTTGTGGTAAGTTTGATTATTTTATGGGGGCTCGTATGTCATCATCTAAGAGTCTCTCTTCGTCGATAGTAATTACCATCGTCGATAGTAATTACCTGTGAATAGTATTTACCTTCATGATAGTAATTACCTTCGTCGATAGTAATTACCCCTTGTGAATAGTATTTACCTTCGTCGATAGTATTTACAACCGTCGATAGTAATTACCCTTGTGAATAGTATTTATTAGTATTTACCTCGCCGTTAATAGTAATTACCTTTACCAGACGCCGAACCACTTGTCGTTTCACATTACGAGCGATCCGAACCACTTGTCGTTTCACATTACAGCGTCAAACCCGATTAAATCGAGCCACTTGCCTTTCATTACGGCGGTCTTTAAGCTAGAAATCTTCTATAAATAGAGGCCTAGGGCTTCATTATTTTCACTTAATTCATTCAAGCTATAGAGAGAAAGTATAGAGAGAATAAGAGAGAAAGAAGAAGAGTATTTTGTTCTTACTTCTCGCGTTATTGATCTCCTACCAAATGTAAGGGTGTTATTCTTTCTTATTCATGAAGAGAATTGTTGTTATTCCATCGCTTATTATTACATTGGAATAACCTATATATACACGCGGTTTACCCTATACTTGGTGACATTCTTCTATTATTCATTTGGAACATCCATCGTGTGTTTTACAGGACTGGTTCCGCTCTTTATTATTACATTGGAACATCACATGTCATGTGTTTTACACCGGACTGGTTAAAATCTTTATTATTCTATTGGAATATTCTATCGTGTGTTTTACACCGGATGCGGTTCCATCTTTATTATTACATTGGAACATCCCGCTGGTGTAAATTTCACGACTGGTTCCGATTATTTATTATTACATTGGAATAACACATGCATGTGCGATCATCGCATGCATGGTGATTTCTTTTGTTATTCCATTCTTTATTATACCCGGTTGGTTAAAACTTTGACTTCTATACTCCATGAAATTAGTGGAATATCCTTGATATTTGCGTTTCATCCAAATATCTTTCATGAAAATATTCTTCGATCATTCTTGAATTTTACTCTACAAAACAAGATCATATTGATAATTTGGACGTTAATAATTCTGGATAAAATAATTCTTGAACTTGTTTTATTGAATTCTTATATCATTGTCATCATCCTCATGTTTATATTTTTTAAAGTCATACGTATTCAGTAGTGCATAGATGGACTTGGTATGATTATGACGAGAGACTATTGATTGTAATCATGGCCAGTAATGTTACAAATAATGTGGTAAAAATCCTCGATGGTAGTAGTGCATTGATGGACGATTGTTGGCATGATCATGAATTATTAATGAATACACAAATATTCTTGGCCCGTAATGACATGAATAATTGTGGTACGTGATCTTAAAGAATATCCTTGGCCGTAGTGCGGGGTGATTCGATGATGTGGAATATTTATTAAAGTCGAGTCTCACTATATATGATGATGAAAAACCTTTTAAAACCTAAAAGATAGTAGACTTTATTTTCTACTTGACTCTTTTAATGAATCAGATATTCACGCAGATTAAACCGGTTGTCTATTGTATTTTATCGGTTTAACATTGTTGAAGACTATTGATAATTTATTACGCATTATCTTAGTTATAATATTTCTTCTTGGGCTAGTTGAGCTCACCCTTTCTTTCCTTTGTTCTCTTCAGGGAAATGAGAATATATTTGGGATTTAGCCTGGGAAGCGAGTGATGGTCCCGAAGATAGCATTAGTAGTCTTCACTATTCGTGAAATAGTGTGATAATAATTGTAATGAGGACTCCTTTTTGAGTTTGTATAATATCTAGTAGAGCGATATTTGTATTTAAACTCACAGTTTATTATGTATTATTGTACACAACGGTTATGTTAGTAAGTTGTATTTAAATTACGTACCATGTAAGTGGCGACCCAAGATGGGTGATGTATCCCTAATTTTGGGGGCGCCACGGTTGGTATCGAGCTTAGGATATGATCCTGGCTAAGATGTGAGAATAGTACTAGGAGGGAGAGGAGGGGAATACCTTCGCTAGTATGACCTACTACCTAAGTTTTGTGCTATTTTATTGGTTGGTCGGAAGATAGAGATAATTTGTTACATGTCAATTAACCTTTTGTTTTGTGGCGATGTCGAAAATAACATCCGAGAATGTTGAGAATAGCAATGGAGCCTTGAGAGCGATCGTTGATTCACCACATATCAATAATCGAGGATAATGTGCATCGGAAGGCGACAATCCTCGTACAACAAACAACAACCGACCAAATAATGAATGATCAAATGTTCAGAGGCTTTATGCAATTTATGCAAGAAGCGAAAGAGAGCGACTCTCATCCAAACGTAGGTGGAAACACGGAAAACTCTCGGTCATCACCGCTAAACAATTCAAGGAGCTGGGACCACCGGAGTTTAAGGGAGAGCCAAAACCACTTACGGCGGAAGCATGGATAAAAGCAGTTACCAAGATATTTGATGTCTTGGGATGCTCCGAGGAGCAAAAGGTTCCCTTCGCGCCTTTATATGCATGCGGAGGCGGATTCATTGGTGGGAATCCCAGAAGCGTACTCAACCCATTTGTCATCAAGATATCTTGGGAGAAGTTCCAGAGTCATTCAACGACAAATACTTTTCCGAAAGTATTTCGCCACATGAAGGAGGTGGAATTTATCAAGTTGGAACAAAACAATATGACTGGGTGTCGCAATACGAGGCAAAATTTATGAGTTATCACGGTTCGCCCCACTTGGTGGATAATGAAGAGAGAATGGCGCGAATGTTTTAAGAGGTTTGAAGTCGAGAGAATCGTCAACATCTTATTTCTCATAAACCGTGTTTGTATTAGGATGTTGTAAATAGGGCTCGATTAGTGGGAACGCGATAATGAGTCAACACAACTAAAAGAGAGCGGTAAGCAAAATTATAATACCGGCGAGTAGTCATCAAGCGGTAAGAACAAGCGTGGAGGGAATCAACGGGCGGATATGGTAACCACTTCGGTGGTAATCAGGCCAAAACAATAAGAATGGACATTTTAAGAAAGCGGAGATTCAACAATGGTGGAAAGACGCGTCAAGACCAAAGACCCATTGTTAAGGAAGGAGAAAGACCACCTATCATATGCTTCAAATGCGGAGGAGAGGGACACATCGATCAAGCTGCGTCATGCCAGTCAAAGCATGTTATAATTGTGGAAGAGAAGGTCACTTAGCTCGATTTTTGTCATTTCAAGACAAATTCAAGCTAGGATGGAGGCACCAAAGGCCATCCCGAGAAAATTCAAAACCGGTAGTCTGAGGGAGAGCGTTTGTTGTGACCTCCCAAAGAGCAAGGAATCCGAATGAGGTCATCACGAGTAAGCTTATCATAAACTCTAATGAAGTCTATACTTTATTTGATCTGGGTTCTACCCATTCTTTTATTTCTCCTACTTATACTCATCGATTAAATTTGACTCAGGAGAAATTAGACTTTGACTTATCGTGGAAACTCCATTGGGAGAAACCTTCATTACATCCACCTGTTTATAAGTCTTGTTTGGTTCAAATCGGTACCCTCACATTACTCGGGTCGATCTTATTTCATTAAAAATACTTGCATTTGGACGTGATTCTAGGATTGATTGGTTAACTACTTATCATGCAAAATTGATTATTTTCGTAAGGTTATTAGCTTTCATATTCCTAATCAACCTATTATGCGAATTTAAACGACCAAACCATTAAAATCAATCACTATCATCTCAAGCCATAAAGCTATTCGTTTATTAAAAACGGATGTCAAGCTTTTTTAGCTCATGTCACGTGATTTAAATAAAAATACGCCGGTTTTAAACGATATTCCTATTGTTAATAAATTTCTGACGTATTCTGAAGAAGAACTTCCCGGCCTACCCCCAGAGCGTGAAATTGAATTTTGTATCGACCTTGAACCCAAGACAAAACCTATTTCCAAAGCCCCATATCGAATGGCTCTATTGAACTTGAGAGTTAAAGACCCAACCGCAGGAATTGTTAGACATTGGCTTTATTCGTCCTAGTACTTCTCCTCGGGGTGCTCTGTTCATTATTCGTGAAGAAGAAAGATGGGAGTATGCGACTTTGTATAGATTATCGGGAGTTGAATCATGTCACCATCAAAATAGGTATCCATTGCCACGTATTGATGACTGTTTGACCCGATTGCAAGGAGCCAAATTCTTTTCAAAGATTGATCTTCGTTAGGATATCACCAATTGAAGATTAGAACCGCTGACATTCCAAAAGACGGCTTTCGAGAACTCGATGCACGGGCATTATGATTTCCTAGTCATGTCCTTTGGATTGACTAATGCTCCCTGCCGCCTTCATGGATATGATGAACCAAGTATTCAAGGAATATTTAGATCACTTTGTGGTCGTCTTTATTGATGACATCCTTATTTATTCCAAAAGCCGTGAAGATCATGAGCAACACTTGAGGTCGACACTCCAAAAGCTTCGTGAATATAAGCTTTATATGCAAGTTGAAGAAATGCGAGTTCGGCTTGAAGAAGTAGCATTCCTTGGGCACGATGGTATCAAGTCATGGAATATCTGTTGACCCAAAGAAAGATTGAAGCTATTCAAAGTCGGGAACAACCTAAATCGATGACCAAGCACGTAGCTTTTCGGTTTAAATGGGTTATTATCGGAGATTCGTGGAAGGATTTTCTCGAATCGCTATTCCATTCGATTAACTTTGACTCGAAAAGATACAAAGTTCGGTTGGGAGCGAAGAATGTGAGAAGAGTTTTCAAGAACTCAAGAGAGACTTATTTCAAAGACTGCACATTACGGCAATACCATCTCGGCTCGGAGGATTTGTCATCTACTGATGATGCTTGAGCAAAGGTTGGGATGTGTTCTTATGCAACATGGAAAAGTTTAGTTTATGCCTCGCGACAACTCAAAAAATATGAGAGGAATTATCCTACTCATGATCTAGAGTCAGCGGTATTGTTGCCTTTGCACTTTAAATTTGGAGGCATTACTTGTATGGGGAGAAAGTGGAGATCTTTACGGATCATAAAAGCCTCAAATATTTCTTCACTCAAAAGGAACTCAACATGCGACAACGACGTTGGCTTGAGCTGTCATTGAAAGATTATGATCATACCATACAATACCATCCTCGAAAAGCGAGCGTGGTAGGCGACGCATTGAGTAAAAAATCATATGCAATCACGAAAAGCGATATTGTCAACGTATGAGCCCATTTTGTGTGACTTGCAAAGGATGGAGATAGAGTTAAAGATTCGAGGGGCGCATGTGATGATAAGCGAGTATACGAGTAGAACCGACTTTAATCGATAAAGTTAAAATTGCTTCGAGCTACGGACACGGAGGCGATGCGTATGAGGAAAAAAGTCTGAGAAGGTCTTATCTTGGGAAGCAAGAATCGATGAAGAAGGAATACTTGAGTCAACTCCGGACTTTGTGTTCCTAACGACCACGATTTAAAGTATAATATCATGATGGAGGCGCACAACACACCATTTGCAATCCATCTAGGAGTACCAAATGTATCATGATATTCGCCATACATTTTGGTGGAGAAATATACGAAGAGAGATAAGCTCTGTTTATCTCAAGGTGTCTAACTTGTCATCGAGTTAAAAGCGGAGCATCAAGTACCAAAAGGTCCATTGCAACCACTTAAAATTCCGGAATGGAAGTGGGAACACATTACCATGGATTTCGATACGGTCTTCCTAAGGTTTCTCAAGGCATTGATGCGATTTGGGTCATTGTTGATAGATTGACCAAGTCCGCTCATTTCTTACCGTCTGAAAAACTTATACACTTGAAAGTCTTGCTCAGTATGTATATAAACAAGATTGTAAGATCGCATGGTATGCTTGCATTATCCATAGTTTCGATCGAGACCCAAGATTCACTTCACGATTTTGGGTTAGTTTGCAAAAAGCTATGGGCATGACTTACGATTTAGTTTCGGATATCATCCTCGACGGGACGGAGACAATCGGAGAGGACTATTCAAACTCTTGAAGATCTATTAAAACTCTGTGTCCTTGATTTCAAGGGAGTTGGGACAAGTTCTTACCATTGGTGGAGTTTTCCTACAACAACGAGCTTATCAAGCAAGTATTGGCATGGCTCCATTCAAGCGTTGTATGGAAGAAAGTGTCGTTCTCAAATATGCTGGGATGAGGTGGGTGAAGCAACGTTGTTGGGACCGGAGTTGGTACGTATGACTACGGAAAAGATTCAAACGATCCGACAACGTATAAAAACCTCACAAAATCGACAAAAGAGTTATGCTGATCTTCATCGAAAGGACGTGGAATTCGATATAGGAGATCATGTGTTGTTAAGAGTTGCTCCATGGAAAGGAGTTACAAGATTTGGAAAGAGAGGAAAACTTAACCCTCGATTCATCGGTCCATTTTTAATCCTCGATCGAGTAGGAACTGTGGCCTATAGACTCGCTTTTACCGCCAAATATGTCTCGTGTTCATAACGTTTTTCACATATCTATGTTACGTAAATATATGAAAGACCGAACCATATTATTGAGTTAGAGCAGGACGAAATAGCGGAAGATTTGACGTATGAAGAGGTTCTGTTCAAATTTTGGATAAGAAGGAACATATTCTACGCCCAAGGTTATACCTCAAGTCAAAGTTTTGTGGAGGAACCACGATGTTGAGGAAATGACTTGGGAGTTAGAATCGAAATGAAATCAAGGTATCCTTACCTCTTCAACATATCAGTATCGCATTACTCTAATTTCGAGGGCGAAATTTCATAAGAAGGGAGGTTGTAAGACCCGACTTTTTATAAATAAAGATGAATTTTCTATAAATATTATTTTTGAATATTATGGAATAAATTTGATATAATGTTATAGTTGTGGGTAATATTTATAAATTTTGCAAAGTATGCAAGTTGTTATAAAATATTCGTTTTGCTCTGGGGAATATTCTTTTTGTTAGGGAATATTCGCACAATGGCTCAATCATTGGTGGACCCCCACAATGTAATTATTATCGGATCGAGAAAACGACAAAAATATTTTATAAAAATAACTTGGCGGAGGTGTTACCGTTAAAAACATTGAACTACCCGTTGGTAAAAGTGAATGTCGCGTAGTTGCATAAAGAAGACACACAGTATTGATTATTGATGCTTACGTGAGAAGTCACCAATTACGCTCAATTATTGCTACGATAATTCTTGATCATATCTCTTAAATTATTGATTCAATTATTGTCACAAGATCATCCGTATAATATGTTATAGTATTAAATCAATAATTGAGACGACAAGTTTATAAATGATTAATAATTGTTGAAAGATTAAATATGTGTTGATGAAAAAAAATAATTTGTGGTAAGTTTGATTATTTTATGGGGGCTCATATGTCATCATCTAAGAGTCTCTTCATCGATAGTAATTACCTTCGTCAATAGTAATTACCCTTGTGAATAGTATTTACCTTCATAATAAGTAATTACCTCCACAATAGTAATTACCCTTGTGAATAGTATTTACCTTCGTCGATAGTAATTACCTTCGTCGATAAGTAATTACCCTTGTGAATAGTATTTACCTTCGTCGATAGTATTTACCTTCGTCAATAGTAATTACCTTTACCGGACATCGAACCACTTGTCGTTTCACATTCTGGTGATCGAACCACTTGTCGTTTCACATTACAAAGCGTCAAATCACCGTCAAGCCACTTGCGCTTTTCACACAAAGAGGTCTTAAGCTAGAAATCTTCTATAAATAGAGGCCTAGGGCTTCATTATTTTCATGAATTCATTCAAGCTATAGAGAGAAAGTATAGAGAGAATAAGAAGAGAAAGAAGAAGAGTATTTTGTTACTACACCGCTTTGCAAAGATTCAATCTCCTACCAAATGTAGTGGGGTGTTATTCTTTCTTATTCACGTGAAGAGAATCTGTTGTTATTCCATCGCTTATTATTACATTGGAATAACTTTTATACGCATGGTTTACCTATACTTGGTGACATTCTTCTATTATTCGCATTGGAACATCCTGCCTCGTGTGTTTTACTGGGACACCGGTTTCGTCTTTATTATTCATTGGAACATCACATGCGTGTGTTTTACACCGGACTGGTTCCGTCTTTTTTATTATTCTGTTGGAACATCACCGGCTCGTGTGTTTTACACCGACACGGTAAAATCTTTATTATTACGTTGGAATATTCTATCGTGTGTTTTACAGGATCCGGGTTCCATCTTTATTATTCTGTTGGAACATCTGTGCGGTGTAATTTCACGACACGGTTTCGTTATTTATTATTACATTGGAATAACACATGCATGCGGTTTATCGCATGCATGGTGATTTCTTTTGTTATTCCATTCTTTATTATACCCAGTTAAGTTAAAACTTTGACTTCTATACTCCATGAAATTAGTGGAATATCCTTGATATTTGCGTTTCATCCAAAGATCTTTTCATGAAAATATTCTTCCGATCATTCTTGAATTTTACTCTACAAAACAAGATCATATTGATAATTTGGACGTTAATAATTCCTAGATAAAATAATTCTTGAACTTGTTTTATTGAATTCTTATATCATTGTCATCATCCTCATGTTTATATTTTTTAAAGTCATCTCGTGGCTTTTGTAGTGCATAGATGGACTTGGTATGATTATGACCGAGAGACTATTCGATGTGTAATCATGGTAACCGTAATGTTACAAATAATGTGGTAAAAATCCTCAAATGGTCAGTAGTGCATTGATGGATGATTGTTGGCATGATCATGACCATTAATGAATACATAAATATTCTTGGCCCGTGAGTGCATGAATAATTGTGGTCGTGATCTTTAAAGAATATCCTTGGCAGAAGTAGTGCGGGGGTGATTCGATGATGTGGAATATTTATTAAAGTTGAGTCTCACTATAACAAATGATGAAAAACCTTTAAAACCTAAAAGATAGTAGACTTTATTTTCTACTTGACTCTTTTAATGGATTAAGATATTCACCGCAGCTAAACCGGTTGTCATTGTATTTTATCGGTTTAACATTGTTGAAGACTATCGATAATTTATTTCGCATTATCTTAGTCATAATATTTCTTCTTGGGCTAGTTGAGCTCACCCTTTCTTTCACCGTTCTCTTCGTGAAATGAGAATATAGCCGGGACTTAGTCTGGGAAACGAGTGATGGTCCCGAAGATAGCATTAGTAGTCCTCACTATTCGTGAAATAGTGTGATAATAATTGTAATGAGGACTCCTTTTTGAGTTTGTATAATATCTAGTAGGCGATATTTGTATTTAAACTCACGATTTATGTCGTATTATATTTACAAGCATGTTATGTTAGTAAGTTGTATTTAAATTCTGTACCATGTAAGTGGCGACCCAAGATGGTTGATGTATCCCTAATTTTGGGGGCGTCACACTAAATTGTATCAAATTTGACACTTGATATAGTAAAATGTGTAAGTCCAAATTTTTTGAGGGCCTAATTATGAATATGATAATATTTCATGTAATAAACTGTATTTAGTACTTATAAAAATGTGTCACCTGCTTCGACCACATGACTTGACATGCACGTCTTCGGCAACATAACCTAACACAATGGTGTTAGTATTTAGTGTAAGACCCCAACTTTTATGAATAAAGATGAATTTTTCTCTAAATATCATTTTAAATAATTATGGTGTGGAATTGTTATAATATTAAAGTTGTGGGTAATATTTATAAATTTTGCAAAGTAAACAAGTTGTTATAAAATATTCGATTGGTCGGGAAATATTCGTTTTAACAGGGAATATTTGTACGATGGCACAATCATTGGTGGACCACACAACGGAATTATTGTCGGAATTAGAAAACGACAAAAATATCTTTTTATGAAAATAACGGCGAAGGTTTTACCGTTAACTGTTGAAATACCCGGTGATAAAAGTACAGTAATACGCGTGGTTGCATAGTAGTACACGTTATTGATTATTGATGCTTACGTGAGAAGTCACTCAGTTTTATTCATTTATTACTACATTAATTGTTGCATAGTATCTCACGTTATTTGATTCAATTATTGTCACAAAATTTTATATTATTAAACCAATAATTGAGATGACAAGTTATTCATATTATTATTTGCATAATTAACAATGTCTAGAAAGTTCTGTCGAGGAAAGGGGTTTGGTCACCTAATTACGCGCCAATAGGGAGAAATCCTTATCGGAAAGCCCCATCTTTCCCGGGAACGATCTGGTTATTAATATTGGGAGTTATAATAATGATGACTAAATATTGTTAAAAATATTGAGGGAATTTTTATTGAAGTATTTGTTGTAAATTTTGATTATTATTTGGACTCCCATTTACCCATTTTTTAAAATAACTGGTAGAAAGTTATAATAAGAGGTGGGGGCCACGAGTGGGACCAACATTTGGAGGAATGTCTTGGGTGGGGGTGGGGGTGGGGGTGGGGGAGGAATGAATTGGTCGGGAGGGAGTGTGATGTTATATATATATATATATATATATATATATATATTATAAGTTATATTTTTCATGAAAAATAGAATATGTGACGCCCCCAAAATAGGTATACATCACCCATCTTGAGTCGCCAGATACATGGTACATAAATTCAAATACAACTTAATTATACAATAGTGTAAAATACTTACAAAAACATAGTGAGAGTTTAAACAAGAATATTATCATCTAGACAATATCCACACTCAATGGTGTCCTCATTATAATTATTATCACATTATTCCGTAGAATAGTGAGGACTACTAAAGCCATTTATCATGGATAATCACTCCATTCCCGACTCGTCCTGGTTACGTTCTCATTTCCTAAAGAGAACAATGAAAGCAAAAGGGTGAGCTCAACTAGCCTAGTAAGAAATATTATGACTAAGATAATGCAGGATAAATTATCATTAGCTTTCAACAATGTTAAACTGATAAAATACAATAGACATCAAGTTTAACTGCAGCGGAATAAGCAATCCATTAGAAGAGTCAAGTAGAGCATGATATCTACTATCTTCTATGATTTAAAATATTTTCATCAATTTTTATCACTGAGACTCAGCTTAATAAATAAATCATATCATCGAATCTTCCCTGCACTACGGGCCAAGGATATTCATTAAATCATCAATTGTCATGACTATACCGAATAATCCCTGGTCATAATCATACCAAAAATTGTCCATCAATGCACTTCAGGCCACTGAGGGCTTTCACCACATCATTCGTCACATTACGGTCATGATTATATCGAATAATCACTGGTCATAATCATACCAAGTCCATCTATGCACTTAAGCCAAAGATGACTTTCATCACAATATAAGCACGAGGATGATGATAATGACATAATAATTCAATAAAATAAGTTCAAGGATAAATTTTAAAGATTTATAATTTAATTTATCCGTAAATCAATAACGTCCAATTGTCAACACGACATCGCTTTGTGGAGTAAAATTCAAGAATGCTCAAGAATATTTCTATGAAAAGATATGGATGAAGCGCAAATATCCAGGATATTCTACTAATTTCATGGAGTATAGAAGCCAAAACTTTAACCAACCGAGTATAATATAATATATGAAGCCGCAATGGATTTTTGCTCACGCCATGCAGTAATCCACGAGATGCATTATTTCATAATTTAATAAGGAATGAATACGAAGGATCATTCACCATGCATGTAGTAATCACATAGCAAAAGTTATTCCAATGTAATAATAAAGAATGGAATAACATAAGAATTCACCAAGCATGCGATAAACATCACAAACAAAGTTATTCCTAATAGAATAATAAAGAATGGAACTGTGTCACGCGAATCCGCATTGCATACGATATTCCAATGTAATAATAAAGAATGGAATAACAATGAATTCACTGTGGCATGCGATAGATCGCATGCATAAAAGTTATTCCAATAGAATAATAAAGAATGGAATAATGTAAGAATTTCATCATGTATGCGATGCTTAGACGTATGAGTTATTTCAACATAATAATAAAGAATGGAATAAAAACCCTTATGAGTATTGAAAGAAAATAAGTCTCTTCATAAATACGAAAGAATAATACCCCTTACCTCAGAAGAAAATTGGATATTGGAATAGTGAAGTAGCAGACTTCTCTTCTTCTTTCTCTCTATAATTTCTCTTTATAATAATTGTTCTATAGCTTTAGTGAATTGGTGAGAAATGAAGGAAGAATAAGCTTCTATTTATAGGAAAATATAGTTTCAATAATTGCACATTTTGGGGTTCGAAATATTATAGTATAATACCTTCCCCATTTTCTTCTTTTTTAATTTAGTCCTGCAAGTATTATTAAACTTGCACCACCTCCCCTAATAGTAAATCATGTGAATCAATAGTAAAATCATGTGACTCAATAGTATAATCATGTGAAAAACTAATTACATTATAGTACCTTCATCTATACCTCCATTTTTAATTTAGTCATGCAAATATTATCAATCTTGCACCAACTCCCCTAATAGTAAATCATGTGAATCAATAGTACACACATGTTAACACATAGTTATAAGCATGTGAATCAATAACAATTAATTGCTCATTTATCCTGTTAATTATCCGATTGGTCAATATAACCTCCAGACATCAATTATTATCGAAATAAATGTCGATTTCCACTAACACTAATAATTCCAACACAATGGAACTATCAATTTCATCTTTAATCAACACGAACTTATTCATCATTAATATTATAATTCACAATATTTAACAATCGTGTCGCTCCTGTGAGCAGGGCTTTCCGATAAGGATTTTTCCTTATCGCACGCAATTAGGTGACCAAACCTCTCCTCGATGTAACTTCTAAACATTGTCAATATTGCAAATAATAATATGAATAAATTTGTCGTCTCAATTATTGATTTAATAATATAACATATTATATGATGATATGGTGACAATAATTGAATCAATAATATGAGAGATATGATGCAAAAGAATTATCAGAAGCTATTATCGAGTATAACGAAAGTGACTTTTACGAAGATCAATAATCAATACCGTGTGCTACTATGCAACCACGCCAGACATCGTATTTCTTTTACTACCAAGTAGTTTAACAGGTTTTAACTAGAATACTTTACCGTTATTTTTATTAAAAGATAATTCGTCATTTTCTTACTACGACAATACTTCCGCCAGTGGGGTCCACTAATGATTGTGCCGTCCTACGGATATTTCCCGATAAAAAGAATATTCCCCGACCAAACGAATATTTTATAACAACTTGCATACTTTGCAAAATTTTCAAATATCACCCTTAACTTTAAACTTTTATCAATTTAACTATTTACCAAAATAAAAAATTGAATACTTTTATTTCATAAAATTAGGGATCTCACAATCTCCCTCCTTATGAAATTTCACCTAAAATTTACGCATTGGTAGTTCTAAGAGATGAGAATACCTTGCTTTCTTTTCAGATTGTACCTTCCCAGTTATTCCCTCTCTATCATAATTTTCCCATTTCTCATCTCCTGTATTTCAAATATCATTCTAGAATATAGTTTCAAAATAAGGGTTAATTGACATGCCACACATTATCCCTATACTCTGACCAACCAATTAAATACCAAATAAGTAACACCCCAGTCCCACATCGAAAGATAGGGGAAAAATTTGTCTGCTTATAAGGAAATAAGTTACTACCAATAATACCTTCAAGTCATGACCTTTTGGGTGAGCCTATGGTGGGCTAAGTTGACCCAAGAAGATACTATTGGGCTAGTAGTTTGAGGCCTTATTTTGATGGATTTGATTTGATTCGGATTTGGGATTTGACTTAAGATTTGTTCGGCACTCGGATTTGATTTGGGTTGTTACATATAAAGTATCAAAGTCGACTCTTAAAAGCTCCTGCCCGTCATCCGACGGGTTGCAGAGGTGGGGACACTAAGGGTGGTGGTATTATCCCACAATGGAGAGATGGAGGTCCTGAGGTGGGGACACAAACCCGGTTTCAGATTATCCCACAACGGCTAGAGAGGCAAAGATCTTGGGTGGCATGTGGATCTGGGTTCCGACGGGGATGTCGAATCTAAAGTGGGGAGTTTGTAACACCTCATCTCCCACATCGAAAGATAGGGGAAAAATTTGTCCGCTTATAAGGAAATAAGTTACTACCAATAAGTACTTCAAGTCATGACCTGGGTGAGCCTGGTGGGCTAAGTTGACCCAAGAAGATACTATCGGGCCATGAGTTTGAGGCCTTATTTTGATGGATTTGATTCGATTCGGACTTGGGATTTGACCTAAGATTTGTTTCGGACTCGGGATTTGACCCGAGTTGTTACAAAATAACTTAGGTAGGTCATACTAGCGAAGGAATTACCCGTCTCTCCCCTCCTAGTTCTAGTCTCACACCTCATCCAGGGATCATATCCATAAGCTTTGATACCAACTGTGACACCCCCAAAATAGGTATACATCACCCATCTTGAGTCGCAAGATACATGGTACATAAATTCAAATACAACTTGATTATACAACAGTCGTATAAAATACGACAAAACATAGCTGAGAGTTTAAACAAGAATATTGTCATCTGCATAATATCCACACTCAATGGTGTCCTCATTACAATTATTATCACATTATTTCTAGAATAGTGAGGACTACTAAAGCCATTTATCTGGACCATCACTCCATTCCCCGACTGTTCCGCCACGCTCTCATTTCTCAAGAGAACAATGAAAGCAAAAGGGTGAGCTCAACTAGCTAAAGAAGAAATATTATGACTAAGATAATGCAGGATAAATTATCATTAGCCTTCAACAATGTTAAACTGATAAAATACAATAGACATCAAGTTTAACTGCAGCAGAATAAGCAATCCATTAGAAGAGTCAAGTAAAGCATGATATCTACTATCTTCTATGATTTAAAATATTTTTATCAATTTTTATCGTTGAGACTCAGCTTAATAAATAAACCATATCATCGAATCTTCCCTGCACTACGGGCCAAGGATATTCATTAAATCATCAATGGTCACATACTATACCGATAATCCTCGGTCATAATCATACCAAAATTATCCATCAACGCACTTCAGCCACCGAGGACTTTCACCACATCATTCGTCACATTACGGGCCACGATTATACCGAATAATCCAGTGTCATAATCATACCAAGTCCATCTATGCACGTGAAGCCAAAGATGACTTTCATCACAATATAAGTATGATGATGATGATGATGACAATGACATAATAATTCAATAAAACAAGTTCAAGGATAAATTTTAAAGATTTATAATTTAATTTATCCGTAAATCAATAACGCCCAAATTGTCAACATGATACTTCTTTGTGGAGTAAAATTCAAGAATGCTCGTAAGAATATTTCTATGAAAGATATGGATGAAGCTTAAATATCCGGTGATATTTTACTAATTTCATGGAGTATAGAAACCAAAACTTTAACCAACCGAGTATAATATAATATATGAAATCGCAAATGGATTTTCACCTCGCCACGCAGTAATCCACGAGATGCATCATTTCCACAATTTAATAAGGAATGAATCTAAGGATCATTCACCACGCATGTAGTAATCACATAAAAAAAGTTATTCCAATGTAATAATAAAGAATGGAATAACATAAGAATTCACCAAGCACGCGATAGATGCGTGATGTATGTGTTATTCCTAATAGAATAATAAAGAATGGAACTGTGTCACAAAGAATCCGCATTGCATGTGATATTCTAACAGATTAATAAAGAAATGGAATAACAATGAAATTCACTGTGTAACGCGATAGATCGCATGCATAAAAGTTATTCCAACAAAATAATAAAGAATGGAATAATGTAAGAATTTCACCATGATACTAGATATCAGATACATATAAGGTTATTCCAACATAATAATAAAGAATGGAATAACAACCCTTATGAGTATTGAAAGAAAATAAATCTCTTCATGAATACGAAAGAATAATACCCCTTACCTCAAAAGAAAACTGGATACTGGAATAGTGAGGTAGCAGACTTTTCTTCTTCTTTCTCTCTATAATTTCTCTCTATAATAATTGCTCTATTGTAAAACCCCAACTTTTATGAAGAAAGAATATTTTTCTTGAAATATATTTTTGAATATTATGGTGTGGATTTGATATAATGTTATAGTTGTGGGTAATATTTTTACAAATTTTACAAAGTAAGCAAGTGGTTATATAATATTCGATTGGTCGGGGAATATTCGTTTTAATAGGGAATATTCGTACGACGGCACAATCATTGGTGGACCCCATAATGGAAGTATTGTCTTATTTAGAAAATGATAGAATTATCATTTTATAAAAATAACGGCGAAAGTGTTACCGTTAAAACAGTTGAACTACCCTTAGTAGTAAAAGCACAAAGAATACGCGTGGTGGTTGTATAAGTAGACACAGTATTGGTTATTGATGCTTACGTGAGAAGTCACCGCTTATACTCAATTATTGCTACCGTAAATCGTGTGATCATATCTCTCATATTATCGATTCAATTATTATCACAATATCATCTGTATAATATGATATATTATTAAATAAATAATTGAGATGACAAAGTTATTCATATTATTAAATTGCAATATTTACAATGTCTTGAAGTTCTGTCAAGGAGAGGTTTGGTTATCTAATTGCGCGCCAATAAGGAAAAATTCTTATCGAAAAGCCCCATCTTTCCTGGGAACGACCTGGTTGTTAAATATTGTGAATTATAATATTAATGATGAATAAGTTCGTGGTGATTAAAGATGATTTAGATAGTTCCATTCTGTTGGAATTATTAGTGTTAGTGAAAATCGACATTTATTTCGATAATAATTGATGTCTAGAGGTTATATTGACCAATCGGGTAATTAACCGGATAAATAAGCAATTAATTGTTATTAATTCATATGATTATAACTATTTATTCACATGTGTGTACTATTGATTCACATTCATTTACTATTAGGGGAGTTGGTGCAAGATTGATAATACTTGCATTATTAAGTTAAAAATGGAGGTATAAATGGAGGTACTATACTATAATTCATATTTTCACATGATTATAACTATTGATTCACATGATTGAACTATTGATTCACCTTATTTACTATTAGGGGAGGTGGTGCAAGTTTGATAATACCTGCAAGATTAAATTAAAAAAGAAGAAAATGGGGAAGGTATTATACTATAATATTTCGAACCCCAAAATGTGCAATTATCGAAACTATATTTTCCTATAAATAGAAGCTTATTCTTCCTTCATTTCTCACCAATTCACTAAAGCTATAGAGCAAATTATTATAGAGAGAAATTATAGAGAGAAAGAATAAGAGAAGTCCGCTACCTCACTATTCCAAAGATCCGCCTTCTTTTGAGGTAAAGGGTATTATTCTTTCAGATTCACAAGAGAGTTATTTTCTTTCAATACTGTAAGAGTTGTTATTCCATTCTTTATTATCATGTTGAATAACTCCTGCCTACGCAAGCACCGCATACATGGTGAAATTCTTTTATTATTCTATTCTTTATTATTCTACCGGAATAACCTGCTTATGCTATTCCATCGATGCCCGTGAATTTCTGTTGTTATTCCATTCTTTATTATTCAGCTTAAAATATCTTGTCTCTGTGCAGATTATGTATGACCGGTTCCATTCTTTATTATTCTATTGAAATATCACGTATGTATGCGGATTACGTATTTAATTCGGGTTCCATTCTTTATTATTCGTTGAATATCCTGTCCGTGCGCTTTACGCATTGACGGTTCCATTCTTTATTATTCGTTGAATAATCACCCGTCATGCGGATTACGCATCGCTGGTGAATTCTTCGTTATTCCATTCTTTATTATTCGCTGAATAACCAAACTATATGTGGATTACCACACGCACGGTGAATGATCTTTCAGATTAATTCCTTATTAAATTGTGGAAATGATCTGCTCACGTGGATGACTACATATGGGCGTAAAATTGATTTTCAGTTTCATATATTCCATTATACTCAATTGGTTAAAGTTTCGCTTCTATACTCCATGAAATTAGTAGAATATCTCGGATATTTCAAGCGCTTCATCCAAAGATTCTTTTCATGAAAATATTCTTCCTGAGCATTCTTGAATTTTACTCCACAAAGAAGTATCATGTTCGACAATTTGGACGTTAATGATTTATGGATTAACTAAAATTTTAAATCTTTAAAATTTATCCTCGAACTTGTTTTATTGAATTATTACGTCATTGTCATCATCCTCACGCTTATATTATGATGAAAGTCATCTTTGGCTTACGCCCATAGATGGATTTTAGATGATTATGACCAAGGATTATTTCAGTATAATCATTTAATTGTAATGTTATAAATGATGTGGTAAAAGTCCTCAATGGGCCCGTGATAGGTATCGATGGATCTGCTTTTATGTATTATTACCACTGGATTATTGGTATATAGTATGATCATTTATTAGTTATCGAATATCCTCGCCCATAAAGCGCGTGGATGATTCATGATGGGTTTATTTATTGTCGAGTCTCAACGATAAAAATCGATGAAAATATTTTAGATCATAAGTAAGATAGTAGAGATATCACGCCTACTGACTTTTCAAATGGATGCTTATTCCACTAGTGCTTAAACTTGATGTCTATCGTAAGACCCCAACTTATTATTAATGAAATTTAATTTTTCTATTTATTATTTTGAAATAGTAAGGGTTGATTTGATTAATGTGGATAGTTAGGGTAAAATACGCAAATATTTCAAAATAAGCAAGTGGTTATAAAATATTCATTGTTGTTCGTGGAATATTCGTTTCGTCGTGGAATATTCAGATCTTTTCAGAATATTAAATGTATTTATTTGCAAAACCATGTGTGGGCCCCATAAATGAAAAAGTTTATGGATGAAGAAAACGATAAATATAAGTTGTTTAAAATAATAACAGAAGTTGTTATCTGCTAATATCGTTAAAATACTCTAATGGTAAAACACAAGAACATTACCAGATTGCACCAATTATTGATTCTTACGTAAGAAGACACTACTTAATAATGGTTACATGTAATTATCGCTCAAAGATTTTATCGATTCAATAATAATTGTATTGATATTTTATATTATCGTTGTTTCAATAATTGTCATTACACAAGATTTTCCATTATCTGAGCAATAATTCATATTATCCAATAATATTATTGGATAACATTATTGGCAATGTCTAGAAAGTTCGCCTAAGGAGAGGTTTGGTCACCTAATCAAGGCTACCAAGAAGGAGAAATCTTTATTGAAAGCCCTCTTCTCGGGAACCTACATGGTTGTCAATATTGTGATTCAATAATATTATTTGTGAATAATTAATTATTGATTCATATGATAAGAAAAATATTGATTTTATGTGGATATAGATGGAGAAAATTTTTAATGTGACAATTGTTGAAAATTGAAATTTTATCTTTTTCTCGATAAAATAATTCATTTAAATATATTATTATATTTTAATAATATAATAATGGTGATATTTTTACAACGTAATGTGGGATATATGAGTATACAAGGAGGAGAGATATTTTTGTTGCAATAAATGTTTAAAACATGTTAATTATGCTCATGGACCCCATTTATCGATCAAATTTGATTATACCGTAAAATCGCCTGCTTCAAGATTTTTCATCAATTTTTATTTGAATTTGGAAAAACTTTCTTCTCGCAAAGTTGTAGAGAATTGAATTTCCTATAAAAAGTCGCAAGATTCGAATTTTTTTGATAAAAGGGCTATTTATTATGAATTATTGAAGTTCAAGTCTCAAATAATCGATTTTTGGAAGTTTTAATTATTTTTATTAAGAAAACGTTTTTATTGTTTTTGGCACATGTGGCTGAAGTTTGGACCAGACTTTGTGCGTAGGAAATTTGATTATATATATTATTATTATATTAAATTTTTCGCTTTTGTTGTTCTAAGATTTTCCTATAAATAGGTGCTTAGGTTAGAATTGAAAATCACACCGTAAACCCAAGTTTTCTCTCTATATTATCGAGCGTATTCTTGTGAGTATTTTGAGTATAATTTGAGTATTGTTATACTATTGCAAGTTCAAGTCATAGCCTATATCCGTGTTTCAAATAGAAGATCGATCTTTTCGAGGTAAGTGGATATTATTTTTTTAAATGATATTATTTATTCTAATATCATTACGCCAAGTATCGATCTGAACTTTTTAATCAAATTTGGAACTTTTAGTGTCATGAGTTACTATTCACGATACTGCAGACTATTCACGATACACGTGACTATTCATTCATCACTCACACTATTCATCGAAAAATTAAAATTTTTCTTTTCATTCAAAATATCTATTGTGGATACTAGCTTTGATCAGTATCCATGTTTTGATCATTCTTGAATTTTACACCACTATGATTATTTTTGAGGTATTTTGGATATGGATAAAACAAAGTACTAATCCTTAATCCTTAATCCTCACATTATTTTGTTTCACCGATTCGCTTTTTTAAAAATATTTTCATCATCCTCACCTTAAATGATGATATTATTGAATATCTTTGGCCCAGTAGTGCAAAAGATGAATGATTTCGATGAATATCTTTGGCCCGAGTAAAAGATGAACAGTGTGTTTAGATGAATATGACTAATCGATGAATATCTTCGCCTCAGTGCAAAAAAAGATGAATATTTGATTCAGATGTATGTTGATTGATGTTACAGGATAAAAGATAGACGACGAACTTTTAAATTCATACATGTAAGATAGTAGTTTGCATTCTCTACTTAACTCTTCTAATGAATTATTATTTCATGTAATATTGGTTTAAAACTTGTTGTCTATTGTATTCTATTAGTTTTTTCCCCGTTGAAGACTAATGATAATTTGTCAGATATTATCTTAGTCATAATATTCTTTATCGGGCTAGTTGAGCTCACCCTTTTCCTTTTTGTTCCATTTTTTCTCGTGAGGCGAGAATATAATGAAGTACGCAGCTCTGGGTATGGAATGAAGGTTCTAGAGAGAGTTGTTTAGTAGTCCTCACCATTTTGTAAAATAATGTATCAATAAATGTGATGAGGATTTATTTGAGTATAGATATTGTCTAGAAGATAATATTTGTATTCAAACATGCAGCTTCATCGTTGTAATAATAAAGTTGTAGTTGTTTCGCATCACGTATCGACAACTCGTAATGGGTGATGTATACCTATTTTGGGGGCGCCATGCTTGGTATCGAGCTTAGGATATGATCCTCCATGAGATCGGGAATGTAACTCAGAGGGGAGACGATTAAATCCTTCGCTAAAGTGTGTCCTACCTAAGCTTATTTGTTAGTTGGTCAAGATATAGGATATTATGTAATATATTGATTTTTAATTAACCCTTGTTTTATGATAGTATTTGAGAATGTCGATCGAGAATATTAACAATGGAAATGAGACCGTGGAGACGCTCAGACTCACCAATGAGGAGAACGCGGTAACAGTCGGGCAATGTTCCTCCCGTGAACAACACCAACGAAAGCGATGATGAACGAGGGATGTTTAGAAGCTTTTTGCAGCTCACGCAAAATCGATTTAGGAGACTCGTGTTCAAAATACGTGGAGGAAATGATAGAATTACCAAGTTGTCACAAATGCAAGCAGCTCAAAGAGTTGGGACCACCGTAATTTAAGGGAAAGCCGATCCGATCGCGGCAAGCGGAACATGGGTCAAGCAAATTATCAAGATATTCGATGTCTGGGATGCACGGAGGAATGAAGGTTCCATTCGCCACCTTTATGTTCCGTGGCGAGGCGTATCATCGGTGGGGAGTCTGTGGAAGGCGCTCCATCCACCAAGACTCAAAGATGTCTCGGGAGACGTTTCAGAAACTATTTAATGACAAATACTTTCGAAAGTGTTGGCTATATGAAGGAAGTGGAGTTCATCGATTAGAACAAAACAATACGACGGTGTCTCAAAGACGAGGCAAAGTTTGGCAGAGTTATCCAGTTTCAGACCTCATTTAGTGGAGAATGAGGAACGATGACGCTTGGATGTTTCGAGAGGTTCAAACCCTAAGATACGACAATATCTCATTTCTCATAAATTTTCTCTATTCGAGACATGTTGTTAATGTGGCTCAATTGTTAGAGCGAGATAACGAGTATGTTCAACTCGAGGGACCATAACCAGATTGTATTGTAGATAGCAGCCAATGTAATAATGATAACCATGAGAAAAAAACATTTGGACAAAAATGGTAACCACCGGTGGTAATCATGGCCATGAAAATGTAAGAAGCGAAGTGAGGAGGAGATTTTAAAAGAGGAGATTTAACAACGAATTATATGAAGACGACAAAGGCTTTAAGAAAGAATCGGTTCTATGGAGGAGAACGACCACCCCATTATGCTACAAATGCGAAAAGAGGGACATATCACCAAACCGCCCACAACAGCTCAAGGTATGCTATAATTGTGGAAAGGAAGGACATATCGCCGAGATCAGACGGTAAATAAACCTAGTTCAATGGGGACGGTGACTCAAAAGATCGTCCCTAAAAAGTCAAAGTCAACGATTCGTGGAAGAGCGTTTTGTTGGATCGGTCAAAATGCGAGAACTCAAACGAGGTGATCACGGTAAGTTTATTTATAAATTCTCAAGTTTATACCTTACTTGACACCGGTGTTACCCATTCATTTATCTTTCCCGCATGTGCTCAACGCTTAAACTCGACTCCGAGAAATTAGACTTTTGACCTATCTGTGGAAACTCCGTTAGAGAAACTTTCATCACATCCAATCGCTTATAAATCTTGTTTGATTCAAGTTGGCACCATCACCTTACCGCCGACCTTATCTCTTTAAAAATACTTGCTTTTGATGTGATTTTTAGGGATTGATTCGTTAACTACTCATCATGCCAAAATTGATTGTTTTCGTAAGGTCATAGTTTTCATATTCCTAACCAACCCTGTTGTATTTAATTCAAGCAACTAAACCATTAAAATCAATCACTATCATATCTAATCATAAAGCTATTCGCTTATTGAAAAACGGATGTCAAGCTTTCTTAGCCCATGTTATGGATTTGAATAAAGACACGCCAAATTTGAATAATATTCCCGTTGTTATCGACTTTTCCCGACGATTTCAAGAACTTCTTGCCTACACCCCGTAACGTGAAGTCAATTCTTTATTGATCTTGAACCTGCACAAAGCCCATTTCTAAAACCCCATATCGAATGGCTCCTATTGAACTTCAGAGTTAAAGGTCCAACTACGTGAATTGTTGGACATCGGTTTCATTCGCCCCTAGTACATCTCCTCGGGGTGCTCCTGCTTTATTCAGAAAGAAGAAAGATGGGAGTACGCGACTTTCAGACGATTTATCTGAATCGAACCATGTCACCATCAAGAATAGGTATCCTCTACCTCAGATTGATGACTTGTTTGACTAAATGTAAGGGCACAATTCTTTTCAAAATCGATATTCGCTCTAGATATCATCAATCAAGATTAGAATCGAGGATATTCCAAAGACCGCCTTTAGAATCCTCAAAGACGGGCATTATGAATTTTTAGTCATGTCTTTTTGATCGACTAATGCTCCTCGCTGGTTTTCATGGATATGATGAATAGAGAGTATTCAAGGAATATTTGGATCAATTCGTTGTTGTTTTTATTGATGACATCCTCATATATTCCAAAAGTCGTGAAAATCATGAGCACCATTTGAAGTCGGTACTCCAAAGGCTTCATGAAAACCAACTATATGCCAAATTGAAGAAATGCGAGTTCGGCTCGAGGAAGTAGCATTCCTTGGGCACGTGGTGTCAAAACATGGAGTATCCGTTGATCCCGCCAAGATTCAAGCAATACAAAGTCGGGAGCAACCAAGTTTGCAATGATCAAGACGAGCTTTTGGGCTTAAATACCGTTATTATCGGAGATTTGTGGAAGGGTTTTCTAATCTCTACTCCATTAACCCAAATTTAACTAGGAAGGATACAAAATTCATTTGGAGCGAAGAATGCGAGAAGAGTTTCCAAGAGCTTAAGAGGAGACTCATTTTAAGACTGTTCTAACAATACCATCCGGTACGGATGGATTTGTTATCTACAAATGATGCTTCGTGCAAAAGGGTTAGGATGTTCTCATACAACGCGGGAAAGTCATATATTTATGCCTCATGCCTCATAACTTAAAGAATATGAGAGGAATTATCCTACTCATGATCTAGAGAGTCAAGCAGCAATGCTTGCCGCTAAAGATATGGAGGCACTATCTATACGGGGAGAAAGTGGAGATATATTCGCACCATAAAAGCCTTAAATATTTCTTCACTCAAAAAGAACTCAACACGCATGGCAATGACATTGGCTCGAAAGCTATTGAAAGACTACGCACCACACTATTCAATACCATCCCGAAAAGTTTAAACGGTAAATGACGCCGAAGTAGAAGATCATATATGGAATGAGTGCGATGATGTCAAGATACGACAGAGCCAACTTTAATAGAAAAAGTTAAGGTTGCTCAAGCCACCGACCCGTGAGCCGATGCGATATGAAGAAGAAGAAAGTACAAGAAGGAGCTATTCGAAGCGAGAATCGATGAAGAAGGAATACTTCAAGTCCACTCTAGACTTTTGTGTCCCTAACGACTCGATTTGAAGTACAAGATTATGATGGAGGCACACAATACACCATTTGTAATCCATCCTCGAAGTACTAAATGTATCGTGATCTTCGACATACATTTTGGTGGAACAATATGAAGAGAGAGATTGCAAAGTTTATCTCGATGTATTTAACTTCATTAACGTAAAAGCGAGCATCTAGTACCTAAGGGTCCGCAGAACCACTGAGATTCCAAATGGAAGTGGGAACATATTACCATGGATTTAAGCACGGGTCTTCCTATGGTTTTCAAGGCATCAATGCTATTTGGGTTATTGTTGATAGATTAACCAAGTTCCGCTTCATTTCTTGCCGACACGGAGACTTATTCCTCGAACGCTCTTGCAGTATGACGTGAATGAGATTGTGAGGTTGCATGGCATGCCCGTATCCATAGTTTCAGATCGTGACCCAAGAT